>JBCAML010000016.1:1200000-1575705 GCA_038503075.1 Gyromitra esculenta | reverse complement strand
CCTAAACCCTAAACCCTAAACCCTAAACCCTAAACCCTAAACCCTAAACCCTAAACCCTAAACCCTAAACCCTAAACCCTAAACCCTAAACCCTAAACCCTAAACCCTAAACCCTAAACCCCCCGGATTAGGAAGGTGGTACAACCCTTGGCATCTTGGCACGGAACGGAACGGATGTTATCTCCGAGCCGGCTTGGCGTCTTGGCGTCGGACTTAGCGGAGCCCTCGGGCCGAGGATAACCGACGGACCGAACAGCCGCCCCCTGCACGTAACACTGCATCGTGGCGGAGTGCATGACGCACGTAGTATCACCTGCATGTTTCATAGTTTACCCCTCTTTCTCCCGCATACCCGGATATTAGATGACGCGTACACAGGTTTCGATTACCCGAAAGAGTAACCGAACTCTGCCGCCGCTAGTCGATCGAAATTGCATCATCGCGTGTCGGCCGAGAGGCCTTCCGCTCGGATCCCCCTAACATCCGCATCCGCCAAGAGGGTTGTATATATCCCTGACTGTCTCAGCTAACTGAGGAGTCAGGAAATCAGACAAAACAGAGTAGACGTTCAACAACCCACACGGTCTTAGCTTTCGACTACCCTTCCTGACTCCTTACCGCGACTATATCTCGGAAACTAACGTTTCACAAAACATTTTCTAATATATGCATGTATTGAATACGGGTTTGATATCCCCCAAAGTTTTGCTGCCAGCTTTAGTTGGATGAGGATAGGCTTCGACTTGTGGCAAGGGTTTTAGATAATTCTATGTACTTCTTTTGGGGATCTTGGAATCTTTTGTATTTTTTCTACACATACATGCATAATGCATATACATCACAACCGCGGGTGTTCCTGCTCTTCTCTTCGCGATACTAAGTCAAGGCTCCCCCTTGATCCAGCACACACTTGCTTCATTTCAATTTCTTTTCCTTGAAATATACAGCTACAGCAAGACTCTAACTTCATCGGCATGTAGCTTCTCGACCGTCGGCAACCTTATTTCAAGTCCGCGGAATTGGATTATATCCGTTAAACATACCCTCAGGATCATATTTTCTTTTGAGCCCCTTAAGCTTGTCTTGGCGCCATTCCTCGTATCCGTAAATTGCACCAAACCCTTCTGGGCCTTGAGCATAGTTCAAGTACACAGTCGGTTTCCCGAATCCTCCACTGTGGTTTATTGCATCAATGGAACTCTCCATCCAGCTTTTTGTTACACCATCGAGCGATGAATCTGGATACCCGGCGTATAGAATTCTGCGCCACCAATATCAGCCACCTTACCCCTCACACAATATGTAGAGAGAACCAAGCTTACATTATGTGATTTTCCTCCCGGTGGGCATATGCCGTTTCCGATGCATCAACCGCTTGAACTCCATGAACCGCGTACGACTCGAACACAACAGCAGTTCCATTTGCTAACGGGTATTTGGAGATAAATTCGGCATACAGGTCATACACAGCGCGCATTGTGGGGATGTCATAATGGATCACGGAAGCAGAGTATGCGTTTTTCCTGTCTTTGACCACACATGCTTCAACTCCTAAGCCCAGCATACCCAAGGTATTGATCTTGTCCCATGGGATGACTGACTCCGTGCGTGATAGGTGTGGTATGTGGCCGAAAGCGCTGTTGATTTGAGAGATGGCTTTGGCAGCACTAGTCGAGGAGACAAAGCTGAGTACGGCAACATGCTATGGGAGGTAATTTAGATATCGGTACAAAAAGAGCAAAAGGTCGGAATGGAAGGGGGTGGCCATATGGGTCTAAAAGCGGTAGGTAAGAAAACGGGGATGAACCTCGAGAGTTGGTAGTGTCAACAATATAACAAACACAGTTGTCTCGGGAGGGTGCTTAAATTCGTTGATTGCGGTAAAGATGGCTTCGATTTGATCGGGCGAGTAAAATATTTCGGCATTGAACTGCATGCCTTCGTTGATCTGATCATAGATATTGAATACTGCCTCCGTTACAATGCCAAAATTGTGGCCAGCACCTCGGAGCCCCCAGTATAGGTCTGCGTGTGAGGTTTTTGAGACGGTAATTATTTCTCCGGCAGCCGCAGCAAGGCGGGCCGAAACAAGGTTGTCGGCGATGAGACCGTAGAGACCCTGTAACCCTCCATGGCCACCTCCCAAACCTGCGCCTAAGAGGCCAACACAATCACAAACTCCAACAACTTCATGATGTTAACTACGACCATTGAAAGTAACAGGCAAGATAAAGGAGTAGCAACCGGTTTGTTTTTTGGCAGGATGCAGAGCTGCCACCACGTCACCGAACTTGACACCACCACCAACGGTCATGGTGTTAGTGGAGGTGTTAATAGAGATACTGGAGAGAGACTGGATATCGATCATAATCGCATTGCGGACATCATTCAGCGAGAGCGCCCAACCATGTCGGCTACTTCCGGCCAAGATGGTACGGTGTTCTCTTTTTGCGAAGTTAATCTGTGAGATATCAGGTAATGTGAGGATGGAAATTGTAAGCAGATTGAAAAGAACCCTCAAGACAGACGGGAGAGAGTTCACGGACAATCTGTAGAACATCGCTTTCTGTGCCAACGCGGACGACAGCAGTGATATCGGGTTGAACCAAAGCCGCGAATCTTTTCGTTAGCTGTGAAAAATAAGTGGCATTTTGCTTGGGCAGAACGATTGAGGCGTTAGGAGAAAGTTGGCCTAGATCCAGAACGGCGGTGCCGGTCCAAGGGAATAGATTAGACGGAATGTAGTCCTTCGAATATAGTACCGATAAAACACCGACTAAGACGGCAATGGTGAGGGGGGTTGTATAAGTCTTCATGGCAGCACCTTTTGGCGATGGGTTTTGAGGCGAAGGGAGAGAATCCTTCTTATCTGCACGAAGGACATCAGCTTATATTCTTCAGCTGACCCGTGGATGTTCGCAGTGAATGTCTTAGATATCAGCGACAACTAATAATACATGTATGCACTGTACTCTGGTTGGTGAATCCCAAGATACATGTTATGATAAGCAGTAAGCTGCACGAAGCGTATTAAGCAAGCGTATTAAGCGTCGAGATCAAACCTGGGTGACGATCTAGGTAGTAAGTGCGGATCTGCCGAAGGCATCCGGAATAGTAATCCAAACCCGCATGATCTATGGTAACAATATTCAACGCAGACCTTGTCTGAAGGAATCAAAACCCATAAAAGTGGAATAAGGACGTCACATACACAAAACCCAGAACTGACAAAAATCTAATTCCCATGCTTTAGCCATAACTCAAAAACCGACGATACTATAAAACTCGCCTAGTTTAGAGTAGTCATATATCACAGATACTTGCAGCCACGCGTATTTTGTATAGTGCACTGGCTACTAATCACTCATGTCAAAACTAAGAAACCCTATCGTTCGCCATTGCCATTGCATGAATCATAGCTGACAAGCCATTTGGAACATTGTCGAGCTGACTTCCGAGGAGCGTAATATGTATGATCCGAGTCATGCGTAAAAGGATGTCAGAGCCTAGATGATGGGTTATGAACTAGTCTTGAATCGTTGGAATCGGTTCACTAGCTAGTTGGTATTCAGTTCCTACATATTAGAGCATAAACCCCTACGAATATAGTGGTAATTACTGACCTCATGTGGTGTCGAGTCGGTTCATATATATACATAATAACTTGGTTGAATCGCGAAAACTACTCTAGACCTACCTGCACTGACAAGTCTGAAACAAAGATTATTATTTGAACGAGAGTCACGTGCCAACAAAGGAAAAAACAGTTCATGGACTCTGTATGGTGCCGGCACATACTTTTTTTTTTTGTTAAATCATTGTTTCATTGTTTTTAAATCTGGTACAAGAATGCCACATGCAACTGAAGTTATAGCGTGAACAAAACCCCGGTGCCGACACATACGCACAGTGATATATATATATACGGCCGAAAGAAAAGTGGGATATATAGGTAATTAAATCTGGTAGAAGAATTTCGAGCTTTTTATTATACTAATGCAAGCTGCTTGTAGCAATATCTTCCACAAATTTCTACTAAATCTCACGAGCCATTCCGAGTTATATCACTCGATCGGTCCGGATCCCTGTCTAGGTTTTTTTTGTAATTGGATATGTTTATCCAGTATACCAAGACCTGCGATAAGCTTAGATTTATTTGAAGAGGGCGAAAACGTCCAACTTTTGGCTTGGTTGGGGCTTGAGGAATTCTGCACCGAGACCTATCACTAATCGTAACTTATATTACTCTAACTCTTTCTTTCCTCTCTAACACCGTAATCTTTCAGAACTTAGGTACAACAAGGAAACTTCATACTAGACACTAATACTAAGTAAGCGCAATAAATGATGCCCCTATAGAATAAAGGGCAGCATCGCCATCAAGCTGCCAGGTCATCCCATCAGCAGTGATATCGCTGACTTCAAGCGAGAACCGCGTATCGTTCTCCAAACCCATATCGATTTTGTTGATCGCCATTATCACGCGGGGAGGGGCATGGAAATCACTCCTAAAGCTCACGTATCCGCGCTCGGGTAGTCTCTCCGGGCGAAGGGTAGACGTCGCAAAACTGCCACTAAAGACACTCGCTCTATCTACTGTGATAGCAACCCATGATATATCAGCTGTATATAAGACCGAATCGCACCAAGTCTCGATGTTGAGTGTAAATCCTTCCGTAGTTATATCTGTTGGATAGGTGCTCAGGCAACGGGCGTTATCTAAGCAGAGGTTGAAGCCCTTCAACCAGACCACCACAAGCGGCGGCCTGGAGTACGGGAGAGGGAAAGTGATCAAAGATGTATCCTTAACTTGGGGTGCATGCCACCGGCGGTCCCTGGCAGTGCTGAAACTTCCACATTGAAAATCCGGATTGCCAGGCTCTATTTCTAGACCAACGCATTTGGCACTATACGCTGCCACATCGGCAAAGGTAGCGATACGGATCCGGAAGCTGTCATTCCGCACCCTATCACTGAACGAGCGTATTCCAACACTAGCACGATTTTCAATATCTAGCGAGGCGAGTCCTAACGCTATGGCTGGGGGTGCTGAATACAATCGAGGAAGGGTAATCTTCTTTGAGACCGTCTGGGTTGGCTTATCCCATTGCTGTACTTCGTTGGTGTCAAAAGTCCAGATAGCTAGGCTCTTGGTATTTAAGGTTCCTGTTCTCAGGTGCACTACCGCTTTCCTAAGTCTGTCGTTTACCAATTGGAGTTCCTTCTTTTCTTGATTCTCACGAGCGGTGACCTCGCACTGAACTAAAAGAGCCTTTTCCGCGGCCGCTAGCTTTGCTTTATAATCGGGCTGGTTGCGAGCCTTAGGAGCAGAACAGTAATCGCAAGCATCAAAAGGCAGCGCCACTGCCGCTGGAAGGTCAGGTTTACCGGTAGAGTTTTTCGATTTCAGTTCCGCCGACCCTAAACCATGCTGATCATTGCCCCTTTCATTGCGAAGCTCGGGGGCTTTTGTTGTACGGTAGCGCTCCAGCTCGATATGAGCCTTGGCAGCTTTGCTCAACTAGGATCTGTTATAATCTTGATCATATTTGCTTATGTATATTAGGGGCAGATAGCATAATTCCTTACATTAGTTACTATACGTTCGAAAACAGGAATAGGCGCACTGGGTACGTGTTCAAGGCTAGCGTAAAAATCTACAAAAATGCAATTCAGCAAATCGTTGATAAGAATTCCAAAAAGCGACGAGAAATAGAAATTAATGGGGCCCATAGTGACAAACCTTGGAAATAGTACATAAGCTGAGAAACCGTCAAGAAAGAATTGCTGACTAGTTGTGGGGATGGGACATATTTGGGAGGCAGGGTGTTTGGATCCATAACCAAAGAGAACGTGTGCTTATATATGGCCGAGTTGCCTTATTCTTTCAACATGAACTCTCGCACAGGGCCGAACGATGTAATTGTGAGGGGTAACTTCAAAAATGAGAATTTATACAGTCTGAAGTTAACGTTCAAATCAGGCATCCCGAGCTGTTTACAATCCCATTGTGTTGGATGTAAATAGTTTGCGGTTACACGCGATTATACCAAGAACCCTCAGCCACACGCTACAAGTGGTACCAGAAAGCGTCAGTACTTTACTTTAGCCCTGAATAAATTTCAGGGGTGAGTTAAATTGGTCTCTTCATATGCCAATAGTGTATGAAGCTTGTAAAAACTTCATATACACGACATGGGTATTCATAGGAAACTCGCACGAACAGGGAGCGCTGTGAGTTCTACTTCGCAGGCTTTGACCATTCACACCATGCAGCTTGCACTTGAAATATTGAGCACACGGCCCTAATTTTTTTTAAATCACACGACCATTTTTAATGGATGAGGGAGCGTAAACAAGTATGAAAAGCCTTCAATAAATTTTTAGGAGGGAATACAATGATGAATGAGCGAACACGATAGCTACTTTGGCGCTAACTTTCCCGCTGCGACAGGTGCTTCATAAGTCTCTGTAGATCACAACTTTGCTTCCCAATGCTTCCAAATCACATACCCAGGGATACGTTCACTGTATCGGAGTACTTGGTCCTATGTGTTTGCTGGACGGATTCCTAGCGTCAACAGGTCAAGCAACTGCGTAAAATTAACCAACGAAACTACTATTACCATGAATGGTGACCTACCCAGCGCTCCAGGTTTCTCTCGTTATCTCTCAGCTCTTCAATTTTCCCGTCGAGCTTCTCTGTGGTATACTTTAGAACAATACATCCAAAAACGGAAGTTTACCTAGTTGGTAATTTACCTGATGTGCAATAAACCATACCTCCAACCTCTAGGTCGTTATACAGAGACTTTATGAAGGCTTCAGCCTTGTCTTCGTCCCCGACTTGACTAACCTGAAATACAACAGCTGTATTAGAAATTATTTAAGATTAGCCATGAACCATGAAGTCAGATATCAAATAGCGATAATGAGAAGCAGCTTACTTGTAGGTTTGTAATTCTTACTTACTAAGAAATTCTGACAGCTAAGAACCATGGTTTTAAAGTGGTTGATGTCTTCTTTAAGGGGCTATCCCAAGGTCCAGTAAGTTTAATTCGCACAACAACGTCAGGATAGTCTTACCGCGCCATCAGTAATAGTTGCGATAAGAAGTGGTTTCTTAAAGGTTTTCTTATTAATTTTTTCATAAAGCAATTGGTCCAAGATTCGATCCTTTAGAGCCGTTCCAACCTTGGAAGACCGTCCTTGAAATTTTATGAGGTTTATAATACGATCTGCATCTTCTTGAGTGCGTATGTCGTTAAACCGACTATCTGTAGGAGTGTTGAGGCACCTGATTTTAATGCCACTAGTGTCTAAGATTGATGTGATTTTTGTAACCCGTCGGATAAGCTCTTTCATGGCCGCGACTCGTTTGCCTTGATGTACTGCAAGGGACATGGAGCTACTATCATCTAAGGAGAGTTAATGGAAAACAACTGACCTAGAGGGAATGGTTACATACCACAATAGATAACTGTGTCATAAAGTGCCAACCTCGTCATATCAATTATATCTTCAAGCCGATTCAGTGTGGTTGTCTCATCATTGGCTAGAGCAAAATGCGCCCCTCTCTCGCAAACCTCTCGCAAGTAGGGATCGTTATCGCCTTCCGGGTAAAAATCGCCAAGCTGCATACTATCGATAAACTCAATTAAATTTTCGGAGATAAAATTCACAGTTTTATCATGCTCCTGGGTAGCGTGAAGCCGTTAGCAGATAATCTTCGGGGGCTTGAGATTGTTAACCAGCAGCTGTGTTTAACAGGATATCACAAGAGGTTATACCATCGGGCCCGAAGGCCAGGCCAAAGGCCTAGCATTTGGATAGTGTGACCTTTTTGGCTCTGGGCCAAACTGACTTATTGTAGGGTCTTGTCTAATAGATGAACCTTCAGCTACCACATGTTGCCGAGAAGTATCGTCCGCAGACCTAGCACTGGTTTGCGGCGTAGGTGATTCCACCAAGGAAACATCAACTTGGCTGCCAACATAGTAGCTGTTTGAGTCTGGTTGGGGGGGAGGGTGATTTCCCCTTTCGTTGACAGTTTGATCCAAGTGCTCTGGGTCTGCTTGTCGCGGAGGAAGTCCTCCTGTAGGAGGGGCGTGCTTCGGTGCCGCGCTTTTAGTCCTAGTCTTTGCCAAGGGAGATCCTTCTACGGCATCGGCTCTATGAACAGCTCCTTCGGGTTGGTTGGATCTTTTTCGTTGAGAGTATTCTTCCGGGGTGGGAATGTGCTTCGGTTCTCCGTAATCAGTCACGTGCCCTTGAGGAGGAGGAAGCCTTCTTGAAGTGGCTGTTTTCTCCTGCAGATGTCTAGACCTAGTTACTGGTGAGACAGATTTCTTGGAGGTAGAGATGTGCTTCAATTCCCCTTGGTCAGCCACGTGCCCTTGAGATGGAGGAAGTCTTCTTGTAGCGCCTGTTTTCTCTTGCAGATGCCTAGGCCCAGTTACTGGTAAGACAGATTCCTCCGTGACGTCAAGCTCTTTTTCACTCAGGAGCGCGGTCACTTCGCTTCGTCGACGGGTTGCCTCTGCAGCTATAACATGATTCGGGGGTCTGGATGATTTTTTTCGTGAAGCAAGCTTCTCAGCGTCAGAAGGTTGGTTAAGGGCTTTGCGTGGTCGACTAGAGCTTGCTTGTCGCGGACGGTCATCAACTTCCTCGATACACGATGAACAGCAACCGAAGCACATCGTGTGATACAAGGGAGCAGCAGTACAAAGGATCTGACGATGGTGGGAATACTTTTCAGAGCTGGTCTTCACTCAATATATGGAGCCCAACGTAATTATAAGTTCTATTTCGCTCCTAACTATCTACAGGCACAGTTGTCAGTACGAAACTTCATTGGCTAATAGCCTAACTCCTAGAAGTAGGCCACGATTAGGAATCTACCCCGCTTCCCTCCGTTTCGTATATCCAGTGAGGGCTACAGATCAGGATTGTTATATAATTTTAAATATGTAGACTCAGCATATCGCCCAGACACGTTTGGCAACGTAGGTGTACATTCGCATATTCAACCTCCGCCTCCATTTAGGCCACCAACAACTAGCTAAGCGGACCAATCAGCTTGCATATTGGTAAACTGCGCATTTCGCTAGCGGGAGAAATCTAAGTCTGGGACTGCGATGCTTGTTATTAGCCTCACTTAAAGAGCTCCCAGCATAAAAGGTGGATTTCTTCCCCGGTCCGCTGAGAAGTCTTTTTCCGTTCCGAGTGCCATCAGCTGACTTGATTAACCTATTTACTCAGCCTATCTAAGTGAAGGCTATATGTGGCACAGTATTTACCACGTCTATTATACTATATATATTAGCCTCTACTTTATGTCGTAGCTATCTTATTGAGGGCCCGTATACGAATACTAGTTCGTCATATGAATATGACAACAGCTATGAACAGTTGCAAAGTACCCATCGGTATGAGATAATAACCCCAAGCCAGTACCATGTTTTACTATCAAGAGTGGAACAGCATACATCCGGAGACATTGCGCTCCTGAGACCTTAAAACTAAGGCACTAAAATGCTTATGAGCAATTAATCAGTGTTGTTGAGAAGACGAACCTGGGCGCGATGTGGGGTTCACGTGTCACCAAAAGGTAAAGCTTAAGTGATATTGTCCCTTGGATTTCTACCACCACAGTGATTTTGAGCAGTGTATCCTAAGTTCTGTAGGCGACTGCAGAAGATCTTTTACCTAGAAAACCAATTACGCGCCTACAAGATAGTACAGGGGCGATCTCCGTCTAGATCATGTGACTAGCGAATGATTAAGCTAATTACGCGTGCTCAAGTTGAAATCGCGATGTCGTTCTATGAGAAACGCAGGCATGATATGAAAGCCCATATTATCGACCCTGCTATTACTACCTAATATTTTTATCAACATCTTTTAGGTCATGTGGGCCCCCAAAGTTGCATATTTACAGTTACTAAACTTAGTATACTATAGCCTACTGGCTGAACATACGCACCCAAGGAACAAATATACGATAGGTAGTCATAAGTTATAAACGTTAAGCTCTTAAATTTCTTACATGGGCTGTCGATCCCAATCCATCCTAGGAATTTTTGAGGTATCAATGTGGATATCGCCAATTTCGACTGCGTATTAATTGCCAACTTAATAATTAGTTTTATTTAATTTGTCTCCACGAATTTATAACTCGTCCGACCCTCGTCCTGAACAGTACTTTACAGGCTAGGAATTCTCCCTAGAAGGTACTCCAGCTGCCGATACGCTGCTCCAGGTTGGAACTGTGGGACCTGTATACGACGGACAGAATTAGCTATAGCCCACGAGAAAAACATGAACGAATAAACCTTACCATATGGCCACTGAGCTCAATCTCAACGAAACTATCCTCATATTAGTGTGAACATTAATTTTGAAATATGGAGATGCGAGCTTACGTGAGTTTACGCTCTGTATGTGTAACTCCCATGATACCTTGATTTTCGAATGGAACAACAAACGGTTCCACCGGAGGCTTCTGGAAACCCTGATGACCTCCCCATGTCATATTCTGAATTGCGAGCCTGTCTCAAAAAACCTGTCAAAGCAATTCTAGAGTGATGCGAATTCTAGATGTGATGATAAAATCTTACAAGGTGCCGTTTGTCATTAGGATGAAGTCCAATAGGCCATGACCAATAACGGTGCGGTCATTCTTCTCGATAGCCCGAGGCAAAACCGACCAAGTGCTTGGATCACTCTTGTCATGGCCACCAACAAATACGTCATCGGTAGAGCATTCTTCCCATTCCATGTGAGGGGCATTAATAGCTTTCTGGACATCTGTACGATTGAAATAAATCTCTGCACCCTCGGGCAAGTAAGCAAACGATCCAGGGAAACCGAGGACATCCCATTGCAAAGGACAAGTCGTGGTAATCTCATATACATTGAAGCACGGGTTCTTCAAGAGTACGGCACTATGCAGGTTCACATCAGCATGTATGGAACATGTCCGGCTATGCCAATATAATGTCGCTGGGGAAAATACTTAAAGACCAATGTCCATACATCGCACTCAGCGCTGGTGTTAAGCTGTGGTGGTGTCGGAAAGGGATCTTTCGGTGGATATACCAAGTTCTCTTTGAGATAATTCGTGTATCCACAGCTGGCGGCTGTTTCATGAAGAGCAGCCATAGTGACATTATCGAGCGCGAAAATTCCGGCCCAGTGATCAACAAAGGACGCAACAGGAATCTGTTGACCAACGACATCGGATGTAAGAACAGGATCATATATCATCAGTCCCCTCGCATCAAAATGTTTCTGGTCGTTCCTTGCGTGCATCGCATCAGCGATATAAGGCACGTACGCTCCCGCATAGGATTCGCCGGTCACGTATATCTTTTTATTCCCGAGCCCAAATGTGGTGATGAAATTCTCAAAGAAGCCAAGAAACTGCTCGGCGACGTCCTCCTCCGAAGTGGCACTCGGTGTTCCTTGGGTGAAGCCGGTACCTACGGGTTGCTCGACCCTAATGAACGTCAACATAACACAACCGGATCATGTAGCACAGCAGGCCAAACCATATCATGTTCGTGAGGTTGTTCCATTTGTATGGATTAGGGACTGGCTTGTAGGTTCCCCATTGCCTATGTGAAATTATTAGCCAATCTATAGAATACCTACTTTTGGCACATTTGCACTGTACTCACCACAAAAATGGCCCGTTTTCTTGCAGAAGCCCCTCAAGACTGCCTATATAAAAATAAGCAACCGCATCTACAGGCAGTCAAATCGATTATTTGGTAAGCTTACTGCATCTATTTACACCATAGAATTCAATATCCAATTCCAGAATTAGTACGAATCGTAAATACATACCCAGGTCCCCCGTTCAGCCAGATGACAACTTCGTCTTTGACCTCTCCCGTAGTAGGGAAGAACCAAAACCACAATTTGCGACTCTCATCCTTTTTCTTTGAGATAGGTAGAAGACCAGCGTAAGATTCTCCAACATCAAAATCGACATCGGGGATTGCGGTGCCATTGACCCAGAATGCTACCGGCACAGACTATCAATATCAACAACACCTTCAAATTTCAGAGGATGAGTAACATACGTGCGGTCTTCTTGTTGTAGTATTCAAAGTTCGCGAAGGGATCGTTATGCGGACGGCCCCGTTTGTCAATGTGAACGTTTTTTGGTAGCCCTCGCCTGGCAATGTCTATTGGGCCATGAGCCGCATGAGCGGCCAACGGGAAGTATGTTGCCAAAGCAAGCAGAACGGTCGAGAGATTTTGCAGCATCTTTTTGATTCAAAGGAAACAATCTCCGCGGTGCCCAAATGAATGGTATCTCGAGGAGGAAAGGCCTGGTATATACCTACGCAACTCAACACTATCCGCAAAATTATATCAACCTTAACTTTCTCAGGAGTGGATTTCCCGGTGGATGGCGATCTATCATGTGTTCTTGCGAGGTAAACACTGTCGAGGAAGGTGCCAATTCCGGCCGCGGAACCATAGATATAACCAGCTACACAATGTACGTATACGGGCAGAGCTGATATCCTGCAGTGAACCCGGTATTTAGCTATTGGCACGCAGCAGTCTGCACCCTAGCGCTATTATTTTACTTATTGAGAAATCCAACTACGATAGGCGAGATTTCAGACGTCATAGGTGGGTGAGACTGGTACCTAGATGTCGAAGCTTGTTCATTTGGATGTTCCACCTACCATTTTTGATATCGTTGGTCCTATCGGTACCAGTCGCGCCGGCCAACTGCCGCTTTCGAGCTCAAGGCCGCGATATTTATAAAACGTTATAATCCACCGGCGGCATCCGCTACAGCTATACGTATGTCTATCACATTTACAATTTCCACGATAGGATTTTTCGGCTAATTCATGAGAGACATGTATGCAGTCTACTCCTGTATAGCTGGTTCTCTGTAAACGCCAATTCCAACGCAAAGCACAGCTGCAAGGAGATCGGCCAGTGCCGCCTCAGCCCAGAGCCCGTATCTGCGCCAGGATAAATAGATATCTATATTCGCTCTGACGATCTAAGTTTCTAGTCAAGCTTTAGTCCTGGGCAAGGTTTGAAACTGAGAGGGGCTCGGGTATCACTTATATCGATTTAGGGTTAGGGTTTATGTCGCTTCCTCTAACATCTTGCCCAATCACACCAATACTTCCTACAGTCCTAGGCCTCATAGCTTCCTAACCAAGATTATACCTTGGGCATTAGATCTTCATATCGATGGGCATCGTAACCAGGAAAAAATGATAAAGCCTAACCCAGCCAGGGTGGTTGGTACACTGGTTATGGGGGCGGCACTCCTTATACTATCTCTCTCTTCTAAACTGAAGCATATGTGCAGCTGACCACCATATTGAGATCCAAACACTTCACACGAAGTCTCACATTTAAAAAATAAATCTCACTTTCTCGATTGTCTAATGTGAATACTCTATGGCATACCCTAACCCTACACCATGTGCACGGTTTTTACAAACTCCAAAATAGAGTCACATGGACCCAGCTTCCCTTCTATTAACTGTACATCTGCTCCGTAGGGCTATCTTAGCCCCCAGGACTCCTCACTAACTCTCGCATCGGTTCGGCGGCGGCTTCTATAGAATGCATTATCAGCGATACTGAAACAAAAAAACATTCAAAACCGAGAACACTCACGTCGTGGCCTACTAGAACTTGTGGAGGCTTCAGACTCATGACGTATAATCTGGTTCTGCAGGAATATCAGCTAATGCACATCCTAAAGCTGCCCAAAAAAACCCGTACCTGATATTCCGTTGGAACCTTCACCACTTGACTCCAATCGAAACTTGGATCATGGAAATCGGCAAGATTTTCAAGAGGTCTCCCTTTGTCGGTAATCCCATCAAGATATATTGGGTCGTCTTTTGTCTGGCTTAGCAGCCATCTGGCAGGGTTTAGTGAGAATTTAACGGTTGGCTTCACTTTGACCCTCGCTTTCATGCGACCATCACCAGGTGGAAGCAAAACCACTACAACACCCCGGAAGCGATGGACGATTCCGTCCTTCTGGGCCTCGTTTTCATCTAGCTTCCATCGAACGACGTTGTCTTGACTGTGCTCTGCATCCCCGATAGTGCTTCCTTGGATATTCATACGATGATCAATCTCAACATCGCGCTCATGGCCGTTAACATATTGAACCCCTGTACTGGCGCCAGTGGAATTGATCATGAACGGTGCTATGAGTAGATGTGTCTGTTTCTCGGCCACCGACTTCATCAAGCCCCAAACTTTTGCTGGTCCAAATAGAACGATAGCCGGGTCATCATCTGGCGAATGATCTGGAGGGGTATTGAAGTTCTCGTCAGCGGTCCTCGTGAAGACAACTTCGATGAAAGCTGTGGTGCATCTCAAACGACTCTTGCTTTTATTTTCGAAATGGAACCAAAAGTCGAACTCGATAAGGCAAGCCCGTTTAGAATCATACGTTCCGTATTGGACATGATCAAGTGTGCACTTGAACGAGGTGTGTTTGATGCTTGCCGCGGTAACCTTTTCACGATTGGCTCTCCCCTTGTTTTTGATCCCACCAAGGGTTGTGCTGGCTGTTTTATCGAACACAAATTCGGTTTCGATCTCTTGATTTGCTGGTTTCTCCATGTGATGATTTTTGAGGATCAGAGGATTAATGGCCAGATGGTTTAGAAAATAATCCTCCAATGTGACTCAAATTACGTGTAATACAAAAAGCAAAGCGGCAGTGCATCTGTGTAACTTCAGGTCGTCAACCTTGCGCAAACGTACTATCAAGCATTAAAGTACTTATAATCGCTCACTCCTGATTGTGTACTGTTTACCCACATACCAAAGCTATTGACCCCCTCGCAGATAGCTACGGAGTCTGAAGTATATTTTCATAGGCAACGTCTTTCCTATTAATCAAGAAACCAGCCTCATATTACTATCTGGCTAGCACCCCCAACCAACATCCTGGGGCAAGCGAATCAGATCAAACGCTTTTCGAGCCCCCCCGACTCTCCTAGACGAACATAATGGACATATCACACTCCAATCAAGTCATTACAGCAGTCGATGCCCTCCGAAACTACCGCTTGCGTGGCGAATATAGCGAAGGGAATATCCATACTGCTACGCTACCATCCGATATTCAGCACAATCCTCTCGTAGTCATGGAATCAACATATCTATATCTCGTCCAAGGAAAATTCAGGCACGCTATGGAAGCCTTGGATTCATGTTTCCTATCAAACCCAGCTCAGCAGTCCCCGGATGATGAACTCATGCTGGGATGCTTAACTTTGATGAAGGGTTATACGATTATACAGTGCCAGTGTAAAATCTTCACCGCCTGGGAGGAGGCTGTAGAGATGAGAAAGACCTTTTTAGAGCCAAGGTTGGACTTCATCATTGATCCGGAAGCCCCGGAAGCCCCGGAAGTCCCAGAGAAGGAAACAACAGAAAATCTCGATAACGATCATACGGGCACCGAAATCGAAGAGAAGAGAGAAAGCGAGGAAATATTCTCAAGGCTAGAGGTTTGACTCATTTTAACCTTTCGTTTATTGGATCGGAAAGATAGCTGTCTTATTACCCCGTAGGTTTTTCTAGTATTCTGGTACCACAAGATAGCGTCGATCGCGGCCGATCAAGCAATTATCGATCCCTTAAGAGCTAAAGCTTGTGCACGTCAGCATCTCCAGCATGTCATATCTATTATGAGATCTCAAAGGCGCGTCGAGGAGGAATGCATGTTACTCCACGTCTACATTGACACTCTACCGTCCACGGAGGATAAGATACACTCCCTATCAGATTTTCTAACAGCATCGAATGGGAACGATCTTCAGCAAGCACTCACATATCTTGCCCTAGCTAGCTGCTCAATTGAGGTAGACTTTAACTCACAAGAGCATCTTCAACACCTGATGCAAGCTTCTCTAATGTTCGACGCCAGCGGGCATCGTCACGGCCAGCTTGATACCAATCTCTTGTGGTTCTCTAAAGGTCAAGAGCAGTTTTCCCACGTCGAGACCGCCCTTGAAAAGGTTCAAACCCTCCGAGAAATTTCCAAAGCATATGCCACACAAGATTATCCACTCGGAGAAATTCGGGCTCTGAGCCAGGCTACTCGGATAATTCTACTCTTTCCAGAGCAGCCGGAGCTAGACGCCGAGTCGTACGAAATTGATTCAAGACTCGCTGAACTTTCAGCTGCGAATGATACGATCTTTATCTACCGAATACATTGTATATTCACAGTCAGCCAATCCATCAAACACCAGGTCGATTCGGGGTCTTCGCTCCAGGCTTTAGAGCTCATGCTCAAGGAAAGTGGATCCGAGCCAGTACCAAAAATGATGGGGATGATATCAAATTTGATAGCGGTTTGCTACGAGCCACTGGGAAACTACGCGAAAGCTTTAGAATACGCGAGAGGATCCCTAAAGTACCATAAGATGGGCAAAGATTATATCGACATATCTGATTCGGTATTTATGTTGGTTTTCAGCATGAAAAACTTTGCCCTCAAGAGCGCCTCCCGTATCTTACGAGAGGAGTTACAAGAAGCCATCGAACTTTTAGAACAATGGGTAATTAAGGACGAAGGAGCCGGTTACTTAGAGGGTGCATCTGATAAATACCAAGAGCTAGCTCGCCTAGAGTTGTGCCGACATCAACTTCTCGGTGTCAGTGGAGCTTGGGAGAAATTTATTTCATGGCGCGAGAAACTGTTTCCGTCCCAGCATGTTTTAAGCGAATCTCTGATAGCTCAGCTACCTCGCGACTTAATGCTTGTCGGAAATTACACTACGGCAGCTGAACTCTTGCTAGAAATATTGCAGTATTTCAGAGCAATCGGTACCCCCCAGGAAAAAATAGTTCCTATCGAAATGCAGCTTTCGATGTGTTTTCTTGGAATGGCAGGGGCGGCAAAAAAGCAGGCATTACTTGAAAGTGACAATCTGGGAGACGGGAAAACTGAGGGTTATCTGGATGAGCTCCAATCTTTCCCTGCTAGTATCAGGATTCTTGAATCTCTTTTCGCGTTCTTCGAAGGATCCAAGATAGATGTTTCTATGACTATTTCGTGCGCTGTCATCCTTGCTAGAGCCCACCGGTACTTAACACCTAATACGGGTTCCGAGGTAGAAAAAGCAGCAGTTTTTAGAAAAGTAAACGAGTTTTTTTCGAAAGCCGAATCTCAATGCGACGAACTAAGGCAGCAAGTTTGGACCTTCGGCGGGCTTCAGGCACTCTTAGACAAAAGACAAATAGTCTCGAAGGAAACACACAGGTCGCTTTACTCGGAGGTGTTGGTAGATTGTCTCAAGGCGGGCGAGATATCTTCTGCGTGGGTATGGGTTCAAAAGGGAAAGGCCCGTGGATTGGCAGATATGCTTGGAAGCCAATACAGCCTACCTCTCGTCTGGCTAGAGGGCCTAGAGGGCGACCAGGAGGCACTCGAGCTGATGGCAGGGGAACGTCAACTAGTCGAAGATGTGGGTTCTGCAAAGACACCAGCACAAGTTATTGCTCGAAGGAGGCTCCTCAAAACGCACCAGGTGGAGATGAGAAAACATCCTGTACTTTCACAGTATCTCTCGGCACGAGAAGGTGCATTCGACTTTATAAGCCTCGACAGCATTTTTGACTCCCTTTCCTCAGCATACGTCCCTCCGCACAGTAAGATCGTCCTTATCGATTGGGTTATCCTGGAGGGCGGAAGAATTGCCATGATCGCGGTAGATTCTCGAAAGCAGCCAGTACTCCATCAATTAGAGATCACAATAAACGTAGTTGAAAAGTGGCTAAAAGACCACTTCAAATTCTTAGAAGGGGAGGAACCTGATCTACATCAAACCGGGGCGGACAGAATTCTGTCAAAGCTGAGTCGCCTAGTCGAGAAGCTGGAAGAATGCACGAATGAAAACGACCTTTTGATCATATCGCCAACGGGTTTGCTGCACCAGCTTCCACTTCATGCGTTACGAGTTGGCGGGAGAATCCTTCTCGACCGGAATCTCGTCGTATACTCCTCAAGTTTGTCCGTCCTACGGAGCTGTCTCAACCGCAGCGAGACTAAAATTATGGAATCTTCCCATAAGCAGGCAACAAAACCCATATTCCTAGGTGTATACGAGGAGGAAGAACATTTCGCGGAAAGACGCTACATCTTCGATTGTGTTAAGAGCGAAGCAGAGAAAGCCGGTGCTTCATACAGCCTCGGACCCGAAGTCACTCGGACAAAGGTTATAGAAGCCACCAAAGAGGCGGACTGGATTCATTTTCATGGTCATGCCAGGTATGACGGACAAAATATCCTCGAACAGGGGTTAGTCCTCAGTGATGGTGTTGACATATTTCTTGACTTTAACGAGACCGAAGAGGAGGAGGAGCAGGAGGAGGAGCAAGACGGCAGTGATAGTGATATGGAAGGGATCGAGTGCTCTGATGAGGAAGACGAGGGAGATCAAGACGACGAAGATCAAGATGAGGAATTGCACGAAGACCTATTCCAAATCCCCGACATCTTCACATTAAAGCTCAACGCCGCCCATCTCACTCTTATAGCCTGCGAATCAGGTGTTCAGCAAATCGAGCCTGGCGACGAACCCTTAGGAATCGTATCAGCCTTCCTAGTCGCCGGCGCAGCATCAACCGTTGGGACGCTATGGCCAACCCTCAGTCCAGCCGGGAGGGCTTTCACTGAAGCCTTTTACGAGAATCTGAGATGTCAAAAAGGAGAGCATATGACACAAGTTAAAGGTAGTCCGGAAGATACCCCGGTTGTTTCACTTGCAGTAGCTCTAAGGGAAGCTGTAAGAAGTGTTCGAGCAAACCCAGCTACCTCATCGCCGTACTGTTGGGCACCGTTTGTTTTACACGGAGCTTGGTTTTGTAAAGCTATTTAAATGGGCTTTGATTTCGTAAAATTGCCGTGCATATATTCGACCCCCACTAGGCAGCTTTCATTACTATTCTAGACTACAGTAGTTGGTTATCCAGAAGAGAATAGCTAAATTTAAATTCCACCAATAACTCCTAGAGGTGTACCTATAGCAAATCGACCTTGTGTCACATGGCGAAGACATAGCTACGGTCCAAGTAGGAATAAGCTTATTTTCAGGGCGAGGCCAGCGAACTAGCAGACAATAGCTTTCTATGGTACCCAAACTCACCATATAATCTAGATAACAGCTCAAACAAACCGCCTAATAAATACATGTACCCAGTATAGTACGACCACATGTACTATCCACTTTTAACCATTCACACCAGCGAGCAAAATCGCGTTTCTTCCCTTCCGCAATCCACAGAGAACTGAACTCACTCAATCCAGTCCAGTCCAATCCAAAAATCTCACACACACAACGAACCCACTTCAGATGCAATAAATGTTTCCAAAAACCATACCATTCTCCAAAAATGTTAATTGACACGACATAGCACAGCAGATTGGGTGTAATAAAAAAAGGAAAAACCAGACCAAACATTAACAACGAATAAACATAAGGGAAAAGAATGCACAAAAAAAAAAAAGAGAGGGTTTTTAATCAAAAATGGTATATATAGCAAGGAATCAATCAATGAAGACTATTTGGGGGGGAGGGGGTATTAACACAGACGGAGAAAAAAGAGGAGGGGGGAAAAGAATATAAATAAAAAAAAGCACCCAACCCCGCCTACCTCTTGCCTACACCAATTATGAAAATGAAAAACCACGTGCTATCAACAAACAACCAGGTTCCCAAGAAACAGTGAGAAAAAAAAATCCAAGCCAATCCCAGCCAACAAAGGAAAATTCCCCTCATCCCGCACAGTCCTTTAAAACCTAACAAGCCAGTACGTCAAACTCAATAACAGTCCCAAAATAATCGCTGTCAAGATCCCCGCACCCGCTCTATCCCCCGTGGTTGTTGGATCTGTCTGTGCCAAATCGTTAGGATCCACCGTAGTGGTTCCTGCTGCGGGATCTCCCTTGCTGGTTCCGCCCTTATTGGCAGTCACAAGAGGACGCACGGTCTGGATCAGATTCGACTGGAGAACTTCCATCACGGCCAAATGCTCACCGACACCGCCAACCGCGATTCCGTATGGAGAACCATCGTAGGTCTTTTTAACCCACGACAAGCCGCAAGTGGTCCCATTCGCTCCTCCATCGCAGGTCAAAGCGGCGGCTTTTGCACTAGCCTGGAGTCTCGGCAAGATCCATTCCTGGGTGAAGGGCGCCATTTGATAGGCGTAGGCCATGAAACGGGACAGGTAGGCCTTGAAGGAACGCTGATCGGTGTTGCAGGTCGTGACGGTGTTGCTGGGCGTAAAATCGCAGGCGGATTCCCTCATGATGTTATCCGTGGTGAAGAAGGGATCTTGGAGGGCCATCATAAGATTTTGAGTTTCATTTTTCCATTTCTCGGCACCGTTGGTCTAGTCTCACAGTCAATCGCTGTATAAGAAAGGGTGAGAGAATGGCCCGGGGGGTGTGACATACGAAATTGTACATAAAGGCAGCACCAGCCAAAAACACGCCAGCATTATAGGACCACTGAAGAGGCTCGGTGACGTTACACACAGCAACCTTGCCGTCGGGAGTGTCGGGAATATGCGCGCCGTCGAAAACTTTATACTCGGGCGAGATCAACCCTGTGGTCTTGCACCAGTCGTACGCCTTCTCGGCCAGAATGGCATAGGTCTCGTTACCCGTGTACCTGGCCAGCCTGGCGCCCATGTGGAAAAACAAGCCGTTGGAGATGGAATTTTTGTAATCGTAGCCAGTGTTGGTGGCAATAACCTGCCACCTCAAACCACCACCACAAGTGTTGGTATCCCATCGCGCGGCCTGTCGATTGAAAACGGCCTGAGCGAGAGCCAGCCACTGCGGCTTGTCTGCTGGGGGGTCGGGGAAGGCGCGTTCGGTGGCCGAGAGAACGGCGAGGGCCCAGAAAGCTTGATCGTCATTACCGAGCGAGAGGGTTTGGGCGGCGGGTTCGTAGTTGTTGTCGGCGCCGACCTGGTTGAGCAAAGCCTTGGTCACGATGTCGTTGAACTGGTTGTCACCGGTGTAATGCCAATAGTCGACCCAAGCCTAGAGAGCGCGGCGGATCAGCAACGACAGACAAACAGCAACGGCCACAAAATAATAATAATAAAAACAAAAATAGCAAAAACAAAAACAAAAACAACAGAAAAAGAAAACAGGTTTAAATACCCCCATGGCAGCACCAGCCTCCCACCAGTAGTAGCCCTTGTTGTTCTTACCATCGGGTGTTTGAATAAGGCCGAATTCCCCAGCAACAAACCATGACTCTTGGTCTGGATACAGGGCTCTAAGCTTCAAGGCGACAGTGGTGGCAGCTTGCTTTATCGAGGCTATTGTCGGACGGCGTCAGTGGTGGTGATGGGGGTGGTTGTTGGTAAACAGAAAAGGGGGACATACCTAAGCTAGTGACGTCCACATCTATAGCAAGCCCCGAGCCCGACAACAGAGACACTGATAGTAGGGAAGCAGAAACAAGAGATTTCGCGAGCGACGAGAACCTCATGGCGAAGGATGTGATGTATTTCTATAGAATTGATTTCCTTTTTTTTTTTTTTCTTCGTCCGATGCCGGATCAAGCGAGCGAGGGAGGGTTGCGCCGCGAGCAGAGGTCGCGAAGGTGGTTACGGGAGAGACCAGGGCGTATGTTGGGAATAAACGAGCGACGACAGAGGGAAGCCAGAGGGAGGGACGGGAACAGAGAGCACAGAGAACAGAAGGGGCACCAGGCTGAGAGTTAATACAGTGAAAGCAAGCAGAGATCGGGTGGCAGTGAGCGTGAATGAAAGAGTGAAATTCGGCCCTGGGATGGATGGATGGACTGATTGGGCAGAGATAATTGGGGCAATAACTAAGAAGAGGGAGAGGGAGGGAGGTGCAGTCTGGCGGGGGAGGGGACAAGAAACGAGGGAATCAGCTCCACTTCACACAACTGGGAATACTTCTTCTGGGAGAAAGACGGATCCAGGGGAGAATCCACCTCTGCCCCATCCGTCTGGAATGGGACACTTGAAACACACGTAAGCCGGCGAGCCTCACCCTTGGCTGTTTTGGAGGGCCATCACCACCGTTTGGGCCGTTTGAAGCCTGGGCATGGGGCTGTGTTTTCTATTCCTGTGGAGCAGGAGGGACTCTCTTCACACAGTGCGTGCAGTGCAGTCCATCGCACATAACGTTCTCCGCATTCTCTCTGCAAGGGCGTTCCTGCACCTGCACTGCAGCCGTGCTCTAATGGCTGGTGAGGCCAGCACAGGTGCCTGCGTCCTGAAACCCCAGAACGGCGCCTAGGTCCATCATGTATACATGTACATCTGTGTACATCTGTGTACATCTGTGGAGTAGAGTACTCCGCTCCAGCGATGGACCTGCTGCTTTGATCTCTCAACGCGCGTACACGAGAGCGATGCCGTTGATCGCCATTTAATATTACATCAACAATTCGCTATCTGTTTCCCAGTGCGAATAACCCATGCCACCGTCCCTGCCCATAAACAATTCTCCGACCCGAGTGTTTAGGGGTTCGGCCAAACGCGCAGGGTTAGGGTTCTGTGTTTATGTATGGTGCTGTTGATTCGTCTCAAATTTAGATCTTGGCTGACTGTGCTTGAAGGTTGGATTTGTAATTACTCCATTCAACCAAACCTGCCTTTTACGGCTCTCTTATATTTGGAAGGGTGCGTGTATTCTGTGCCAGTCGTATAGTTCCACTTCCCATCACTCGTGTGCAGCGCCCCAACTATCGTTCACCCACTTGTATGGCAACGTTCAATCCAACAGACCGTTCCATCTCTGATACCATTCAACTAAACGTCAATACCTTATCAGTCAGATTGGGTAATACTTTTAAAGATTTAACACTATTCATATTTCGTTAATTCATACTGCAAGGCCATACTAGTTCTCGTTCAATCCATAACCTCGTATCTCGTCCACATATCCCCCATACCCACACCCATACCCCATATCGTACCCCACCAGGCCATAATAGAAACTACGCCTTGACGGCCCTCGGCAACACTTCGTGGACAACAATCCCAGCAACGTTGGTCCCCCCCACCAGCTCCCCCCTCAACCGCTTCTCTTCCGCCTCCCTCATGGCAGCATGCAGCCGGACCCTCTCAGGAACGATCGCCTGCCGCTCGCCCGTGATCCTCCACCCTTTCAATCTCTCCACCCCCAGCGCGCTCAACGTCTTCCTCTCCACCAAGCTGTAGTCCTCCGGATTCTCTCGGTCGAAATTAAACGGCTCCTTCGCACTCGTCAGCGGGTTCGTAATGACCCTGGGGACCCTGAGTCCGTTCCTCGACGCGGAATGCAGCATGAGGGGGTGCATGAGTATCACATCGCCCGTGTTCCCCGTCATCTCGTGGAAATCCTCACACTCGGTCCGGATCTTGTTGATATACCACCCCAGCCCCTGATACTCCGGCTGCTCGCCGACCGGGACCATCCGCGGACTCACGCCCTCCGGATGGTCCCTGAGATGCTTGGCGATAACACTGATCCCGTCCGGCGAGATCATCGTGCCCCCGCCGTTCTGCTCGATGTCTGAAAAGATGGGGATAACCAGCAGCCCTTGCTCCGGCGAGTCGAGAAAGTGCACGAAAAAGTCGCCGTCAACATGCCAGTTATCCAGATCTGTCGGCGGGGGCATGTCCCGTTCCCACTGCTCCGTCCCCAGGTTCACGATGAACCCGTCCCCCCACTTGCCAGAGTTGGGATCGATGTTGCCGCCAAGGAGCTCACACATCGCGCCCCACGCTTTCGGGGCGAAGGTTTTGACGTGCTCTTGTTTGTGGGCGGGCATGTTGATGCGGTCCTGGAGCCAGGTGGATTTATCGGCTGGGTCGTAGCCGAGACGGTCCCATATCTGCGCGGTCCATTCGTTGGATTTCTCACGGGAGAATGCGGCAGGGATACGGACGTATCCGTATTTCAGGAAGTTGTCTATCTGGTCTTGATTGAGGTACTTGTATTCGGTAGGAGCCATTGTGGATAAACCTCAAAGAGAGTATATATGTTCAGAATAGCCACAAGCAAAGCTTCAGCTACGGCATGCGGGGGAAAACCTGCTCCTATAAATCCGTCAGCACCATTCCCCCCACTTCCGATACTCCCCACTCCTAGCATTCCCATTCCCACTCTCAACAGCCGAACCCCCAGCCTCCATCACCACCACCGGACTGATAAGCGATTCCCACGCCCTATCCAAAAGCCCGGATATATCTCCGAGCCAGCAGCCATCAAACTTCTGGAAGCCGCCCCCCCACCCCCAAGAAAGATACGGGGAAACCAACCCGGTACTGCACTCCTGCACGTTTGCCGAATTTTCCTGCATTCAGCGGCCCGACAGCTCCGCATTTGCCCAGCACAGCAGGCTTCGACATATGCAGAGTAGAGTACGAGCTCTGCCAGTTTAGGTTCTGCTGCTGAATACGTAATCCTGTAGATATCGCCAAGGGGATAAATTCTCCGATGGGGGTTAGACTTCCTACTTCTACCGCACCTACTTGCTAAATGAAGTGTCCCCGGATAAATTGGAGGTACATGTAGTTGTGGGCTGGGTTAGGGTTGGGATGTATCACCCCGACCTTCCTCCATCTGCAATTAGTTTTGCGACGAGTGGAGTGGAGTGGAGTGGAGTGGAGTGGAGGATAGCAGTAGGCATTCTGTCCATCACGGGTAATCACTCTGCCACCCTACCCGTCTCCAGCATACCTACCGTTGCAGAATATCCCCTTCTCCGCAGACCAGGTCTCAACCGCTCGAATAGGCCCTAGTGCGGATTAACAAAAGTTAATAGTAAACCGTCTCTCCGCCCCATACGCAACCCCCCCAATAGCCAGCCCACAAAAGCCAGCCTGCCCCACCTTCCCACCTTCCCACTTTCCCCCTGTCCAACCGTCCCACCCCATACACGGCCCCCATCCAACACCCTACCGCACCTCACCTGACAATCCCGAGATCCCGAAATAGCCACGCAATCAGCCAAACCCATGCCAAGAATACCCATCAATACGATAACACATAGTTAAACTGCTACTAGCGTTCCATTCCCCACTTTCAGTCGTGTGCCTAGGATATAGCACGGCGTTATTGGGTATACGTAGATACGTGTGTGGTGGTTTCGGGTAACAGCGGAGAAGGAAGGAGGGAAGAAGGGAAAGAAGGAAAGACTTATGTGGGCGAGGAGAAAATACAGAGGGTAGCAAGTTTAAGGTGCATGCAGCGGGACGAGCGATGGCGTATGTATTGTTATAGTTGAGATGCTGGTAGCAATTAATGGGTTGGGCAA
Organism: Gyromitra esculenta; assembly: GCA_038503075.1. Taxonomy (NCBI): domain Eukaryota; kingdom Fungi; phylum Ascomycota; class Pezizomycetes; order Pezizales; family Discinaceae; genus Gyromitra; species Gyromitra esculenta. The sequence continues at coordinate 1,550,374 of JBCAML010000016.1, read as the reverse complement.
AGAAAGGAAAGGAGAGAAAAATGGTAGATAGCGTATGATCACGGCGTGTCACTCGGTTGCTGTGCTATAGCGTTAATCTTAGTTTAGTTGGACCGCTGCTGGGTGGCTATCGTGGGTTGGTGAGGGATGATGGTGGCTTGTGGTGAGCGTGAAGGTGCATTGGGGTTATGCTGTACGTATGTTAACTACATGGCGGGTCATTAGTATTAGGTATGAATCCTCGATATATTTATTGAGGCTAACTATAAACACGCCAACCAACAGCCTTACTGTTTCGTGTATCACGCAATAGCATGCAAAAGACCAAGTAAACTAACAGAGTGAATCATTGACCTTTAGATTTCGCTATTTTGTAAAGCCTCAAATCCCATCAGAAACTAGACAAAAGAAACCAATGATCGAAATACCAGTAAAGGGTATCGCACGCCCAAAAAACAAAATAAACTCCTCCCGCTAGTACCGAAAAACGACAGGTCTCTATACATGTCTATCCAGGTTACATGTCCCCAGATGGTCCTCATTAATTGTCAATCGTTACTCATTCATCAAAAACAGGAATCGCTTAACGCCTCTTCCATCCCCATCGACTGTCAGTACGCCTAGCTGGCTTTTCACTCATAAACCCGCTCTCGTCGCCAACGTCGCGCCTGTCCCTGCGCTTATCCTTACGACCAGAGAGGCAAGCGAAGCACCAGTAGAAGGAGACTAGCAACATAGCGGCAACTGCGCCCCAGGTTATACCCAAAAACTTGGACGAGTATGATGCAGTAACGCCAACGTCCTGAAGTTTCGAGTTGATGATGTCGCGCAACTTGATGGCGAGCGCGGTAGCGATACCAGATGCGATACCGAGAGAGAGGAAAGAAATCTATAATTACGCTATTAGATTTCCGCCATTAAAAATTTCTACCACCGAGGGAAAACATACGAATGCAAACATCCAATTCACACACGCCGTCAAAAAGCCCGCAAAGAACCCAAGGAACCCGAGCAAGATGCAAACGCCCGCAGTCGCAATACCGATGCAGTAGGTGATAAACATAGCCTTGTACGCAACGTTCAAAGCACTGATTGCCCTATTAACGTCGTCTGTCGGGAAACCAATATCGTTAAGCGTAATACCGAGGCCAGTAGAGTTCAACTCGGTCTCCAAGACGCTGACGATGTCGAAGGTGAACATGGGCCTGCTGGTACAATTTGTGATGACTTGCTTGATATGTTTTCCGTCGCTGGTAACATTCAAATTGCCTTCGCAGTAGCCCATCACCTCTGCCGTATAGAAATCATGGATACCGAGTTGTTTGGCAGCAGATTTGACGATATCGCCGACGATATTATCTGCAGCATTATCGATGAAGGAGACGCCAGTGTTCGGGATGTTGATATTGCCATTTCCAATGTTTGTGGTGTTGAGCTAGGTAGTGGGAACGTTAATTTAAGGGTGGTTAAGGCCCAGGAGCAGGCAATGGTTACCTTGATGATATAGGTATCGGTCATGAAGTTTTTATTACGGCCAGCAAGAAGTACGAGGAGCGAGAGGATAAACGCTGCTGCTGAGAGCAGGATTGGGATAATGGCTGAGAAGCGCATGATGATACCACTCGGTTCAAAGGATATAAAGAGATGGTGACGATGTCCTCAGATGGATCTCAATGATGATAATTGCTACAGTGGGGTGGAGACTGACGTCCTTTAAAGAGGAGGATGATAAGGATGGGATGGACTGGAGAGGGGAGATAGCAGCAGACCAATGTGGGAGACGGTAGAGGATTAGGGGAGGGTGCACGATTGACTAAATAGTATCACAGAAGCACAGAAACCAGGCAACCAGGTTGCAGACCTATGGAACCAGCTTCTAGAAGAGCACCCTGCCACAGCTACGCATCCCAAGGCCAGATAGCCGTTGCGAGCCACAGTGATCCACGATCGTGAACGGCGAAGCAAGTTCGCTGCCTGTGTCTGGCATTGCTCAACCACAGCACTGGCTCAACACAGTGTGAGTGACGCGTTATGGAGCAAATGACGTTCCCCCAAGAAAAGCCGAAAACCTGCCCTCCACGTTTCTGCCAAGACCCCTTACGTATGTCGGTTACCCTGCAACAAATCTCTCCACAAGCAGTAACGCGTGACATGAAAATCAATTCATGTCCTGTTTTCGGACTCCTGCACTGCCTCTGCGTCGTCGTCACGCATCGGACAATGAACCGAAGGAAGCTCTGTACAGTGGAATCCCGCAACACTTTAATGGAACTCTTCGGGTGGGATCTCTGCGAACGTTTGCGAACACAGAGCCCATGACTTGAGAATGCTCGTTGGAACTATGCCTCACAAAGCCTTGCAGCTATTTGATATATCCGAAAATAGAAACTCGGCAGCTTTCAGAATTTGAAGGCATTTTTCAGTGCCAAGTGTTGTCAGCGCTGTATACGAGGCGAAATCTTAAAAATAGAGAGAGAATTGATTCCGCATCTTCCTGATAGGCCCCGGGTGGAATTTCAGTAACACGAATTATCAATTCGTCTTTCCATGTTGCTGTGTAAGGCGGGAACAAACATTGGCTAAACCTGACGAATAAGGTTCGTCTAATTTTAGCCCGAATTCACAATTTCTCACTCGAGAAGCTAGAAGAAAACCGGCATAAAACGCGTGTTATACCCCTCAATTTCATTCTCGGAAGCCGTACACAATCCTAGGTTTGCACAGCCCTAGATGTGCCCTTTATCCGTGGTTACCAATTATCGCTACTTCAAACACACCCACGACCTCCAGGAACTCAAATTTAATTGCAAGCAGCGGCCAGGTGCCGTATCGCTAGCCTCTTTGTATGTGGGGCATAGTTACATTGAGTTTGTAGCTTATGGGTTACCGGTCTGGAGAAAGCATACCCTAAGAATTTAGGGGTAATGCCCCGCGAACTCGAACTTGAAACTAATATCTTAGTGAGAGGCTAATGAAAGGTTCATAACCACGTGAAATAATAGCAGACGAGAACGCGTGTAGTAAATCTCATGCCACATAATAGATAAATTAAAGAAACTCGTAACACAATAAAAAGAACGACAACCGCATAAAAATTAATAAAGCTAGCTAGCAACTAACCCAGCAACTAACCCAACCCTGTAGTTTACTTGCCCACCGGAAATACACCAAGACTTTGCTAAGAATCGTATCGAGTTTAGGTGAAATCGCTGCCTCGGAGGTCTTCAATTACAAGTTGTTCAGACTCCTCCAGCCGTAGTTTGCGAGGATTCTTGATAAGACAGTCGAAAAACTTGTTGGTCTAACCATTGTCCTTTCTCGCTACCCCTAATCCAGCCGTCCCATCGGTTATCAGAAAGCCCGATGACCTAATTCTCTAGAATTGCAAAGTTAGAAATGAACGCTAGACGAATCGAAGGAGAGTAAACTAACCACCAAGCCCACTACCAAAAACCCATAGAACCAAACATAGCACCCAAAAAGCACTCCTTAACTACCAACCGTCCTAGCTCCATGGTATGATAGCTATATCATGACCATCCCGGCCCATAAAAGATCTCCACGAAGCGCGTTCCCGCCACCCCCACCCGTTCGCAGTTCAGTACCCTGTAGGATAAGAGCCGTTGCGCATACATATCCTGGCGGATAGCTCTTCGAATCTGTTCGTTTGTAGGAAGAGGCCTAGTCTCACGGATCAACTCCCATGCTCTGAGTTTCTCAACGAAGGAAGGTTCAGAGGGTGTCTTGGAGGCAAGCATGCTGGCGGAGATCTATGCTAGAGCAGTGTCTATGCCAGAGCAGTATCTATGAGGTTGCAGCAGATCGAACGTGAGCGCTTCGAAGAGAAACCTTCGTAGCTTTAAGAGATGGGTAGGAAGGGCTATAATATAGGCTCACTTGACTATAAAACTTGTCTAGCCTCCAAGTCTCACTGTGACTACTGTATGAGGAGAATATAGAACAGGGTTTGATAAAGCGAGAGAATTGGTTCCGTGGCAAGGAGGTAATCTTCCGCCAAAAGCTTCCGTTCCAAAGATCTCGCTTCTAGCCTTGCATTACCCGTGATCGGAGTTGTGGCCCTTCGAATAACCAAGTCTGATGATTGGACCTGAAAACTACGTCATAAAACCTTAAATATCGACGGAGGTAAGGTGTAAGCGACCGGCGCGTAACAGGTTTTCTGGAAATATACCCTGCGTCATCTGGTCTCCACGTGGACTGAGGCTGGTGCCAGTGGCGTTGGCAACACATATAAAAAGATTCGTAGTCCGGATTATAGATATGATTCTTACGCGCAAGCTACATCTACTGCTTCTCAGCGAACGACTGAGTGATTCTGGTTAATTCAGAATTCGCAGCTTACTAGTCTACAAGTCTTCTGCCTGGACCGGAGCCGAGTGCTGCCACGTGAGTCTTGGCACAATCGCGCAAACGGAGGCTTGAAAACAAGGCTTGGAGAGTTGACAGGAGTCAGTTTATGCCCCGAAACTTGTTCGGAGTTTGATAAGGCTAAGGCAAGGAGGTCTCGAGTTATATTTGGCGCATAAGCCAGAGGCCCGAATCAGAGGATTTGCAAGAGAATAGCATTGAAAAAGGCAATCGTGCAAGTTAGTAAGATATGACCCGGCGCTAGTACTTTTCTAGAGCCGATCCGATGAAAACGGTTTGGGCGCAAGTAAATAGTATATATAGTACGTTGATGGGACTAGAAGTGCGCTGGGTGAATGAGTGGTTGGTGTGTATTTAGCATCCCGATTGCGCACACTGCCAATAGGCCTGATCACGTGCTTCTAGTCTTCCATTCGACTCTTTCCGACACCATCCTCCGGTTTAAGGTCTTGGATTATCCGTTGAATATAATAATAGTGTATGAAAAATGACTCGTGAATAAGTGAAAAATTTCTATCCTATTGTACTAAGTTTCTAGAAAGATTTAAGCCATTCATATCCAGGCCTAGAAATCCTAATATCTGAGAAGCTCATGGAATTTAGCCAAGCCGCCCAGCAAATTACATGTGTATGCGATCTTTGAGAAGTATCCTGTTTTAAGAGTATCTCCGATATCGTATGGACTCCCACTGCACTGTACTATGACTCCCGAAACTGCCACTTCCCGGCGAGATAAAGATTACACCTTTTCTCAGAGATTTGATCATACCAACACTCACCTAATTCCAGCCTCAGAAATCTATAACAGCCTTCTTAACCTGTTTCAAAGGAGCTTCAACTAATTCAAACCAACAAGGCTATATTTGCTTTGCTTAGCACCCAACCGCACTAGTCGTACCAGACATGCTAAAGAATACTACGACCTATGCCTGGTGTTAAAATATACCGATAACTAGCGTGTTCTGTGTATCATTTACTACTACAAGCCCTTGCCAAGCTAAATTTAGTATTTTACTTCTTTAGGTCAGATTCCCCGAAGGGAGGGAATGGCGAAACCAACTGTTTGGGCAGTTCCTAGCCATGGAGCGTGCAGATGACACAAGATTTTCACATCATTAGCAAGCTTTTGCTCACAGCTAGTTTATGAGCTAGCAAACCCGTTAGCTCTTCAGCTCTCAGATGATCACCTGAGGGGATTACGGAACTCGACAGAACCTGCCCAACTACCACATCCTTTCAATGTCATCTCAAGTCCTCCCCCAGCACCAAATACCTGCAGAGATGCTACTGAACATCCTACGATACCTACTCTTGACCGCTGTTTCCAAAGAAAGGCTTGCAAGGTAGTACTAAGGTCTGAGTACCAAAGCGAGTGAGCTTGCTCCCCGACAATCCACCTATGCGCTGGTAGTATTAGATGCTTACCTCAAAGATACAGTACTAGCCGAGTGGCTAAAGTAAAGATATTGAGCCCATAGAGCTGCTAGTGAGCTGAACTGAACACCTTCATGTATTTCTACTGGTATATTCTAGGCTAACATTTGACTATTTATGCCTAGCTAGGTTCTTGGTAAATTTCTATACGAGTAAATACTTGCCTTCATTACCTCGATATATCGACAGAAATAACGATCGAGTATGAAACGGATGCTCAGCGTCAGCTCCTAAGACACCATCAAAAAACCCACTGACATCCATTTAGTATCCTATCCAGTTTATGCCTTTTACGTTCTTTCTTGCTTCCATCCCCATCCCCCTTGTCCCCCCCTCCAGCCCCTTCAACCCTATCCTCTTGTTTATCACCTCCTTTAATCCTCTGTCTCTTGATATCTTCTCCGCGTTCCTTATTAATTTTCTGCTGATCAGAATCCCGTGCTATCAACCCCATAATCATGTGCTCCAGGACGCTCACAATTTTCACCCGGTCCTCCTTGATCACCATATCGAATTCCTGGGAAACAGAAACCTTCAGGCCTCCCTCTCGTACTTCGATATTGTCAATCGACTTGAGATAGCCAGAATCGATGTCGGCTGTGACGATCGATATTTTTGACCCACGAATAGTCAAAAGATACGGCTGATAAACATCCTCTTCGGTGCCAGGGAGCAGAAAATGTTGTTGTGCGAGAGACAAAAGATACGCCATTTCCTGTGCATAATGGTCAACACGTTTGTGTGGCATAACGATGGGCACTATAGGCGGTGACCACTCCGGAACCGAAAGTCGACTGCGTCTGACGTGAAGCGACGCTGCACATGTGAGCCTGGCCGAGATCCCACGATGGCACAGGTAAATTTCTCCTCCAGGATAAGTTCTACGTTGCAGATTCACCCTCGTTAGAGGGACCAAAAGAATTTGCAACTCTAGGACTGTACGCACCTCAAATTCACACGAACCAATTTTTTGATCCCAGAGTAATTATTAAGATAAGTAAGCATATATGATATCATTTTTTCAAGCATCGTATAGACATTGCGGCCCAGAACCCCCCATGTCTGACGTTCGTGTAAAATATCCCAGATCTGCAGCGAGACCCACGCGAGGAAGTTTGGAGACTTCGGCTTGATCTTGAGTACCGCCGACTGCGACAAAGCCTTAATAAGAGCTGCCTTAGCAGACCCATTACAGCGGAAAGTCTTTTTGTAGGAGATCGACTTGAGAATAGTTTCAGAATCTATCCCCACCTGGACGGATATTTTTAACGCAGCTAGGTATACGGGAGACCATCGGATAGAATCCATGCCACGTCTAATGATGTCCGTTGGGAGATGGGAAGTGAGGTTGAGGAGGGTAGGGCCGGTAGCTGCTCGATTTTGGTTTGTTATCTCATCAGCAACGCTGTTATTCGCTATGCTTGATGACATTTTGTGTTTTTATGGCTTCTTTCGCGGTTGTCAGTACGGATGAATTCAGATAGTAATTTAGGGGAAGTGGGTTTGGCCAGTGTCTGCACGTTTGTGTTTTTTTTTTTTTGTGGGCGGGCCATTGAATGAACCCGTATAGAAATTTATTTATTTAAATATTGCAAGGCTTCTCAATCCAAATAGAGTTAGATGATAACATACATGTTATCTAAAATCCATGTAAGCTAGACAGGCACGGCCTGTCCAAGAGATAAGATCTCCAGATACCTGTTTACATGGTAGGTACATGTATTTTCTTTAGGGAATCGATCGGGATAGCTAAGCTACGTGTGGGTAATTAAGGTTAGCAAACTTTAGGTCACATAAACAGACTTCAAAATAAAATTAATATTTCGCGATATATATATTCTATAGCTAATTACAGTTAAAAACCCCCCACTTTCATTCCCATCACTTGCAAAACACCAATTCCATGCTCTCCATTTTACCGACTTAAATACGTGCATATACATGCCTTCTTGTATTTACCCTTATACAAGCGTATGGGTGGTGATTTTGGAACGGTCCGGATATTTAGCCACAGCGATCAAGCTATGAAAAGCTATTTTTTTGGTATCCTGACCGTTCCAACTTCATCTCTCCCGTACGCTTGGGATAAACAACAAGAACTACCAACCAAAATATATTCTAGATGTATCATATTCTTCTGTAGCAGCATGAATATCTAGGAGATGGTCTATAGCCTTGAATCACAGGATGTTTTCGTTCACACAGGGCCTACGCGTAAGCTAGGTGGTCTAACTTGATTACTTGAAGGAGGAAAACATATTCTATAGGACGGGTATCCGTCCCGAACGAACTAGTAGACAGGTATTTGTTGGGAGTCAGACTTCTAAAAACTAATTTCTTGTAAAAGCCCATACATACCACCGTCAATATATTTCTAATAAGCGTACCAGGTAGTATCTGAGGGTCATATATCGCGATAATTGTGATTTTTTTTTTTTTAAATAACTCCACAGCTTCCAGTAGAACGAACAAGAGATGGTTGAATAAATAATAGGCAAAGACGGTATGTCAAGGGTAAAGAATATATAAAAGGACAAGAAATTACCAATTGAACAGGTCACCAGCTGCAGGCAAGATGCGAGAAAGCTGAAGGAGTACTGATCCGACGTGAAAGACCGAAGTGAAGCAAATCCGGATGAAGCTGTGCCAATTAAACCAAGCAACACAACCTAACCTTCCATCTAATCACCACCGCTGCTATTGCTAAGAAAGTGAGATAGTATGGGATCAAATCCGAGTGTGGTCTCATCCTATGTACCAATACCCAATAACCAAGCCAAGTGTATATGTGCTTGGATGAAAAGAAAAGCTAGAGGCTTGGATGAAGCTGCATGCAGTGCAGGCGAATTGGACAACTGGGTAGTAAGTAACATGCGGAGCTCCGCCAACAGCGTTTAACCCTGCGTCACCGAGAACTTCGTGCCCACTTCTCGCCCCCACCAACTACTCATTCTTCAACGAACAAAGCAGAGACATAAACTCAATAATATTCTGGATAGAATCGATAGACCAAGTTAGCTACGCGAGATTTTTATCACGTTAAGCTTAAAACCCAAGGTGGCATCCCGTAACGAACAAATAACTAGATGACCTAAGGCATAATATTGTCTTTTATCAAGTTATAAAGCTTACTGGGTTGTCCCAGGGAGGAGGATGTTGCCAAGACCGCTACGCAACGTTACAGTGCATAAAGTTGATTTCTAACGCTTTTGAATTACAAAGCACTTATTTGAAAATATTCATAATCCTACAAACACACCGGCGGTGATGCGATACTCTGTGGATATTTTGTGCTTGATTTGCAATCGTTTGCAGATCGCACGATATCCTGTCCCAATCGCTTAAGGCTTTCTGTCTGTCTGTAGGCTCACTAGGTTCAGACGGATTATAAGAGAGAGCACTCCTCAAGCCCATCAATACCCAATATCTCTCCTCCTCCAAAGCACCAGAAACAAATACAATAACATCACTACTCTCAAAATTTAACCTTCCCACTTTTAAATCCGAAAAATGAGTCTCATTGCGTTTATCCTCGGAGCCGGTGAGGGTGTCGGCCACTCTGTCGCAGCAAAGCTCATCAGCGAAGGCTATAAAGTTGCAGCAGCTTCTCGCAATCCAAACCTATCAATCGCCAAAGAGATTGGGTTTCACTCGATCAAACTCGACCTTTCAGATCCCGAGAGCGTGCCGAAAGCATTCGCCGAGGTTCAGCAAGCACTCGGCGGGGCCCCGAACGTCGTGGTTTACAACGGTAATTGTCTCCCTTATAACATACTCGACATTGAACCTTTTTTTTTACTTACCCAGTGGATTAGCTTGGGCCGGGACCTTCCCTTCTGATGATAACATCCTATCGCTCCCCGCCGCAAATTTCAGCAAGGAGCTCAACGTCAACACGGTGAGTGTTTGGGCAGCAGCACAAGCAGCTGTTGCCGGCTGGGAAAAGCTGGATTCAGCTCTTCCGAAAGCCTTTATTTACACCGGCAACTCGCTCCCTTGGATAAACCTTCCAAAGTATCTTCCGCTCGGGATCGGAAAAACGGCTACTGCGTACATCATCGAATCCCTCGCAAGCACTTATGGCAAGAAAGGCTTCAGGTAAGCTGAAAATTTATCCTCATTTGTTTACCCTTTCCTTAGGATATATACTCACGACTAACACTGCTTGAAAAGGTTCTACTTCACGCAGCAAGTTTCGGAAGTCGATGGAGGATTGTACGTCGGGATCGATGGACCAGCCACAGCCACTACTTATTGGAACCTCGTCAAGCGTTCCGAGCAAGGTGGCTGGAAGATTTCGTTCGACAAAAATGCAGTTGACTGGAGTGATAGAGTTTAAGGTAGAGAAGTGTAGATACGTAGTCATAAACACAATTGCAATGTTAGACTCTTTACGTTCAGCAAACGGTTTAACAAATTATACACATGCCCGATAAAAAGTGATACACCCACATCACCATTATGTAATAGAGACGAATTAAATGCATTAGCTGTGATCCAGATCCATTATTGTGGGGTTATATCAAACGGACCAGAGCACCCAGACATATATTTGGTGCAGGGACACGGAGACGGTGCATATATGTATAGCTAAGACACGACCAAAGAAAACGGGTTAAAAAGGAGGAGCTGGACACAATCAAATCACCACAAGTCAAAAGGAGCCTAGGGGGCCGATGAAAGCAAGGAACGAAGAGGATTTGAGGAGGTGAGATATAGATACGGAGATCGGGAGCGTTGGTGATGTGTTATTGTCCTTGAGACTGCATACGCCAAACGAACAGATGAATACCAATGATGGAGGAAACGATAACCCCACAGTCCAAGCGCCAACACGGAAACACGCGATCCGGGACCAATAACGCCGAGGCAAGGAGACTGCTCTACTGCTCTGGTAGGGAGACGCCGAAATTAAGAGGTATGGGCCCAACTACGAATGTGTTCATCTGATCCTATTTGGTCTAAGGTTTGGCACCCTTATTTATACTGGCGCTGGCTACGTGCACTCCGCCTTGCCTTTTCTTCCCCAAAATCTTGTTTGAAGAAAACAAAAATACACGTACACAAGGGGTTGGGGCGTGAAGACAGTACAGGTCTTAGATCATTTCTATGACGGCCCCCCAGAGCGGTAAACTCCACTGTTCCGTCACTGCATGTTGCCCAATATTATTTTCCCCACTCATCTTCGCCCAGGACCAGCTCCTCCCGCCTATAGCTACACATGCACAAAAGAAATAAATAAACAAATAGCCCTGAGCTAGCCAATGATTCCGAGTGAGAGCTTGTGAATATCATCAGATAGCATTTAATCCTACAGCACCAACAGAAGGGGAATACGACTGGCACAACAAACATCAACATGCGGTACCCCAAAACATGCACCTCTGGGTTAATGCTGGACCAAATCGCCACACAGTTCCCCAGAACCAAACGAGTGTTTCTCGAGGAAATACCGTTTTGCACTACTATACAGACGGACGAACCACAGCAAATAAACAACATCCCCACAATCACCCCATCAGCCACCAGGACCAACTCCCAAACGGGGAAAAATAAATGACATTTAACACTCAGCCTCAAACCTAGCAAACAAGGTTTCTCCACCAAAAAAAGGGGGGGAACGATCTTCACGGATTGGGGGCTAAACTCCCACCTACCTGCCTAACCCAGCCACTCAGGCTAGTAACTATTTGTGTTTGCGCAGCCCTACAGGTAACCTAATTTCCACCACCAATCAAATACCAAACATCGACGACCCCCAAGAACAAAAAAAAAGGCCTCAAATTCCCTGACGATCACAACCGATCTTTCTAAATATAGATGTAATTTTTTATAAGCATAAAAACCTATTAAGAATGCGGAGTAGGGTAATAATTGACCAATCATACCCTGGCACTAGCTAGAATAAATATCCCTGGCCGGAATTCGCCACACCCCAGATCCTAAAAAGCGCCACCTTAATGGAGCCCCAACATGCCACGAGTGATAGACAGTGACACCATGCGATCAAACTCCCCAGCTCCAATTCGCCATCAATCCCCCTCGAGGCGTTTTGTTCCACGTCTCTCTTAACCCCACACTCATCTAGAACCTTAAAACGTTACTTGTTCAAATATCGATTATCTTTGCTTGTAGCGCTAAATATACCATCCAGTCCCACCCTCCCATGTCTTTCTAAATACATCCCACATCTCACATATATCCCAAGAGCCAATCCAAGGTCAACAAAAGAAATCTATACAATAGTGCCGAAATCATGACACATTAACTCGCCCGGTGAGCACATGCGTGTATGGTGTATATAAACCCGGATTCCACAACCTCCCAGTGAACCCGGATCAAAAAAATTCCGTAACAAAGGAAATGTATCCCAAAGGAGTGTGTAGTAGCGAGGGGGGGGTGGTCTCACCCTCTGCCGTGCCGCTAGTTCCACACTATGACATAAAATGCATACCAAAAATGTAAAAACACCAAAAATAGTCCATAATAAAAAAACACAACTTCGAAAATTTTCGAGTTTTTTCTCCAGCCATCCCTAGAGTCCAAAAAAGAGAAAGTATTAAGAAGGTCCCAGGTCAAATCTCACAGAACAAAATAGCGAGGACATCAACTTCATCAGATCATGCCATCATAAGAAAGTATAAAAAGAAAATGTGTTTCAAAAAAACCTTTCCTTGCCCGTCGATCCCGCAACAAAAACCTAAGCATCCCTCTTCTTTCCAAAACCATGAAGCCAGCCCCTCTTCTTTTTTGTCACACTACCCTTTAAACTAGCAGCAAATATGCTCGGCTCCTTCTGTTTCTCGCCGACGAGGACAACTGTGCCTGACGATGGAGGTTTCTGATTGCTAGGAACGGCGACAAGTTGGTATTTTTCGGTCTCTGCTTGAGTAAGCTGAGGCACTGGTGGTGGATATGAACCCAGACGTGTTGGACCCAACAGATTCGCCGGTGTTCCTTGTCTTGATACATATTCTTTTGGTTTCTCCGGAGGTGGAGGGCCTCGACCGGGCTGACCCAATTGCTGTTGCTGCTGCTGGCGCCTCTGATCTGAGGATTGAGGAGTTCTCGAGCGTTGCTGCTGTGGAGTCTCTGACTGCGGTGGTTGAGGAGTTCTCGACCACTGTTGCCGTGAAGTATCCGGCTGCAGTGGCTGATAATATCTCGATTGCTGTTGTTGAGGAGCTGCGAGTTGTTGTGATTGAGGAGCTAATAGCTGCTTTGGTGGAGGAGTCCTCGTTTTTTGTGGAATCATTGACTGTTGCTGTGATTGTTCCCGAGGTGGTGTCCCCTGCTGCGGTCTATTCTTTCTCTCCACGTCTACAGGATTCGCAGGAGCGTTGATTCTCGACACAGAAGTCTCGCTGCTTCCTTGATTAAGCTTTTGCTCTGCGCTCTCGCGTTTTGGCCCTTGCTTGCCTTCTTTCATCATCGCCATATTTTCATTCCTCTTCTCTTCCGTCCTGTCCCAAAGCTCCACCAGTCTTCCTTGACAAACACCCGTTAACTCTTCCTTACAATTTCCACACATCCGGACGGCACACCAGCTGCAGTAGAAGCTCCGTTTTACGGGCTCTCCTCTACCCTCAAACTCCATCGCCCTACACACTGTGCACAAAATGCTGTGTTGCTTGTTCCTGAATGGCACCATATTGTGCCCTACAGAGCATTCTAGTTGATTAGGTTTAAGTGGGGACCATCTGTGAGTCTTCATGTCGGGGGGAGGCATGTAAATTGGGGATGGCGGTCTTGGTGGTCCGCGGAGTAACAACCTCCCCCGCGGAGGACCACGGAATGGTGGGTAATTAGGGCCATAGCCTCGAGGATTATTGCTAAGGAGGCGACCTGGAAGCAGAGGGCGGGGGGGACCTAATCGATTTTGCTGTGGAGTATTAGGATACACGTTGCCGACACCGTTTCTCAGAAGCACAAGACTAGTTGAGGTCTCAGGAGCTTCTTCAACAAAGTTGACGCGCCGGTTCGGGTCTTTTTCTTTCTGGGAAGAGTTAGAAGATGCAGGCGTGGGAGGGCCATTGTCAAAGTGTCTGTCCTCAGAGACCAGAACACCGGAGCCATTCGCTTGATGGGGTTGAGATTGGGTCGTGCCATCCGTGATTCTCTTGATGGAGGAAGAAGGGTTTGGTGGCTCTGTGAGGGGGGGAGTTGACGGTCCAGGACGCACGACGGTCGGCACGGGTGGGGGGCTAAAGTCCCGATTATATCGGTCTTGTAGTGTCGGAGTCTGACTCGGAGTGATATAGTAACCTACTGGGGTACCAATGGATGATGTAGAATTAACATAGTCAGAGTGCCTCATGTGTGGCAGGTTGTTTGAACTGTCAACTAAAGCTGGCCTGGAGAAACCAACAGTGGTCGCTTTTGAAATCACGGGGGAAGCGAAGAGAGGAGAGTATGGATCATTGGCAGAGGCGGACATGGGTGTGAGGTTCTCATTGGCAGGCGGAGAAACAGGCGACGATGTGTAGGAATTGAACTTTGAGGTTTGAGGGATGGGAGGAGGTGGCGATGAAGAAGCTTGAGAGATATGGCGGGGTAGCTCATCCACAGTAAGCGTGAGCGAGAACGACCGTCGCTTGGGTTGCTGCATGACAGAAGTCATCGTGGCTGTGGCTGCCATGCTGTCCTGCTGTTGTTGCGAGCTGAACTCTGCAGGTGAAGATAGAACAGGCGAAACAGCGGGAGGCGCGACTACGGGAGCTATCACTCGAGTTAGGGAATTATTCGTATTAGGCCGTCCCTTATGTAGTTTTTTCGAGGATGACCGTAGAATTCCCACAGCAGTGGTCGTGGCAGTGGTGGTACCAGTTGCCGTGATAGCTTTCGATTGCTGCCGGGCTGAGGTAGCTGCCGGGAAAGTGCTATCTTTTGATCCCACCTCGAGCTCTCCCCCAAGCCCGGGCCCACCAGGCCGGCGCAGTACATCGCCAGCGTGGGATGAAACGGCTCCCTGCCCCGTCCCAGTTCTATTTTTCCCCCGCGTTAAAATGCTGCTGAGACCGAAGCGGCGCTTAAACGATTCCGAACGCTGGATTTTATTGAGACTGCTGGTGGCACTGTCGCTTTTGTTGGAGACTGTAATAAACGAAACCAAACTGGTTTTTGGATCTCCTGCTCTACCTCCTGTCCCCAATCCTCCTCCTCCTGTTCCTGATTCTGCTGTTTCCGTTCTTCCAGTTGCTCCCTCATCTCCAGTTTTCCTGACCTTTCTGAGCCGGTTGGAGCCATGCCGAGAGAGAAATGACGGCATCCACACAACGTCTCATTCAACAGCTGTCGTGGAGCTTTTTTGTATAAAAAATCCACCTCAGTCCGTTGCCGTGGGTCGATGATATTGATGATTATTGCTAATATGGAGGATTCTTGAATCCACCGTTGCAAGTACAAATACAATCAGTATCGTCTAGGCCTTGCCCTAGCAAGTGAGAGAGGGATAGGTGAAAAAAGGAAAGAAAAAGAGAAGATGGTGCTAAATGCAAGTGTTGCACTTTAAAAGCGAGAGGTTGGCGAGCAAACGAGCGATAAAACGAATGAAGTTCCCAGCTCAGCAGTCAATTAGACAAACGATTGCACACCTCAATTCCTCGTTCTTCAGAGATGGATAGAAACGACGGAATGGCAATTGAACGAATGAATAGACGAGGGGACAAACGAGGAGAGTGAATAGTACGGCAAGTCAAAAAGTGATCAGTCAAGCAGGTGCAGAAGAACAACTTGCTTTCAAAAAACTCATTAACTACGGTGATACACTGCCAACAAATTTGCCTTTCTTCCTTTCACGCTCTCACCGGAAGAAGTGTAGCATGTAACGAGTGGTACGCGGACAAGGCAAGGCAAGCAGCCCGTCAGCATGAAGTGAACAGATGGGGGACGGGCAGGGCAGGACAGAACAGGAAGGGAAAGGAACAGGAAAACAAAATAAAGAGGCTGAAATTTCCAGACAGCAGCAGGCGTGACGTGGAGTGCCGAGGAAAATGGGACTGGGAGCAATCCGCTTCATCGCCAAACCAAGCGAGAGAGACCATCTAGCGACGGTCATACAGGATGTGATTGGAGGGGGGAGGGGACAAAAAGGCGATCAAGAACAGAACAGAACAGAACACGGCTGGGAAGCCGTGGAGCCCTGTTGAGGAACTGGTGAATGTACCTACGCAGTAAAGTACATAACAGATACCTGTTGGAGTACATGCAGCTTGCTAAACTTGGGATCGATAAGGATCAAAAGATACCCGTCGACCAGGATCTCAGGCGGATAGTGGGCCAAGACCCATCGTCATCGGCCAAGGAGGAGCCAACCGACGAACGATGAGACGGGGATCAGTGGTGATGCTCCACGGACAATGGTTCTGAGAATAGCTAAATTAAAGAATTCCTCTACTTTCGCTAGGAAGTCGTTTCAAAGTACTCCTGTGTACTCCTGTGTTTGTTGGTATATCAGGATCTCTGAACCCCCCCTTAATCCAACCCTCTGCCCATGCTATACACTCTTCTGCTTTAGATATTAAAACTGCTGTTTTTATTTTCTACGTGTTTTGTTTCTTGTACGCGCGCTCTTCCATCTCAAGTTTGTCAATCTGTTTCTCGATGCACGCTCCCGCTAAGCATTCTCGTCTTGTTTTCGTGACATCGCCACAGGAGATCCACCCAGTCCCAATCCGGGTCATCCCCCCATCAATCCCCCCAAAGTGGCATCACAACCAAGGTTCCAAGCAACACAGCCAAGAACGCAGCCACAAGCGAACAAACACCATCCCCCAGCCGCAAGAAAAAAAAAGACTCTTTTTGGTGATTTGAGACCTTCCGAGAATAAAGATAATAACAGTGAACCATGATAGCTGAATCATGGACAACACAGAAATTTTCACCTCGTGGGTGGCGAGCGAGCGAACGGTACGAGTAGTCCAGATACGCACTCCATACCTGTTTACTACAAGCACAACAGATCCCAACAAATGTACAAGACTGCCTGCATCTTTTTCCTCACCGTAGTAGGCCCATATCTGCCAAGTACACTCGATCTGCATCCTCAAGACTTTTACATCGCCCAACGCGGCTGGACTGATGAGCAGTCGCGGCTATCAAAAATATGATTCTGGAGACAGAAAGAAAAAAAGGGGGGGAGGCCGGCCAAATCGTTAATCGATCAGAAGTCCCTGATTGACACCTCGAGATCTGAACCGACTGATTGTCTCGGAGATTGCGTTCAAAGCGGTTTAGATTCAAGCTTGGTCATCGTATCGTTGGAGTTCACGCTGCATAAAACCGTTCCAGGTAGTCCTCACTACTCATAGTTGACTGAGATTTCGAGGGTGGACTGGTTCTGCATGCCATACAAGAGTTGTGCTGGGTGTTTTGTATGGCATGCAGTTCTTGCCTCGTTCTAAAAATGACAGTCACTTATGAGTCGGGGAGAGCATCACTGCACCAATGCGGTACCTGCCTACGCATGGCCACGAGTTCCACAACCTCACGACTGACGCCTGGCATTTGCTGACATTATCGACGATTTGTCTGTCCCAGGCTACTGGTCACAATCGTGGGAAAGAAGCGAAAACCATCTTTATCCTCTGCCTCGGATTTGGCAGATCGATTACCTACCTGCCGGCAGCAGCTTTGGAAATCACCAAAATGGCCGACGACGCCAACGAGTCGGGGCCAGACAGAGAGATAAATCTCGCAATGCAAAGCTGGACAGACCACTCAAACGGCGGGTTCGAGTCGAGCATCCTCATCTGGTCTTTTGGGCCAGAATCGAGCGAGAGGTGCTTCTGGGCAAGGACAACGGATATGTTACGAATCAACACGGGAGCACACACACTAGTCCTGAATTAGGTCAATCAGCCCCACAATTCACAATCGCGCGCGCCTCGTGCCGAAATTAGAGTAGAGATCTGAATCGCCAAGCGAAGTCACACCAAACAGACTTCTCGTCTAACGCTCTCACCCAGTCCCATTCGACACACACAAACTCGTACGGTTACAGCGAGTGAGACTCCATGATCGGCATGAGCCGTACCTACGCAGCTAGAGCACATATCTATTCTACAGCTGAATCGCTATCTACCCCAGTTACGTTTGGCAGCTGGGATATGGTGGGGACTGTCTGTGCCTTGGGATGTCTATGCCCAAGAGGTACTAATCCTCATTGTGTATCTGATACCCGATAAACCTACTGTTGATACGATACAGTGATAGCGGGACCCGGATGGAGGTTTATCCGTTGAGCCCAAGAGTCTCAACTTGTCAGTTTCCTACTGCTGAATCTACGTGATCCATAACGGCAGCAAGTCAGTCCGGGTACCCGGGAAATAAAATAAAATATAAAAAAGGAGGGTACGTGGTTCAACTAGCTCGTATGATTTTTGAACCAGGTTGAAAAAAAAAGAAAATCAAATTCCTTACATGCAGCGTTCTAGCAGATCGCTTAGTGCCGAAATTGCATTGCTTCTAAATTAGCTGCAGGCTTAAGCCACACGTGGTCTCACCAGCCCATAAATCCTCCCCCCCGTCCCGTCCCCTTGACGAGTGAGATTCTGTGATGAAGATGGCGTCTCAATGCTCCTTTTATTACCCGCCGTGGTTTTAGGAATTCCCCGTAGCTGGAAATTACGGATGAGCTTGAGATTTGCTATCGTGCATAGCATATACTGAATCTGGCGGATCAATAATTCTTACACACTTTTATTACCCGCTTGTCATTCTAGAATGTTTCCTGGTGAGATCATGCTCCCATTGCCAACTAACTAGTTTAATATTTACCACTATCCCCATCTTATGAATTCTGACCAACTAACTAATGTTTGATAGCTAATAGAACTACCGAAATATCATTGATACTAAGAAATAAAAAGTATGCGAGTATCGCTCTGTGTATGACTTGGCGGTAATCAAAATAAATCAAAAATCCCAGAGAAAGCCTCCAACATTCCCCCACCATCATCGTCCCCATCTAGGCCAAACCCACCACCATCATCACCACCACCATCATCACCACCGTACTCTCCCCCCTCGGCATATTCATCCCCTCCAGCATACTCTTCATCCCCAGCATATTCATCGCCGCCACCATAGTCTTCGTATGCACCGGTATCCTCGTATCCTGCTTCTCCCGCGCCGGTTTCGTCGACATAGCTAGATATAGTCAGCCGCATTGTCCATTCCTTGCTGTGTGGCCTCGTTTGCACTGTTCATGGCATACGCCGAGGTATCCTCGTATGGACCGGGATCGTACCCTGTTTCTTCAGTCCCTCCATCGATGTAACTCTCAGAGTTCTCTATTCCTTGTAGTTGAGACTCATCCGCCATGGATTGTGCGTCATATGCTCCGGCATCTTCATACCCTCCGGCGTCTTCGTATGCACCAGTATCGTCGTATGCACCGGTATCGTCGTATGCACCGGTATCGTCGTATGCACCGGTGTCGTCGTATGCACCGGTGTCGTCGTATGCACCGGTGTCGTCGTATGCACCGGTATCGTCATATACACCAGTATCATCGTATGCACCGGTGTCGTCGTATGCACCATTATCTTCATACCCAGCTTCTTCATATCCGGTCTCTTCGTATCCTGTTTCTTCGTATCCTGCTTCCTCGTACCCCGCCTCCTCATACCCGCCTTCTTCATACCCCGCCTCCGCACCAGTTTCATCGGCATAGCCAGTGCTATCCGCTCCCCCTTGGGTGGACTCGTCTACGTACCCGGGGTCTTCTGTATGGGCGGTTTCTTCATCCCCGCCTTCGGCTCCCGCAGCACCCTCGTCGTACGTGCCCTGATCCCCAACATATGCAGATTCCTCATATACTTCCTCAGTATACGTTGTTTCTTCAGCATAGACCTCGCCATCTGCTCCATCCGCTCCATCCGCATACATCTGCTCCTGTGCCGTTTGTTCTTCCTGTTGCTGCTGTTGCTGCTGTTGCTGCTCCATGTGCTGCTGTTGCTGATGCTGGTGCCCCCGTGCCCCCATTTGCTGTTGCCGTTGTGCCATAGCGGCGACTTGAAGCACTTGACCCATCCGCTGCTGCTGCGGTGGTGCCCCCCGTCCCCGCCCCCGTCCCCTGGGGGGTGCAAGGCCTCCTCGCGGTTGCATTTGCCTTTGCGCCATCAGATGCTGCTGAGCGATTCGTTGGTTCTGCAATCCAATTTGCTGCTGCTGCATCATTAATTGCTGGTTCCCTTGCTGAGGTCGTTGGAACAAGCCTCCACGGCCGGGTGTGGGACGCATCATGGCGCCTGCGATGCCGCTTGCGATGCCGATTGCAGCCATCGCCATCCCGCCGGTTCCCATTGCAGATCCTTGAGACATTCCGCGAGGTCCCATTCCTCCCCGTGGCATTGCGCGCCCGCGACCGGCAACCTGGACAGTTGTCTGGGTGGTCAAAGAGTGTTGGCTCATCTGTGGCGGGGGGATTGGACTGTTGAAGCCCCGTGTATCGTTCATTTGCTGCTGCTGTGGCTGCATAACTCCCCGTGGCTGCACTACTGCGATAGTACTCGATCCTCGTCCTCTAGCAGCCATACTAATAGCCTTACCCGTGGTCATCGGCACCATCCCTACTGAACCTCCGCGCATCGGAGCAGGCGTCATGCCGCCTCTGCCTCTAACATTCACAGTACTACCTCTGACCCCCACCGGTCCACCTCTGGCACCCGCAGTACCACCTCTCACGGTACCCATCCCGCCTCTACCGCTAACCATACCGGTACTGCCACTCACCATCCCGCTGCTACTACTCACCATCCCACCGCGGCCACTAACCATGGGCGCCATTCCGCCGCGGCCACTAACCATTCCAGCATTTCCACCAACCATCATAGGTTGTGAACCTTGCAGATGTTGTTGCTGTTGCTGTTGCTGCTGTTGTTGCCATTGCTGCTGCTGCTGCTGCTGATAATTCTGCGCTATCTTCGGATTTATAACCTTAATCTCCTTCTTCTTCGGAACCCAAAAGCTCCCACTATCCTTAAAAGTCTTCTTAATCACCGACCCACTCGCTTTCGCCATAGTCCCAAACCCAGCAACCGCCATATTCGCCCCAGTAGCAATAGTAGGCGTAGGCGCCTTTTTAGACATTGGGCGGATCGCCATCATTATCGATGATGATCCGCTGGACTTGAAAGCTGGATTACTAACTGGTTTTCTTGGCGCAATAGTTGGTTTCTGACGCTGTGCAGTTATCGCCGGTGAAACAGGGGACCCGGTTTGGTGCGAGTTATGGGTAAGTGGCATTGTTTGAGAGTGCTGTAAGTGTTGCTGCTGCTGATACGGATTTACAGTTGCTACTCGGGAGGCTGGATTCTGGTTTGCATTCCCGTAGTAAGACTGGTTTGCACTTTGCGGATTAGCCATTGGGATGGTGCTCCGATGCACAATGTGGGCCTGCTGCGCATTGAAGCCTGGTATATTGAAGCCTGTATTCCCGGTTGACACACCTGCGGGGGCAGTATTCGGCGGTGTCGATATGACAGAGGAGATAGACAGCGATCTCGAATGCAGTAGCGGAACACTCCCGGGAGGCATCTGTGGCCTGGGATGCTGCACATATGCAACCTCGGTCCGCGAAGTGAGAGCTGGTGGCGGCGAAGCAGTTGGGATCCGCATGACTTTTGGTGTTTCGCAAACCGAAGACGGCGGCGGGGCGTCTACGCCGTTCGATATATGGATATCCGTAAACATCCTATCTTCTCCTGCGAAGCTTGTGAAGTTGGCCGACATCTTAACGGGTTCGTCATCGCTCTCCGAGGAGAGCATAAGCCCGCTTTCAACCGAGGCTTGCTGCGGAGTACCAGAAGTTGCCGGTTTGGGGGTCGAGGCAGCTGGCACATCGCTGCCGGCGACCTCAGCGTATCCCGCTGGGTGGGGCGTAGAGGCTGAAGATCTCAAACTTATGGCCTTGCGAGCAACATTGAGGGGCGAGTTTGATGCTTGTGGCTGTTGGTATGGCCCATTGGCCCACGACGGGGACGTATTGGACTGGTTTACTGGCTGCTGACCTTGCCATTGTTGCTGCTGTTGCTGCTGTTGCTGCTGCTGGTATTGAGGGTTCATCTGGGGGCTCATGGACAGATGTTGATGCTGGGTTGGATCTACTTGCTGGACATATTGCTGTGTTTGTTGGAGATGTTGCTGTTGCGCAGCATACATCCCATTAGAGCTTACCGGAGGAGTTGGTAATGGGGTTGGTTGTGCTAGGAGCAGGCCATAGATATCAGATAATGCTTCTTGACCGAAGAAGTCGGATCAAAAGATTAAGTAACAAAGCAAATCGCCAAGTAAACACAGATTTGGATATTATGAAAAATTTAAAAAAAAAAATTACAGCCAGACCGAGAGTACATGTAGCCCACCCGAACAAGAAGTATAGAGTCCACGAAGAAATCATTATCATTAAATTTAAATAAATAAAAACTCACGATGTTCCCACGTAACTTCTCCAGTTGAAGCATTGTGAAAGTAGTACTTTTGCTGCCCTTGATCCCAGTGCGCGGCCCAGCCTGCAGGCATCACCGGGGGCACATGAAGAGCACCCGTCGACGGTGCCGCAAACGTCGCTTGCCGGAGGTGTTGCTGTTGCTGCTGCTGCTGCTGCTGCTGCTGGGGGTATACCGGGTTTACCACCACGGCAGGGTACTGCTGTTCGGTGTAGATCATGTCGATAACGGATTCAGTTGAAGTTCTTGGGAGATGAAAAAGTGGGTTGTGAAGGATTAGTATTTTTGTTTTTTTCTTCCCCCACTCTCCCTTTAGCCCTTTTTGTTCAGACCAGGCCCGTGGTGGAGCACAAGGATTCTGTGTGATGGTGATGACAACTATTCTTCAAGAGACAACTGTGAAAGTAAGAAGAAAAGAACGACAACAAACGCGATCGCGCAGCTCTCCTCCGAACACGCTCACGAGTGCGAACTCAGTGGAAACAATCCAGGGTTTCGACCGAAAAGGGGGGGAGGGGGAAAAGAAAAAAAAAGAAAGAAAAAAAGAGATGAGGCATTCTCGAAGCACAAAGCCTCCAAACCACAGGCACAGAAGCAGAAAAGGCGGGGGCTCAGCACTGGTGTTACATCTGGCGGTGCATTCCCCACCTATCAGGTCGAGTGCGCGCACAACCCATTATTTAAGGTGCTGGTATTGGAGCTTGAACCTCAGCCGCGCCTCGCGAACTCTGGGTGTTCCAACTCCCCTCCCTCCCCCTCGCGGCGGGGTGTGGGAAGATTGACCTGAGGGAGCGCCTGAAACATGTTTTGGCATCCATGCCTGTGTCACGGATCGGTGATTGGTGTGACGGTTCTCTCTGGAGGATTAGCCGAGTGCTCGAGAGCAGGCTGTCAACAAGGCTGAGCACGAACGAGCAGAGGACTGCCAGCTACGTGCCTAACCTTACGATGCCATATGAGTACTCTAGGGTAGAGTATGCAAACAGTGCACAGAGCAGAGCGTGGGACGCTGATATGGAGGTGGAATTGACCGACTGCACTGCTGCACAAAATACACGCGGAAGTGGAACCACGATGCCGATAGGGGTCTCCCCGGGTTCGTGTGACCATGCACCATGCACCACGCACCATGCCGGGCTCGAAGGTTAGGGTTGGCTGTCCCGAAATATCACACGCCAGACGTCCGCGGACTCAGTGCAATGTGACATGTCCTGCGGTACGGTGCTGTCTCCACTCAGTCATCGGTTATCACTCGTCCCGTTGCTGCACTGCTGGCTTTACACCCCTGAGCCTTGCTGGCTGATGGGCAGGCGCATCACTTTATTTACCCAAATATGCCATATCTTCTCTGTTCATGCGTTTAGACAACTAAACATATGTCCGGCTGGCGAACCTAGCCCTCTCCGTCTCGCTGTCTCCTTCCTTCTCGGACGCACTTCATCATCTCCGGCTCGTTTAGTCCTCTGCCTTCGTCCCATAGCAGTATTACAGCCCCATCTGCGTAACATTGGAACTGGAATGCGTGTTGGTACTATTCTGCTAATTAGGTGTGCCACAATCGATTTGAGTGTAAGGTAATACCCTCATACGCTATCACTCGGAATCAGTAGCGAGGCTGAATCGAGGTATGTTTAACAAGATAAGCAAACATTCATCGTCACATTCAATCTACATTACCTATGGTGTTAAATTAGCTCTTCTCATCCCTATTCCATCGATGGAAGCACGTAGTTTGCGAAGATGTACCCGTCATTGACCATCACTCGATTATCCAACTCCAGGCTTTTTTACTTAAGGGTAGAGAGTTGAGTAATCGAACCCATCTACATCGCTTTCCAAGATTCAAATATTTTTTTTATCATGGATCTGCCATAAATCATGGCATTTATATTGCACCATACTGATAACCCCATCTATTTGTCCGCGTTATAACCGAATATAACCCTTTTTACATCAAGCTTAGCTGAGGCTAACTCAAGTATATCTACTCTAGTCAGCCAGCCAGCCAGCCAGCTGTGATGCGTTGGTTTGTGTTTTGGTTAAAGTTAGTAGGTCGCATATCCTTTCCTTGGTCTTTTAGCATATCCTTGAGATCACGGTATAATCATCACCCAAGATTATTTCCAATGTGCCTAGTAGATCAAACATCTAGATTCGATATAAACACCAATAGTCAGTAGTTCCAGCGACGGATCCCGGTTAAGCATTCAAAATATGACTGATACCCAGTTTCTGTAAATAGAACCTTGCCAGAACATCTGTTGGTGTTGATCCCAGTGGTTACTTGGGTATTAGATATTCTGAGATTAGTTACTACGTCTAGCATGGTTATAAATCGTGCTAACGCAGTGCACGAATCATATCCCGCGAATTTGGGTCCAACTTAGGAGCTAGCCTGATTGTGCATACTACCGAGCAATACACAATACCGAGAAATCTCCGAAGGAGAATGGCCAGAGGGCTAGGGTTAAGCTCATGCATGTAATCTGCACAGCTACGTGCTCGGGCGATACTGTATCGGAGGTGGAGCCCCCGGTTCCATGTTTCACTGAATATAGAAAATTCATATGCCAGGAATATAGCAGATCTGCATAAGGTAGCAATCACGACATGAGATACGGCAACTAACATGCACGATATACGATATCTTTATTACTCCAATTTGTAGAAATAAATCGAATAGGCAACTACATGTATCCAGTGACCGCTCCCATTCACGGATATCGTAGTCGCAACTCCCATGGGCTCATGAGCCATCACTCGCACTATGGGACTAGTTCCCCAAGGTAAAAGAGAGAATAAGCACATTGGCCGAAATCAACCCCCTAGGCGATATACTATGATTATTTTATATGCGTTAGCTCTGAGAGATTTTGAAAGGCGATTCGATGATTGTTTTCCTGATCTAGGAGATGGAAGGGCCTTAACAAGCATTAGTGTTGATTGATATAGTCCTAAGAAACCCTTTCCGGGGGGCTCCATCCTTTGGGAAAAGATAGGAGGTTGAAGTTGTCTTTCCTGGCTTAGCTTGAGGTGAGTCGGGCTTAGAGGCGGGGATTGATCGAACGGAACTTTTTTCTATTGATGCTAAGAGTATATAGAAAGACGCGGACCTCGGGATGTTTTTTTTTGGTTTGCTTATTGGCCCAGCCGGCTACCCCCCACCTCTGGAATCCGACCTTTAAATTTTTCTAAACTCTATGAGCTACCTATCTTATTAGTAGGAACTAGTTTTGCTCAAAATGCCATGCGCCAGGATCCCGGATAGACCGGAAAGATTATCACTAATCGGACATAAAGTTAAAAAGCAAAAGAAGCGAACCTGACTAGTATTTAATGATGCTCATTGCGATGTAGCACAGAAAGCTTGCCTTATCGCTAGCTGCAATACCTTTCGACGTTGTTTCGTGGGTATGGTACCCCTTCAATTCCCTGTGAAAAGTGCCGTGTTCCACAGAATCCTTGGATTGCCAAAAGTGTGGCTTGATTACGGACTACCGCCGATCTTGAGAAGCTAGGATCGACTCTTCTACCCCACGTAGTCCAATTAAAACTGCTCCTCAGTTTGCGTTTCAAGATCATATGCTGTCACTCGTCTTGCAGGCAGAATACTGAGTCCTTGCATGATTCCATGTATTTGTTTTTAGATATCAAAGATCCCAAGAAAAGCACCAAACCCGTCGGTTATATATATTGAGCCGCTGCATAGGAGTTAAAGTAGACGAAGTACCGTCCGGCCGGTACCGGGAATGGGTGTTGCATGATAGCCGACCACAGCCGGAACATTTCCGGCTCTGAAGACGCTGGTACCGCGACTGTACATCATACATACACGCGTGGACGGAGAGTTTGATAGCCTGCTAAGTGCATAGATAGTCTTCCTTAAAGCTGCAAAGATCGACAGATTTTAAACTGTCCTTGCTCGACCGCTTGGCAGGCTCTGGGGATGTGGTGAAGTAAGAGCTGTCACATTCCATCCAAATGATACTTGTTTTAGTTTTGCTTTTTCGATGTACGCACGAAGCCTATCTCGCCAACTTATTAGAAAGCATATTGAGCGATCCCGTTTCCAGGAGACGATGGTCTTCGGTTCCAGGTTGGGTTCGTCTGAACATAAACCTGCGAGTAAGCGGTGAAGACTTTTGAGATTGCGGGGAGAGATTAAGATGCATAGCTTTGGTTCAAATTTTTGTGGCAGAGATCCCAATTGGTACGGGATTTCGTAGAAAACCCCAATTGGTAGAGACTACCGAGCCGTGGGTTGTACTGATTTCATGTGTAGTACTACGTTGAGGTCATTCGAGAATTTTCATTTTTACCGGGGTTAGCTTGTGGGGTCCAGCAGCGGGGAAACACATATTCCCATACCAGCCATCTAAATCATCGCAGCTTTGTGTATCATAGGGCTTACATCCGGTATCCAATTATTTCAGGGACGGAGAAATTGTTGAAAAAAAACAATCGAAAGTTATTCCGGAGTTATGCATAGAAGACCGCTAGGGTCTCGGGCCGAGCAGGTTAGCGGAAATCAACTGCTTCCTGCTGAGTAAAAAGCCTCTCCTTTGCTCCTCCGCGACCTCAGCTCCGCTAATTTGCCACCGTCACCCGAGTCCGTAGTGTTTTCTAGTGGGGCCTAGTGTCGGGAATTTATGCTCTAGAACACGGAAAATCCCTAATGTCCTAGCGTGTGAGTAGCACGAATAAACGTTTGCGAGTGACAGCCAGTGATATGTGCCTATTCGCATAAGAAATCATTCACCCCCTAGGCTGAAACTCCATAGCCTCATCTCCTTTTGCTCTTATTCTACTTATCCTTGGGGCGCCGTTGGAGCTTGGCGCTTGCATGATATTGACTTCTTCCACCTTCGAAGTTGAAGTAAAGTAAGTTGTAAATTGGAAGCAATATAAATGCATGTCGTACATATCGTTGTCACAAGCGAGCCCAATCTAGATCTGGTCAGTTGCCTTATGATCCCCTATTAATTCCCAACAAGCGGCAGAGGGGTAGTATTTCCATATTGGTGCTCTGAATACCCGTTTTCCCGGAGTTTCCGAGAGGACCCTTAAAGTTTTTTTTTGCTTTCTTCAAGATTTCACAGGGCTTGGGCGTGGGGATTGGGGGTCTTGGAGAAAACCGGTCGAGACGGACAGGCCAATCCCAGCCGTCTGCTTTTCAAGCAATGCCGGCAAACAATCAAACTTATCAGCAGCATTTGTTACGCGAAGATGTTGTGCTCTAGCGGGGCGTAACAGGCATAAAAGGAGGTTAGTTTTAAAATACAACCAGGGAAGTTGCTCATAGGTGGTTACCAGGAGGAGGAGCTCGACCCGGTAGGGGATAGACCTACCGATGGCACGTGCGGGAAACAAACAGGCTATGCTAGAGTTAAACCCCCCTATGTAAAGTACAACCAGCTCCGTGCGGTAACGACATCTCCGGCGGGAGAAGAAGAGGACCACTGCCTCGTTTTTATTTCTCAATTTCTCGAGAACCGCGCAGTTGCGTAATTAGACAGGTACATCGTACCTACAGGAGACTACATATGTACAAGGTAGATTTTAGTCTGTGCTGCTGATCACGAAGAGCTTCGACAGAGCTGTACATACGTGCATCTACACTTCATGTAGGTAAACAATTGCGTCAGTCTGAAGAGCAGCTTACCCGAGGAAGGTGTGGTGGGCGCGCCCGTAGCTCCTGTTTAGCTCCTTATCGGGCTACAGGAGCTTTGACCTGCAGCGCAGCGCGTGTGTCATGTCAACGGCGGAAAAGCGAAAAAAAAAGAAAAGAGAAAATTTTTCGTTCCATCATTTCCTGAGCAAGTGGAGAAGGGGGGGGGGGCAGGCAGGAATATGCCGATACGAGAACTTGGTCAATGCAAGAGGGGACGGGCAGCAGCAGCATGAGAAGGGGGGAAGAAGAGAAGAAGCTTGGTTATGTGTGAGAGAAAATAAGAGGGTTTTTATTTTCACAACTAGAGATGAGATTTGGTGGGACAGAGAAGAGATTGACCAAGAGGATGATAATTATGACGATGATGGATGGATGATGGATGGATGGATAGATGGATAGATGGTGGATGGATGGAGGGTGGATGGGTGGATGTATGTATGGAAGGAACAGGGAGAGGGAGGGAAGAGGAGGTGGGGGGATGAGAGTATGTACCCGAACTCCTAGCTGTGTTATGTTTAGGCTTCGTGGGATGATGCTTCTGGTACAGAGGAGGTAGCTGGTTCCTGGTGGGTTGGTGGTTGGTTGGTTACATGTAGTTGGTTTGATTGGTTTGGTTACTCGGTTTAGCTGGGCGAGCTCTGCTCACTCTTATTTTTCTTTCCCTTCGTGGGCATGTACTGCAACAGCACCGTTGATGACACTTTGGTGCGACTGCTGACTGCAGCAGCAGCAGCAGCAGCAGCAACAGCTCTCCCTTGCGAGTGAGTGAGTGAGCGAGCTCCTTGGGGATAGAGCTCTATCTCTCTCCTCCCTCCCTCCCTCCCTCCCTCCCTCCCTCCTTCTTTTCTCTTGCTCTTTTAGTCTCTTTCTCTCTCGCGCTGAAAATTTTTCTGCTTCTCCTCTTCTCTCTCCCGCGCACACCTTGCACAAGGAGAAGAACTTGCAGACGCCAACTGCCGATTACATTTTGCCCACAGCATCCTCGCTCCATCTAACTGCACTGAGCTTAGCGACCCGCCCCCCCTCCGTCCATCTCCCCCCCCGCCGCCAAGGAAAAGCACGCACAGCTCGTCACCCCCAGCGCCCGGAGCTTCCACCAATCACTACCAGAAACCCGCGCAAAGAGCTAGCTTTGGGGGGAAGCTATCGCCCACTTTCGGCCTGTTTCTCCTCTTCTTGTGCCGATTTCCTGAACTTTTCTCTTCGACTCTTTTCTGCTCTCCCGATTCCGATTTCTTTTCTCTTTCCTCTGTGCCTCTTTTACACCTTGCTTCCACCGCACACTGCACCTCCCACACTCGCACACACTCCCATACACTCACCCCACACACGCAAACATCCCAATTGATTGCATCGTGAACATTTTACCCTCCCCCCCCCACCAAACACTCTTCTCTCCCGAAAATAATAGCCAGTATCAACCACAACAAAAATTACCACCATCAACCACCACAATAATCATCTCCCCCTCCTCCACTATCGCTGATCTGCAACCATGCCCGTAATGGCGAAAGCACCATTGAACTCAAAGAACCCAACTACGGTTGCGAAAAAAGTCTCGGGGACTGGAGGTGGAATTTTAGGCGGACAAGGCAGCAGCGAAGTCGTGTGTCCTCTTCAGAATGCGGATGGATCAGTGTGCAGGAAAAAATGCATCGGTGTGAGTCTGAACAATTCCCAAATAGTAGCCTGAAATAGCCGAAGGAACCTCTGGACGTATAGAGAGCTTCGGAAGGCAGCTGTTATCGATTTGGTTGGAGGAATTAGAGTGTTAATGATTTTCTCTCGAGAGGCTTGCTGGTCTTGTTTGAGGCGAGATATATTATAGAACTTTGCCTACCGCTCAATATGCGAACACATTCGACGAGCTCATCCAGATAACTGGATCCCGAAACTTCCAGCAAGCGCTGAGACCTTCGCTAAGATGGTCAATTTGTCTTCGAGAGGAGGTATTTCAACTGGCAGTTTCCCAATCGTGAGGAAACCTATCCCATCCGCCCTCTCTTCTGGCTATAGAAAAACTTCAAAACGTAGGTTATCCATATTCTTTTTGAAGCAATATTTAAAGTTGTTTTTCCATTTAGCGGATTCGCAAAAATTTGCCGATCATAGGTTATCAATCACCGTTTACTGATGACGACATGTAGCTATGCAAAAGCACGAAGACGACCAGTACTTGGATGGAATGTCGCCTCCTTCATCAGCGAACGAATCGGAAACCCTGCAGTCAATTTCTTTATCAAACAACCCAACAAACTTTCAGTCAAGGTTTCCCCCTGCCATGTCCGACATGGGCCATGAGGATGATGATGACTCCTTTATGGACGACGAGGATATGGGCGATAGTCACGAAGAACGAAGTGGAACAGTGAGTTTGCCTGGCTTTCATCTGTATATTCGTCATTCCCCTCTCCACGATCTAGATCTGCAGCAACTTCAGGAGCTATCGTGAATTCTTGCTACATTGGCTATCATCCGTTATACCAAAACCATTGTAGGACGTTGCCATTCGTTATTATTAACCTAAGAAGTGGAAATTTCTGGCGAGTTCCTGAATTCTGATAGCTCCTGAAGTAAGCTCGCTAGATATCAGTTCGATTGGCTAGTTTTTCTTAGTAGAAAACTAAGTAGCCAGGAACATGTTTCATATTAAACTGAAGGCATTGCTATTGGTTCGCTTGGACATTGCTGATATATTTGATTTTTGGACTATTCAGGAAACTGAAGATGACGAACGGCGAGGACGAGGCCAATATTCTCTCTTTCCTCGTACCATTCGGGAGCTCAATTCGCCACTGCTTAAAGATCTGAGCTTCATTAATCACGATCATCATCGCTCCGCCTCCTCAAAACGAAAGCGTCAAAACCATCCTTATGGTGATAGCAATGACAGCTCCGTATATGGAAGTCGCCAATCATCTCTCGCTGCATCCCGTTGGGATGAACTCATCGAAGCTGCTACCACTCGTGCTGTAGTCGAAGTCGAAGACCGCGATTGCAATCTTCGTGTCTACCACCATATCCACGACAATAACGATGCTCCTGTCCGCCTCCCTCCCCTCTCTATGTGCTTCTCATCCCCTCTAACATTCGCACAGCAGGCGCCTCCGTCTCCGCCTACTACGGCCTCCTCCTCACATGCACCTGCGCTCCTCACCGCATCACCACCTTCTTCAAGGCAGTCAATGCACTCTCCGTCTAATCGGAAGCTTATGTGCGCTACCTGCGATAATCTTTCTCCGATCAGTGAGTCGTTTGCGTGCACGGAGTGCATGTCTGGTTTCTGCGCCGATTGTGCCTACAATTCTGGCAAACGGGGCAGCTGTGGCGAATGTCGGGCCGTTGGTGCAAAGTTCAAGCCTCTCCGGATCGTGGTCCGATAAAAACAAAAGTCTTTTTTTCTTTTTCTTTTTCTTTTTCCGATGTTGAACATTTACATACGAAGCGACACAGCATTGGCACGGCATGGCGGTCAAAATTTTTCCTTGCATGATTATTTTCATATGTTGATGGCTTTCGCAATTATTTCTCTTTCACTATCTCGTTTGTATCATGGGAAAATCTGGCGTTATATTTGTTTCTTCTTGGAGTAGTTGAGGGATTGGTTCTTTTTTTTTCCATCTTCATTTCATCATCAAAAGCCGAAAAGTCATTTCTTTCTTTATATTTCATTAGGGGGGCGAAAATTTCACTGTATGCGATTATCGGAGTTGGGATAGTCGGTGACTTCATTTTGGGGGGGCTGGGAGTAGGCAAGAAATCTTTGGTTGTTTTGGAGATGGATCGATTAAGGAAGGTGAAATTTCCGAATATACGACTGCATGCGTGATAAATCTATGATAGGGGTTTGTTTGTCTTTGCCTTTCTTGGTAAATAGTTAGTTAGCGGGGTTTTTGGCATTCACATATTTCTATCTGGAATATCATCGACGAGTTTATATTACGGTACCGATCGTCGTTTTTTTTAGAACTAATAATTCAGCTGGCGAGTGTTTACATGAAAATGAGGGGTACTGCACTTGAGTACGGCATAAATGCAGCAGCTGTCTTAGCGCCTGAAGAGGTTTGGGGGAAAGAGAAAAAAGAAGTTCATTTTTTTTACTTTTTGGTACATCCCTACCAAAAAAATGATAATCGCAAGCCTAGAGCTCATTCTCAACAAAAGCTTACCTTTATTTAGCGACAGTGCTTCCTAAGCAAACTGCAGTCTTGTTATTCCGCTGCTTGCTCTCAATTTCGATTCCAGACCCTGAAAACGGCGACCTTTCATTACTAGCAAGGGGGCGGCACTACTCATTGATCATCGGCAAGACACAGAAATAGAGATGAACTAGAGGGGCATTCGAAATGATAGGTGATTGAGACTCGAAGAGAGATGACTGTGGGTTCCTGTGGTCGAGTTCACGATAGGTAGGTAGGCAACTCTAGGTAGCTTCTGAGCCGTCTGCCGCCAGTCTTGGCAACCGAGAGAAATTTAAAAAAGTGGCTGTTTCAATTCCGTCGGGGTAGAGGTTTTTTTTTTCCCTCCTTTCCCCCTCTCCCTCTTCCCCTTCCATTTCATGTATGTTCCCGCGCATCCACAGCAGCGTTAGTGGGATAAAAACTAACGCAGGAGGTCGAATTCAGAATAAATTGATTAATAGGGGGGAGGAATATGAACGGGAGTCTCGGCCTTCCGTCGGGCTGTCCGCTGAGCTCGCTTCGGGCGCTTCAGGAACACTATTGTAAGGGGGGGAATTCGGTAACTTACGCGTGCCTAGCCCCCCGAGAAGAATCCCTAACCCTGAAAACAGAGGTTGCCAAGAGAATCGAGGTCTGAGCGCGGTTTGGGATGTACCGCAGTGTTTGTTTGCTACAGGCACTGGATGGTAATCTGCAAACTTGGATGCTTTGGGTCACGTTAAGGTTATAAAATGGAATATTCTGATGAAGCCTACGCATCATGCGCGACGAACATAAACGTACCCAGAGCCCTGGAAAACCAGGAACAAGTCGATAGTATGTGCTTTTTGGGGTTCATTGGGGAGGGGGAATTTTTTTTTTTTGTGTGTAGCAAAAACAGAAGTAAGGGCAGACGTTGAACACAACGAATTATAAACCCGGTCATTTATGTCTCAAATGCTACACACTAACTGGTGGAATTAATCCCAGGCTGGTCTTGTCGATTTTGCCAGCTGATCGAAAGACGTCACGCTCTCAGATAACACTCTCGGACCTTTGAGAAACGTAGTCCGGTACGCAATATTTATTTTAACGTCTTGCTATGTTTGGAACTGCATGGCGTGCGTCATACGTACTTTGGAGATTTTAGAATCATCAATAATCACTCGTTTGCATTGAAGTTGCCATCCGTCACCCGGTGACATGTATTGGATTATTGATAGCAGTGGCTATCATTTTGAAGAGTGGTACTCCACGTGGGATTTTCCGTTACTTTAGTGATGCTTTCCTTCGTCTTGGAGATTTTTCCACATGATGTGGTTACTGCTGGACGCAAAGTAATGTTGATTGGTGTGGGACTTTTATTTCCTTTAACTACGCCGCTTTTGGCTATCAGTGGGTAGCTTGATGATCTCTCTGGGAAGTGGACCTACTTGGAGACAAAAAGAAAGATATTGAAACTATTGCTAGTGGGGGGCTGCTTTTATGGAGAATCACTTGCCTTGTGGTACACGATGAAGAGAAGGGGTCGAGATCTAGCTTTTGTCTTGAAAGGTATTGACAATACAACCGTGAAGTATAAATCGTGTTACACGTATTCGTGTCACTTTATAACATGCTTGGAGACAAACTGAGCCGTAAAAAATACCTGGTACCGATCCGCCCAAGAGTTTCTAGCAGATTGGTGAAACGTTTGTTAATTTTGAGTTATAATTACATGTGCCTAGTATACTACCGTGTTAGGGTGGTTCTGGCGCAAAGTATATAATAGAAAACTCTGAAGAATAGCTACGTGTGCTACCTTATAGTTGTGAGTTTAGCAGTGATGAAGTCGGTGTCTGGAAAGTGGCTTGGCAGTCGTGTCAACGTCCACCTACACTGGAATATAAACATGACCACTCATGAAGGTAAGGCAAGTACACGTGATGTTATCGCAAGGATAGAATTGAGGTTTGAATATTCTTTGAAATTGGGAGGGTTATCACATCATCTGTTGATCGCTTGGTTAATCTCGGCGTCTCAATATAGCCTTCTTCAAGTTCGAGAAGGCGAAGGAGAAGACGATAGTTTATGCGAGGATAACTAACTACATGCGATATACTATTCAGAAATTGTTTGGGCGGGTGGCTATTAACAATATGTACTCCCTTTGTATTAATTGAACGAAGAAATACCTCCTTCGCCACAAATGCAGGGGAAAATGTAAGGCGTAAATAGGTAGTACCGTTTAAATGCTAATATACCCTTTAGAGGTGGGTTTACCTAGAAGCGCTATGACAATCCGTTTAGTTATAGACTCGAAGAAACCTGTAGCATTGAATGTGCCGTTAGCATTTGCCGTTGGGAGAGATACAGAGACATACTGAATCTATCCTACAAGTACAGGTGGTGACAAGACTTTGTGTCACAACTCATGGAGAGGATGTGGGCTTCAATGAAAGTGCCTAGAAGATTATACTGTTTATATGTCGGAACCTTCTGCCTTCTATGTATATCCATTTGTTTCAAAAGAATTGTGGTTGGGTCAATGTATAAACTAAGAGGAGAGCAACTACATGTACTTGATATATTAGCAAAGAAACGAAAATACATGTATGTACATGTATGTAGATGACCATAGTCACGTGGAAGCTGGAACCAGTTGCCCAGTAACATCAACTCGTGATGACGATGCGATTAGTCAACGGAACGTTTCTCCGGCTGTACTGCGGCGTATCATCACCTGCAGCCTTTCGAACTCCTCTCCCCTATTTCGACTTTGGCATATCCTGGGCACTTCCGCTGCATTTTGATTCGGTAATTTTTCTCTTGGCTGCAGAGCTTGAGTGTCAGCTCGCTGCTTCTGGGTTTAGTTACACTTGATAAATAGCCTTGGATACGATCAGCGAGGATGAAACTTCATCTGAATACTCTCGTTTCAATCCCTATATTCACTATCTTCTATTGCCTTATCTTCCTTGTTGCTGCTGCTCCCTATATATCACAAGGCGATAAAACTGATCGAAGTTCTATCAATAAAGGTTTGCTGCTTTCCTATCAAAATCCGAATATCAGTTAATCTCCTTTAAACCTACTCTCTAATAGAAGCCTGAGCCCACATCACTGTACTTTCATTGAAATGTAAGCCCTGCAGCTACTCGGTGATGTCGTGCTAATTATCCCTACCATAGATATCAATTATAGGGTTAGGACCAGGCAATCCGAAGATAGAGAAGGATCAGCTTTTCAAATCCCAGATGGACTTTTTGAAATGAGTGAGTTTTAGGAGACAATTATGTTGGAGAGCGGCAACATTAGGGTTTGCCAGGATGTGGACTATTGCTGATTGGGATTCTAATTATAGGTTGTCGTAATCTCGAGGAAGCTTGTAACGTCTTTTATAGATGCTGTACGGGATACTCTTGCGTCAACCAGGCAAACCCGATCATGAAGGACCCTATGCGAAATGGTTTCTGCAAGACGGTTATTGCGGGTTCAGAGTTAAAGAAGTAGTCGTTACAAGTACAAGAGAAGTGTTTCTGGTACGAACTTCATGGCGTTGATTCTATTATGTTAAAAAGCATTGATGTTACTGTGACCGAGAACCGTCGTTTAGTTTGAATCCTTCGACTAGGAGGTAGTGAACGATGGCCCTTTAACCGCTATTGTATTGTCGGCCTTAGTTTTTAATACTGATATTTCTTAATTGTAGGTCTCAAAAATAGAACTGGGGCTAATCTTGATGAATGCTTTTCTCGCAATTACCTGGTCTAAGGATTGTGCCGAGATATGTCATGTATGAGTCTTGCTAGCTGTGATCTAAGATACCAAACGCTTATCCTCGAGTGTTGGATATACTAGATTAGGTAGGCTACAGGGCCACTTGCGTCAAGCCTGAAGTAGACATCCAGCTCCTGGGGCTAAGAGTTACTTTTTGGTTCCTGGACGTGAGAAATTCACTCCAATAGTATTTGTATTTCGAGACATGGATGACGACGCATGTAGGTGTGTTGGTGGTATATATCCTCAAATGCGAGCAAACTGGGCATCGTCGAAGATTGTCTCCCAAGACAAGTTCATGCTTCTATAGCTTCGATGACATTTTCTTAGCTACACCAAGAGCCCATGAGTAAATCGTTTATTCAGACAGACTTTTATACAAAAGTGTACAAAAATGATATCGATTTTACTACATGTAGTTTCTCCCATCTATCATCTAGCATCTAAAGCTAAATGATAAACTTCGACATAGTGGGGCTATAGAGCACACGTACATATGTAGATTCCCAATGAAATCGAGTAAAGAGTAGAGAAATGGGAAACAAAACGATCGAAACATATTCGCAAAAAGAAACCATCCAACATGATATCAGCCGACAAAACCAGCCATACAAGCTACTCCCAATAAGTAACGGCTACGGCTGGACCAATTTCCGACAACGGACCTTCACACTCATCCCGCCCATACTCAACACTCCAGACCTTTGGAAGCTCTCCCTTTGTTTTAACGGCTAGCCTGATGCCCATCAAGACTAACCTTATCTCCTCCTTTCCTTTGATGCTGATACTCTCTATGATGTTCTTTTGATCCATCTTTAGTAGCCATGCAGCGTGTTTAACAGCATTCTGAATAATATACTTAAGGCTGGCTTCCCTGGCACCGCTCGGGAAATCGCGTATAATCAAGACTCGTCTCGCATATTTATCGATGGTCTCGCTCGATCTGACGGCATCTCTTCCCCAAACTATATCCATCTTTGGGGTGGTACTGCTGGCGTATTTAAGATAATTTTCTGCAGCGTAATTGTCTAGGAAGGTGATGAATACCGAGCAACCGCTCACTCTACGGTATTGCTGGAGTCGTAGGCTGTCTAGTGCACCACCACGAATCCTAGCGGAGAGTTGCTGAAGTGTTGTTAAGCCGGGAAGGTCTCTAATGTATAGAGTCTTATTGTAGCAGACTGGCTGAACAATTCCTGGTGTGAGAACAGTGATGTTGTTGGCTGTGGTCGCTTGATTTTCCTTAACAGCGTTGGGAAGTGGTATGGGATTTTCACACTCGTCTTTTAGAAATTCGATCCTGCAGCCTTTGTATTTTTGGAGGCGTTTAATTGCAGTGATCCCCCCCATTGCGGATCCGATGCTTGCCATGATGATTCTGGCTTCATGTTTCTTGAGGTCGATCTCAAACTTTTCAAAAGAGATCATTTTGTTGCTTTGTGATAGAACATCCTTCTTGAGTGACTCGATAGTGATATCTTGGTGGCTGGAAATGTTCTTTATAACAAACCCTCTCCTTGCTCTCGTGGAAGGGTTCATAATACTGTGCCACATGTCCCGCCCAATTGGCCGGATTGACGTTTCCCAGCGAACACGCCAGTCCCAAACTGCACCCTGAAATCTGATCCTCCCAGCTGGGGTCATGGTATGCTCGTACCAGGCTCGAGCTGATGAATGATGGACAAAGGTTATGGAGCCCGTGAGCATTCCACTTTCTCTCTTAGTTAGAGTAACTCGTTCCAGTGGTCCCCCGTGGACCTGAGCTACTAAGTCGGAGATAGTTGTGCTGCTTGGAAGTGTCGAGATGTAAAGAGCTCGCATCCTTGGGAAATGCTTGTGAGATCTGTAGAGTTTGTATTGAGGATCCTTCTGGTCTGCAATATCTGTGCTCGTCTGAGCCTCTGGCGGTGCCATAGGCGTAGCCGCATCCTCAATTTTTCCAAACGAATCTCTGTAAGTCCCAGGAACGGGCCGGTCACATTCGTCTTTTCCAAACTCAAGAGTGCTGTGATCGAACTCTTCGCCCCATCTGCCGCAAATCTTGGCTTCCATGAGCTGAACTGCACAACAAATCCTCTCCGCGTGTATCGTTGCTTCTCTGCCCTCTGGATTTATACGAATTTTCAGCACCCGAGGGAATTTGGAAAAATTCCCCCCTAGCTTACCAAGTTTCGCTACGAAAGCTTCAATAGATACGAGCTCAACGGGGAAGCCTCTGACGATTAAGCATCTTCTCGCTTTGACGCAAGGATCTCGAGCCATGACCGTAACCTTGAAGTGCATCGGTAAAGGGCGTGGATTCCAAAGTATATCGTGCTTCCAGAAGCCAGAACCCGGGAATGTCGCCTTTCCCTGAGGGCTAAGAGCGTAATTCAGATATTTCTGGGCGGCAGACCGCTCAATGAAAGTGATCGAAATACCGTAGCTATTATTAAGCCTGGGTGGGGTGGGTTCAACACGTTCCACCGCTCCGCCACATATATGAGAGTAAATCTGAGAGGTCGTAATTTGGGTCGGAATTTCAGGAATCCAAAGGGATCGGTTCTCTTCAAATGGAGGGTCGGTAAGGAAGGGAATCATAGAAATGTTCCATGGTATAGCGCATGACTGAGGTTTTTTCTCGACAATCTTTTGCTTTTCGATAGACGGGGGTAGAGAGAGATTTTCGTTACTTTTAACATCATGTCTAGTGACCTCAGGCTGTTGTGCTTCGACCGATGGAGGTGGAGGAGAATCTCGATTAATACTGGCATCATGGACAGTGATCTCAACTTGTTTAGGCAGATGTGCCCAGAACGATGGAGGCAGAGTGAAATCAGGAGTGATACGGGCACTATGGTTAGCCTGGGCTAATGGAAGAAGAGTGAGGTCTCGATTGCTATCGGCATCATGTTCAGTAACCTTAGACTGCTCAAGTTGCTCTGATTGTTCTGGTTGCTGCGTTTCGGCAGATTGAGATAGAGAAGAATTTCTATTGCCACCAGAAATATGGTCAATGATCTCAGGAGCGATCTCAAGCTGTTTGATAGTATTACTCTGAGGATTGACGACGTGAGCTGGTGACTCCGATTCAACAAGTTTCGTTTTCCTATCCTCAGCTGCCGAATGGGTGTCGGAGTGAAATTCACTCTGACCTATTCCAGAGCGAACAGTTGTAGGTGGAGTATCCGGTTTCCCGTCAACAACTGAGGTAGACGCCTTTGGGGCTGGTTCAGAAGTCTTCCATGTTCATTAGCTTTTTTTTTTATGCTTTGAGAATTCAGCGACTCACAATAATTGAAGAATCATCCATTTCATCTTCCATGATAACAGCATCATTAAAAAATTTCGCAAGACCGCCAGCAAATCTCTCACGAGCGATGAGGTATCGGTGGCCTGTGCGCGAGCGATGTTGTTCAATGGTATAGATGAGATACTCTAGATCTACCCGCAAACTAGCGGAGGCCTGGAGGAGACTCTCGTTGTCGTCAATGAAGAGAAGCATGATGAGGATGAGTGTATATTTTCAGAAATGAGCTTCGGATTTTTTTCGAAGTACAGTAGGAATCAAAGTGGACGAGATTTTAGAGCCACAAAGAGAAAAAAGATGGGAGAGATGGCGAATGAGGGAGGAGAAGTTGAGGAATTTATAGAAGCTGGCCTTTCGTCAGGTCGTTTTGAATTCGGATTTTTTTTCCGGGGCGTCTCTATCCCATAGAAGGGCGGACCGTAGCCCACTCACGGTCCCGTCACGTGGGGTCACGGGTGGTCACTCGCCCAGATGTTTCATTAAACCATCTCTTTGTTCTGGTTTCCCAATGAGATTATGGAGCCTTATAGAACTCAGAAGCTTCATCTAGATGGGATAATTCATATTGTTTGTAACAACGTACGCAGATCGTCTAGTCATTATTTGATAAATAAATGGAGTTATTCCGTTAAGTTGGTTAGTCCATTTCACCAGTCAACTCCCTTCCTCCCTCATGAGAAACACTCCTACTTAAAAAAAACGTAGGATATCAAAGTTTACTTACCACGGCGATTCAAATAAGCTGTCAAAATGGATCGTAATCACTACAACATCAATTGCAATTGACGCTGCTATGAAGACTACAGAGATGATCACCTCCGTATGGATAGCAGCAAAATCCATCGCGCGGGAACTTATTGTGCCGGCTAAGATGTTTCATAAATCCTACTATACAAGTGCCTACAACATTCGTCTACTGAATCTATTTCTGTCGAGCCATAAGGCTACCTCTCAATCTGCTTTGTATTGATAGCTTACATACAGTACAGGTATGATTCGTTGTCGCTTGACACCTTTCGGCCACTGCTAAAAGATTTATTCAGCGGACAGCAACTTGATTCCAGCTGGAACCGATTAATGTTATCAGAGTGCACATGAGTGAGCGACGAATTCATATCCACACTCCAACACTCCATACAAGCTCGTTGCTGCTATTCAGATTCAGAGATCCAAGACAACCGCGAAGATCATCATGTGCCTCGGCATGGCAACAGCCGAGGCCACAAGCAGCACCAACACCAACACGGGCAGCTCTCCACAAAACCACCAACTTCCCCAGATTCCCCCAGGTACCGTGCTATAACTTACTGCACTCTAACTCCACTACATCTACTGCCCTAGCGAAAATGGCTGGCCCAGTCCGCCACCCAATCTCGATCCCTTCACTCGAGAAATACCTCTCCGTCTCCGTCCCCAGCATCCAAACCCCCCTCTCCATACAGCAATTCGGATACGGACAATCAAACCCCACCTACCTCCTCACCTCCACTGCCACAAACGAAAACTACGTCCTTCGCAAGAAGCCTCCTGGGAAGCTACTCAGCAAAACAGCGCACCAAGTAGAGCGCGAATACAAGGTCCTGAAAGCCCTCCAAGGAACCGATGTTCCAGCGCCAAAGGTCTACTGTCTATGCGAAGATGCCGAGATCATCGGTAGTGCATTCTACGTTAGTCTCTCCAGCTCCCTCAGCTCCACGGTGGGGCTTAATTGACTTACGACGTGTACTGGGGGTGGTGGTAGATAATGGAGTATCTAGACGGCCGGATCTTCCCCGATCCATCGATACCGGGGGTCTCGGCAGAGGACAGATCAGCAATGTGGAGATCCGCAATAATAACACTATCAAAATTACACTCAATCCCTCCAGCGTCGAACGAGCTGCTAAAGAGCTTTGGTAAACCGAGCGGTTTCTACAATAGACAGATCAAGACACTTTCGACTATTGAGGCGGCACAGGCGGCGACGAAGGATGTGGATACGCGAGTGCCTGTGGGGAAGATTCCAAAGTTCGATGAAATGGTTTGTTCCCCCAAAGTCTTGGTTTTTCACTTATGTTAGGGTTAGGGTTTCTAATGGTGTGCTAGATGCAATATTTCTCTGATAGCCAACCAGACGACAGGTCAACGGTTGTCCACGGCGACTACAAGATCGATAATCTAGTATTCCATAAGACTGAGCCGAGGGTGATTGGGATTCTAGACTGGGAGCTCTCGACAATTGGACATCCACTGAGCGATCTTTGTGAGTGTCCCCCCCACATACCCAATACCGTATAATAGCTAATGTTTGGTATCCCAACAGGTAACCTTCTTTCGCCATATCAGCTTGCATTACCGGAAGCCGAAGGCGTTTCTGTGATGGCGGGTGAAACCTCAGCTTTCCTTGACGGTGTAACACCGGGGCTTCCAACGAGGGCGGAGGCAATTTCTTGGTACTCGCAAGCTTCGGAGTGGGATATTCCTCCTAGTGAGATATTCTGGGGGGATGCTTTCGGATTCGTTAGAGTATGAGTTCTTCATCTTTATATCGCAAGGCTCTAGTTGGCTAATAGGTTTGTAGAACTCAGTAATTATTCAAGGTATAGCAGCACGTGTTGCAAGACGGCAGGCTAGCTCGGAGAAAGCAGGGATGTATGCAAATCGGATGCCTAAGATGGCGGCGATAGCTTGGAAGTGAGTTGATATCCTCTCTTGTTCTTTCGCTGCGAGAGGTGCTGACGGAATGGCTGCTGTTAGACATATCGAGATGAGCGAACGGGAACGAAAGAAAGAAGGAAGGGCGGGTGGGAAACTGTAATATTAGCTTTAGCAAATGGGCTAAGCAAAGCTGCTGGAGCTATCGGTGTTTTAATATCCTTAGAAGTCATGTATTTTATTCAATTTACTTCAATGATCTTATTAAATCTACTCTTACGTTTTTAAGGGTGGAGGCCTCTCTAGCCACTTGGTGGCCGACGCTAGCGCTGGTAGGCGACTACATGTATCTATAATTGTGCAAACTATTCTAAATAACTATTATACTGAGCAATCCAAAAAAAAAACCGGCAGGGAAAGATTAGCAGTGATCTAGCGACAGCAAGGAAATCTGTGTACTATCCATCAATGTCTAAACTTTATTGGTCACC
Source organism: Gyromitra esculenta (assembly GCA_038503075.1). NCBI lineage: Eukaryota > Fungi > Ascomycota > Pezizomycetes > Pezizales > Discinaceae > Gyromitra > Gyromitra esculenta. Next base: position 1,508,117 of record JBCAML010000016.1, on the reverse strand, counting down.
ACCCCATTCCTGCGTAAAGAACATGTCCGAAAAGTTGGCCATTTCGGTTACACGAACTGGGCTCAGGCAAACATCTGACGAAGAGTGCTCTGAAAAATCCTCTAAAAGGTCGATAGATGAAATCGTAGAAGCCGCTGAAGAAGTTGTAGATGGTGTTGGTGAATCAAGTACAATCAATTGAGAATCATCCACATGTCTGGGAGTTTCAGTTAATGGGGTCTGTGGGATGCTTGTTTGACACGCAACTGGAAATGGCCTCGGAGGTATAACAGGTACACTTGAAGTGACAGTAGCTGGGGCTACCACCAAGGATTCGGGTGTAAATCCCAAAAGCTCTGGCGGGAAATTAACGGCCTCTGTTGACATTCTCTAATGTTAAAATTGCGATGATAACCTAGGGGTTGTAAGGATGATGTACCATTTGCTTCCATCTCCGGGAAGGTTTGATCAGAAGGATCTCTCCCAAAAACGATCTCGCAGTTTTCAAATTCCGGCCCAAGAAGTCCGATCCCATGCCATTCCATGACTCTTATAGCTGATTCGATCTTTGCGAACACAATGTAAGCCACTGCTGTGTTCGGGTAGATTGCATAAGAATCGACCCAATGTTGAACCAAAAATTGTGATTCTAGAGTTTTAAGTCTTTCCTTCATCTCAAACTTGCTCACAGAGTCGATAGGAAAGTTCTGAAAAACTAGAACGCGTCTTGCTGGTTGATTCGGATTGTGGGCAGCTCGGAGGATGTGAGGTTGGATGGTGTTGATGTTGGCGCTCCATGTCATGAAGGGTTTCCAATCCTCGCTCACGCCAGGAAAAGTCATTCGGCAGTCAGGGCTCCTGCTGTAGTCTAGAAACTTTGCTGCTGGTTTATGTTCGAGAAAGTTGATTAAGAAGCTAAATCCGGCATCGTCGTAATGATTATACCATCTCACACCTTCGAGAGGACCGCCGAAAATCTGTTTCGCGAGAAGTGCAACTGTCGCTGTAGCTGGTGCGTTCGGAAACCAGAGGCTGTGGGGCTCTAATTTTATATTATTGTAAGCGTGAATTTAGTTGAAAATACATTGTAATTAGAGAATGCTAGAAGGGACGGAGAACATACCAACCCTATTATAACGGTTGTCCCGACGTTTGCTCATGCCATAGGAGCTCATATTAGAAGATTCTAGAAAGGGGTTAAAGTTCGAAACAATAGGGGGATGCAAATATTCATCATTTATGCCTAGAATTTCTCCGCATTAGTTCTTAGAAGCAAATAGTTGGTAGTTAAGAGAAAACGTACTGTGATGGCCACTATTAAGGTGAGGAGGAGAAGCAGCAGGTCTGGCTAGCGCAGCTTCAAAAGAGGTGCTACTGAAAAGAATATGGTTCCGAAACTTCTCATCAGCCAGGTCTGTGGCTTCCCTGATGAAGTGGAATAGTCCTTCGAGGAATTGGGTACGGGAAGTCTCATCAAGACTAGCAGAATCTGATTGTATACTCCTGAGGAGAAATTCGATGTCGACCCGAAGAGAGAGGGCAAGCTTAGCGAGTTTCTTCTGATCGGTGATGAGCATGATGATGATGATGGCGATGATGATGCTGGTGATAAGAGAGTAGAATATAGAGTAGAATATTGGTGACGCTGGTGGCAGCCTGGGCGAATAAGCGTAGACCGTTGTTAGTAGGGAAATCTGCTCATTTGAGCCTGTGTTGGATTCAACACCTTGCTGCACATCGTGTCACTCGTTCCCGTCAACCACAGTTCGCTTGGTTTTCTCTTGGTTTTCTCGATAACACGCAAATCTCAAGAGGGCCATAAAATGTATCAATCCAATCCTATCCTTAATTACATATATGCCCATAAATTCCCAGAAAAAAAAAAAATACTTCCTGTAGCCATCCACCGTAATCCTTATCTCGTCCGTTTACGTTGCCCCACCACGCCACCAGTAGCGCTCTATCTGCTGTCCTTCAGCTCCATCAGGGATCCTTTGTAGTTTGCACCATGGCTCCGTACAAACATTACTTCCTCCACCTTCTCTACCGCTCGCCTTCCAACTAACCTCTAGACCCACCCCTTTACTTCGTATCTACTGCATCCTAAAATGACTCGACTCTCCGCCAAAGCTTCCTAATGTTGTAGACTTTGGTGCAGGCAGCGTAGTCTTTCTCTTTTCCTCAGAACCCTCTGCGCTTTCGGTAGATGGTTCTTCGGAGTTGGGCTTGAGCTTCTTGAAGATGGACTTGATTTTTGATGATGCAGAGGATGATGCTGTGCTTGATCCTTTGACGAGAGGCCTCTGAATGGTCGATGTGGTAGTTGTCGAGTCGAAGGATGCGCGGGGAGATGTACTTGACATTTCGAATGTACTTCCTTGAGCGAAGTACGATTGAGAGGTTTGAATCTTTGCTATTTAAAGAGGAGAATCGGGGCTTGAAAAATCTCTAAAGCTTGGATTGAGGCTTTATAGCTTAATTTTGGCTTTTCTTGCTGACGATAGGCGCTATTATAGAGATCTTGCGAATGTGCAGTTTCAATATCGTTGTTGATAATGGGCTTCATGAATTTCACTCCAGTGCCTTTTATCTCCCTATACTCGTCAACCACAGCTACGCCCACCGTAATGACTCTTACATTACAAATACGGCCCCCGAAGGTGTTGAGAGTCATACATGCAACGCAAACAACCCCCTAGAAAGCAACGCACACGCACAGACAGGATCAAGCTCATTTTCGATGAGCCAAGACAAGATTGCGTTATATGTACCATACACAGGCCAAACTGCCAGCGGGATTTCGGCCTAATTGATAAGACTGGGGGTTTATGTTCATAGAGTACGAACAACAATGTCGACAAGAAAATTCACGTGCGGTCGAGCTTTGTGCTTTAGAGACTTCCCATAACTAACGTGTAGAATATCGTTAGTTCTACAAATGAAGCTGTAATCAAAACGAGAATACACTGGCTTGCAGTTAAATCAGGTACTATGAGTGAAGTATGCATCAAGAGACACAGGCAGACAAAATTGCAACGCAATACGGGTTACGTGGATATAGTGATGGAACCAAGCCAAGTAAGAACTAAACTCGAGCAGCCTCCAATCGGAGCCAAGAGGTGGCATCCCAAACGTACGCACCATGAAAGCAACGCAACACTCTTTCAGAACCTCGACCAGCCCATTCCCAGTGACTCATGGTATTTAAAACGTGGTTACCGTGATTGCAGATATGGCAGAGCACGTGGTAGCCAAAACGCTATCTCATGGAAGAGATCTATTTGCTTCAGACTCAAATAAAATCTCTCAGTCGAGAATCAACATCTGAAGCTACTCGCAATAGCAGGGAAGAAAAAACATCTTTTGAGTAGAAACTGCAGAGGAGAGAAAAAAACAGTCCTTTCGGGTTGATCGGTCGTATCCGAAAACCCTCCCAGAAAGGAAGGTCGAAAGGTTGAAATAACCTTGCGTTCCACACAGCCCCCTCAGTTCGTTTATTTTATCTAACATTCGCAAGAATAAGGTATCTCCAGGAATGTTTCTGTCTGTGGTTACGTGCGGCTGTGTGTAAGCTATTTGTCAAAACTAAGATCTACATGTAGATAGGACTACTGATAAAAGCATGTGCACCATTTGTACCGAAAGAGGGGCTTTGTTTCAAAGGGGAGATCTGCACATGATGCAAAGATAGGATAGTGCGTGTACGGTACTTGTAAGTGCATGTACTCACTGGTTCTTGAGAACAATGTTCCTCAAAGCGTATGCAAGGTTGCAAACGTTAACAAGTGGGGAAATATAAAACAGACCCGGAATATTTAGATCACTACAACACATCCCTGTGACTGAGATATAAATCTTAGCTATATTAGGAGAGTTTTGAAGATTAGGAAAAATTAGGATATTTACGAACTGAGTTGAGCGATAAAAAGGTTAGCATTAAATGAAGAACAAATGGCTCAACTAATTGTCACCGCAGTCCTACAATCAAAACCCAGAGAACTGTTAATTCAAAAAGATGGTCATCCAGTCATATCCTAGGCTTCCCCTCTTCCCCTCTTCCCCTCTTCATTCTTACCCCCACCTTCAGGTTGAGTCGATCGAAGCAGCCTTGCCCATTTACTCCCTTGACAGCGAATTCTCAATTCCAGCATAATGATCCACATACTCCCACCAGATAGCACCTCAAGAAAAGCTACATGTAATAGCTAATAGACATTTTACTTGCACGACGCAAAGCTGAACGCACATTAACCGGATCCTGCATCCTTTCTTTGAGACTCCTCAGCTTCAGTTCCCGTTTCCTATTCCCAAACTTATCAACCACCTCATCTAACGGCACTCCTTCCGGTTCAGGAGGGGAGTTGGAGTTTGCTGACGATTCTTGATGATGGCGGATATGTAACCATCCCGACCGTCTCTCTGATGATTCGGGTGACTCTGGCGTTCTAGGGCGGCGTCTGATACGGTCTGGGAGACTGGAGGTAGCTACTTCATAGTTTGGTGGCGGGCCAGGAGATGCTTCCTCAGATGGCGGGAGCAGGGATGAATATCGCTGTGGATTCGGAGCACTAGCACTTTACGTCATTAGGTCAGTGCTCTCGAATGCTTGCTGTGGTGTTGATGAGGGAAAACCTACCTTTGTAAGGTTGGGGTGGTTATTCTAGCCTGGCTGGATGTGGATGCTTCTGAGTAGGATGGTAGAGCCTCCTGCGCACCATCGCCTTGGGACAACGCAGCAAGGCTTGACTCAGACTTCGTATCTGAAGATGGATTCATAGCTGACTTTAAAATATATCTTATTTGCTGGTTTGTTGAGTGTTATTCTATCGATATTGTTCTTGGATTTAGGATCTTGAAGCTCCAGCGATGGATCGGAGGTGGCGGTTGGGCCATATGAATGGATGAAGATGATCACGTGACACTGGGGCTTGGTATAAATGCTTCGCCTCAGTCTCGTTGGCCATTTTCTAAGCCTTTGCATTGAGGAGCAGAAAAGGCAGTTCTCCGATTCGGATGCGCCCCCAAAAAGCGCGTATAATGTTTTATGTTAGTTTGATTCAGTAAAGTTGAATGGCTAGGTAGAAAATGGTCGTGGAAATTGATAGGGTTGCGAGTATCCCGAAGAGAATAGGAATCAACAGGTAATAGTTAGACTTAATATTTTGGAGTAATTCGATATAACATACTACTCAGCTAGCTAGGATAATACACTATTAGTAAAGTAAAGTAAGGGATTTTGAAGTCCCCCCTGCGATCTACGTCAAGTCTTGGCGTTGTGCGCGGATATTTGATCGCTTGTAGGACGGGCGAAGTACCGTGTGGCTTGGGGCCGAGTATCAGAATTTTTAAAGTATTTATCATTCTTCCAGCTTTGCAGTATTTCGGTTGATCTAAGTATTCATAATCCAGAAATTCCTCTTCTACTTAGGTATATAACTGCATAAGCTTCCAGCAGCAGGCAGACTTCAGGCCTAGAAGGTCTCGAGGACAATTCCACTCTTATGAATCCCGTTCAGTATATGTGCTGTAGAAAATTGTATCCTAAGGCACATGTACAATGCTCCAGCCCTACATCGCAACGAAGACACGAACTCGCATCAGTGAACTTACTGACCGTACCGTAGGTAACTGCATGTGTTGAGCAAATGCAGACCGCTGCCAAGAGGGGGCTTGATAAACTATACATACCTTTCGAGGGATCAATTCGCAACACCAAACCAACACATCAGAGAGCAAGACGGCTCAGCTAAGGTCTTTCAAGCCTGTTCGCGGTGAAAATACCCCTAAATTGGCTTCCCCTCCTCTATAATTGGGATAGTATTCTGAACGCCCCCTCTTGGCAACGGTCTGTATTTGCTCAATATGTACCTACGGTAGAATTATCTCAGAACTAATGCTGGAAGAAACCCCTGTTGATTGGCACCCTTGTAATTGCCCACACCTAGATACCTAATTGATGTCCCACCAAAAACCCCTATTCTGGAATAATCCATGTCAGTCCAGATCCTAGTGATAGCATTAGATCGTATCAACTTCGGCAATCAATAATATACTCTGGTTTCGAATTTTTCCAAGCGAGCTGCGGATCTCGGCATGATGCCCTAGCCGATCCGTCCGCACTAACAAGTAGCGTGAGAAGGGTTTGACAGAACCCCTGACGAGACAAGCCGTTATCTCTTTATCACCACAAATCACTCGAGCACCGAAAACAGTGCCAAACCCAGAACAGGAGAAAAATGATTAAATATTACAAGTACGTCAACTACACTACATATATCCTACATAAACCCAAACGCTAATAATCCCACACCATACTAAGCCGCGCACAAAACACCATCTGTTTCCACCCAGTCCTCACTTCCAACACCGGTCCTGGCATAGAACAGACCAGTGGGATCACGGAGCTTCTTAACGACATAGAGGCCAGGGTAGTGGGAGCCGTAGAAAGACTGCTGGAAGTTAGGCTCATTGACGGCAGCCTCAGAAAGATAGGCTCCGGCCCCAGGGGTAATAGCTTGGATGATGGAGAGATGATCGGTAACCCATTCATCGCGGAGGGCATCGACCTGTGCTGGTGTATATGTGGTAGGGATAATATAACCTGGAGACAAAAGACAATTAACATCATGAACGATTTTATCTTGGGAAGTTTAATATTAGACTTACCGGTAATGACGTGAAGACCGTTGACTCTCCATGCAGGGTTAACGGCATTAAGACTCATGAGTGCTCCTGCCTTTTGTTCGGGCTGGATGCTGAATCCAACGACAGTTTGGCCCATGTTGGTGAGGTGCTGGAGGTAGCCCATGACGCCAGCTGTATTCTTCTTGAGTACAGTTCTGGGAACCAGGCGGGAGATAGTTCCGGACTGAAGGCCAGCAGGCTCAGGACCGAAAGAATTAAACCAGGCATCGTAAAAACCAGAGTGTTGAGTAGCGGTAGCATTGTAAGCGACGCCGAGAGTAGTAAGAGTGGAGTAGAAATCGGCAAGAAGACCATTGAGAGTAGCAACATTCATATCAGGTGCGAATATGGGAATACATGTTAGAGTGGTGTTGCTGGTCATGTAGTATGTGTAGATGCCCTGATCGGCAAGATCAGGAAGAACTTTATGGAAAGCAGTCATAGCACTCCAGAACTTTGTCGGGTCGGTAGAGGTGAAAGTCAACGGTAGGGTGGTAACTTGGACATCTGGATGTGTTCTCACAGTCATACTGATAACGACGGCGAAGGTTCCTCCACCACCACCACGGAGAGCCCAGAAAAGATCAGGATTGGTAAGTGGACCAACTTTCTTGAAGCTACCGTCGGCAGTGACAACCTCCATAGCAAGAACTTGATCTGCTGCCATACCGTATTTCGAAGAGAGAGGTGAGTGGCCGCCTCCTTGGGTATAGCCACCCATAAAGCCGACTGTCTTCTGTTCACCACCGACGAACATGACACCCTTGGCATTACCAGCAGCATATGCCTCTTGGACCTCAATACCAGCACCAACTTTTGCGGCTGGACCCTTGTACAGGAGAAGAGGCTCAGAGTAAGAGTCAATAAATGTAATTTCTTTCAAGTTGTGAGTCCAAAGTGACAAAGCTCCATGAGCAGTGCTCCTGTCAGAATATCAAGGGTTAGTGATTGTCTAAGAAAGGTTTGATTTGTAGTTATAGTGAATTATGCACTTACTTCCCCAAGAAATCGTGTCCAGTGTTCTTGACAACTAATCTAGTGTTTTTTTGGCGTGCAAAGTTGACACCAGCTTGGACATGAGTGTAATCAGACACCTACGAGACAACGGAATTAGCAATCCGTTGCTTTACCTTATTTGGTACTGTTTACTTACATTGATGGCATATGATGGATAATACCCAAGAGTACAAGCACCAGGACCTGCAACGGTGGGGTCTGCTGGTGGCAGACAAGTATTATTTGAGAAGATCGGCGCCATGATCGAAGCCGGATCTGTAATTTGAGGTGTTAGATTTCAACTTCCCGCAGAGTAATCAAGTTCTATGTACTTACCATCTGCATGCAAGGCCGCTGACATCCAGTTGTTCGAGACATATTCGCACTCGGTTTCATTATAGTTCGGCGCATAACAGGCTGAAGCTAAAGGAACAACTTTAATCAACCGCCCAGAGACAGTGGTGTTCAAAGCCGCCCAGTCAGAAGCGGATGGCCAAGCAGCATCAGCTGGTGATACTTTGCATTGCGTGGTAGTACGGGATTTTGGTTGAACTGCAGCTGCAGAACTAGTATCCAAAAAAGAAATGATAATGCTGAAGAGCAGTGGTGTGTAACGAGTGAACGCCATTGATAGCCAATAGATGAATCGACTGCGGGTAATCTGGCGATGAGCGAACTCGAGAGAAAAAGAGAAGACGAAAGGGAATTAATGACTTCCGCAGTGAGTGAAGAGCTCACCCTAAGGAAGATTCCAAGAAGAATATATACAGTTTGTGCAAGGGGACCACGCGTGAGTTCCACGTGGCGAACGTGGGAAACAGGGATGCGTACAGCGTCTCCCCCGGTTTTAATTTTCTCAAGCCCCAAATTTGGCCGTTGTTTTGATCCTTACGCTGGCTCGAGAATATCACACTCGGCACCGCTCGCTCCGAGTTGAGTTGATTTTATTTGTGCAGGAACGGTAGCACTGGTATCCGCTTTGGGTCCGATATATGCAAGTTCCCTTGTATTAGATTCGTATGCTACGCTGCTGGTAGCGAGTAGAGACTCTAGTGGATCAAAGCATGGTGCCACCACTGCACAGTGATTGGTTTATCGTTAGCATAAACTTCGTTGGGGGGTTTGGACACTTTTCTCGAATTTGAATACCACAGGCGCTATAGTCGCCACGGTACTCTAGAGCTTTAATGAGCTAGTGACGGCATTTGACTAATGATTAATCTAGCATCGTTACGTATACGATGGTTCTTGATAATAGTATGATAATTGCATGACAATACCGCAAATTAGGTGCTCTGGAGGTTTCAAGATAAAAAACAGCCCAGGAAAATACAAGGAGGACGAAGAGCTCTCTAAGGGTTGTTGTACTTGCCAATGTGTTAACATTGTACTTGCCAGTACTTCAGAAAATGCCTGAGACTTAGCTGATAAGCATTGTGCCTTGTTATGGTGTCTGGAAAGCTAGAGCAAGAAGCCTCAGCGCATTTAAATCTTATGTTAGACAAGAGAGGGGGGTAGGAAATTCGCCCCTAAGCCTCTCTGAAGAGGTATTTGTTACCAACACTAGCAATGCCTCGATATCTACCTAAAGCCCCCAAGTTGCTAAGGGACTGTAATACTTGTCATTATTATTTTGCAAGCTCAAAGTATCAAGGGAAATTGATAAAGGTATTCTCTTCCGAAGAGGCTTACGGCAAGACATGCTCGGATTCACTTGCTTGAAACTTGACATCCCTTTTGGTCTTACGAACCAACCACTCCCCCGATTTCGACAGGAGGCTTTCAAGGCTTTCAGGGCTTTGTCTGGCTGACACCACCTTTCCCGAACACCTGGGGCTCGGGGAACAAACGACGCCGCGTGCCGAAGCCCTAATTCCCGTTAGTGGCGTACTCAGGCTAGCCACGTTTGCACCAGGGTGACCCGCACTTGGGAGGGACGAGATTCCGACGTTCCGAGGAGTGGAGAAAACGGGTACAATACGTACCACTGTCAAAAGGAGATATCCCATGGCCACAAGAAGGATCTGTTAAATTATCCAGTGTTTCCCTACCATGAAATGACAAAGCACTTTACCGAACGGCACGTAGTTATATACTACCGAGAGTTTCAAGCAAACCACAGACCTTTTGATTCCCATGAATCAACACCCAGATCGCATAACTCTCTCAAGATGCGCCATATCGTATCCTGAGCAAGGGTGAGATTGTGGTGAGGCGAGAACTAAACTAGATATAGACAAGATTTGGTGCAAGTGAGGAAAATCTCCACAGGGTTAGGCTTAGTTCTCGCCCCACCGCAATCTCGCCATCGCGCAGGACACGTACGGTACCAGTCGTTACACTCCTGGATCTGCTCTTGGGCCTCCTTGGGTTTTACGGACTCGATTGTGCGCATCTGCATGTCTCATCTCAAATGGAAGCGAGAAAAATAATCTTCAGCTCTGCAGCAGGGTTTCTTCTGCTGCTCTACGGTACGAGACCTGCAGTCTGTGCTGGACTTTAGACCGCTTATTTTCGAGAAAATTCCTGAATCGTCGATAGATAGAGTACGTATGTGCACACATGAGACATAGCGTAATGAAATCTCCCCACCACCAAAAAAGGCACTTCCTTGTTATCTGGATTGCCTTTGCTAGAGGAAGGGGGGGCCACTGGAGTGGCTTGATCATGGATATCCGGCTCGACTTCGATGAGGTAGCCCTAGAACCTTTGAAGCTATCTATGCCTACTATGTTTTATATCATTTGATTACAGGATCGAACAGCGGCCGGGACTGAACTATACCTGTATATTGGGAGACTGTTTATCTACAAGGGTATCTTATGTTTCTACATAATATAATTTTGGTCTGGAAATACACTCGTCACCATGTACAAGTGTAACTGCATGTATTCCTGATTTTATTTTATTTTTAACTTTCCCTATGCCACACGGTAGCTTCAGGTTCAGTGCTGTACAAAAGGACTTTTAAAAAAAGTAGTGAAGGACAATATTCCGCCGTATCCATCAGGATACCCATTACTACTATAGCTATACCTGGTCATCACGTATAGTCGACCCACTCCCACTCCTCTCCTCCACATCCACCGTTATATCCATAGTCTTCGTGATGCCCCGCGGGCCATAATTAATAATATGCTCCTCGCTTTCATTATCTTTAGCATCGTCCGACTTCCGCCCCGAAACCGCAACCCCATAATCTGCCTTTGCGAAATCTCCCGTTCCGCGGTAGTGTTCGCGATCACCCATGGAGCCCAGCGCATACATGTTTCCGGATTTCTTTGTTGTTCCAGCGAAACCACTGTTACCGCTGCTGCCGATGGTTGTTCGGCCGAATATAGTTGGGAGGAGACGGCTCATCAGGGGCTTAAGTGCTGGGAGCGAGGCGCAGATTATTCCGACGTTATATTCGATGCAGGACCAGTTGGATAGGTCGACCGCGAACCCTTCAAGAGCGGTTAGTATATATAGTTTTGGGGGTTATGGGGGTTATGGGCTTACAGGTCACGTCGTTGGTTTCTGTGAGGCGGAATAGAAAGCTTAGTCGAACGCAGCTGGCAATACAGACGCTGAGCATAGTAGTTAGTATTACAGCTAGTTGGCCAGCGATAGTGGCCGGTCTAGAGGTTAACTTACAAGATACCCAGCGAAAGGATAAAACATAATGCTACCTTCTGCGCATTTGGAAGCCTTAGTTTCCATAGTGTGTGCAGCGGCAATACAAAGACCACAAAGTCATTGACAATATTGATTATTGCTGTAGATTTGAAGAATAGCATCTGGTTGATGCACTTCCCTGCAATAGTGCTATCAAACATAAAAGCTACCGGTTTGCATTGAAATATGTCCGAAAACGTTACTGCGATGCCGAATGCTACTGAAAAACACAATACGATCTTGACGGTTTGCTTGTAGACTGCGTTGGGGGATAGTCGTAGGTAGAAGAGCAGGATTGATATTTTTGTTGTTAAAAGAATGGGCATGTATAGGATTTGGACAACGAAGGACATCTATGCATTATGTTAGTTAAGGCGGCTTAAGACATAGCGGTGAATATCTTGGGACGAAGCTCACCTTGAGAGATGTTGATAGTGATAGACCTGGCGGTACATCCCAGACGTGAAGCCCAGTACCGTATCGTGAAGCTATAGAAACAGTTTGTTAGATTTTGAGGTTGAAGATGGGTATGGCTTAAACCACCACAGTGTATCTACCCATGCAGGCAAGAGTCGTTTCGACTATCGCCATTATCTAGGTAGAAACGACTCGTTAGTTCCCTCTACCAGTATATCCACCTATAATCCACGAAACAGATAACTACATACCATCCCCACCGAAATAGCAACATCATCCGCGCCCCAAAACCCCATAATCCTCATCCTCGTAAATATTCGCCCAGTAACAACAAGAAACGCAAATGCAGTCAATGCTATCTGTACTCCGAGAAGCTCGGGAACCCTAGTCTCGGGATTGACATAATTCGGTGTTGGAAAAACTGTCGCCATCGTGCGTTTGATCGTCCTCAACTAGCGCTACAGTTGATCCTCGATTGGATAAGGAAAAAGAATGTCGAGAGCGTACGTATAATAGCAAACAGCCCCATTCACAAACCCCCCAATATAACGCTACGGGGCACCCTCGAGCTAGATATATCATTTTGAGGGTAAAAAGACGACGCTAGATACAGTCCTGGATATGCTTTTAGCATATCACCAGAGAAATAAACATGGATGCACATGAGGGTTGGCAGAATCGGGAGGCGCCGTCGGGTTACCGAGGGAAACATTAATCGCAAGAAACACTTCCATGCAGGGGGGGTTCAGATGTCTTGAATTACTTAAATTTTAAGACTGTACCACACTTCTTTTTCCTTCACAGGCTTAGTCTAGAAGCTAGATAGTGGTGATCGGATCCCTCCTTTTACTGAGGGGGGGTTCTGTGAATCTGAATGGCAGAATGGAAGAGACCTGTCCCATTGGGTTTTTAAATCATTCTACATAGAACTACACACCAGAAACTGAATTGATTGCATGGACATTCCTGAGTACCTAGACTCCATTCTGCTACGCTTCGAAGCTAGAAACTAGTTCGTCCCACTGTTTACTGTCCGCAGTGCCAGTGGAAGAAATGTCCACTGGCCTCGGTTGTGGCACTGCCATCCTAGAGCAAAGTGACGAGTACGTGCGTGTAGAGTGGAGTAGGTTATATCAATACAGGCCCCATCCTGGTGAAATTTATGAACGAGCTATGTAGTTTAGTAATTGGCCCCACTAGCAAGAGTTTTCATATAGTGGGTATTATAGTATTATCAGAGTGATTTATTAGTTTAAACTATGGGGGATACGTGCGAATACATGAGGATGCGCTGAAAAGCAACGCTGACCAAGGCTTAACTTTCTGCAGCCACCATGTGAAGAATCGTCGCAGCTTCCACCTACCAAAACCTTCAACATCTGCGTCAGCTCTGAGCCCACAGCTCCACGGCTTCGTATCTTGTGGAGGAGAGGGATGTATGCGCGGTTCGGCACGCCCGCTTCACACCGTTGGTGGCGTGGGGAGATTATTAGCAAGTTCAGGTTCAACTAGAGTAAGACGGCCACCGTCAGTCGGTTGGCACACCCGAGTCTATCGGGACAGTCTGTCGTTTCTTATGCGGCGCTTGAGCCCCGTTCCAAGTCTCCACGCAAAAGTGGCGTTGCTTACGATCAATGGGAAACGAGGTGGCTGCCCGACCGATTGACCGATTGACCGATTGACCGATTGGCCATGGCAATCGCCCAGAATCAAGGCGTCATCTGGATGTCTCTGGTCGGCTCCAACTGTAGATCAGAATCTGAAATCTGGGATTTACAAATAAAGATGGTACGCTTCGTTCGGCCCGTCCTTTTCCTACCTATCTCCGTGTAAAGTTCTGTACCCTGTATCAATAGGGTGACATCTCATCATTTTCTTTGCTTTTTTTGATACAATTTCGTCCTTTGCTAACTTTCCCGCATCACAACTCTAGATCCATATCCACGGCTAGGACCTTTTCGCTAGTAAGAACTTTCATATCCTGCCTACTCTACATTGCATTTGAGTTCATAGCGTTCGGCTGATAATAGGGTCATCTATGAAACCACAGGAATGTCCATGGCTTAAGTCTTGCATGCTACATTTCCCTATGTCCAAGACATCAGATAGTAATCTAAAATAGGATCAATCCAGGGTTGCAAATATCATCTGGGTAAACAAAGTAATATCCGTGTTACAATAGCTTTTTCGTTGGCGAGTTAATGCAAAAGCTTAAGGTGTAAGTTTTGGAGATCTCATGAATCTGAGATTCCCCGTAAATATTATGCAATTAGCTAATATATCGTGATTTGATAGAGTATCTCAGGATCAAGGACCTTATTGAAATTTCTCTCGTCTCTGGGGTATTAGAACAAACCAAGAATCCAATCACCCATGCACGAGATAGTATTAGTGTTCAGACGATCCAACTTGTTTGCAAAACTACGGCTAGAGCTTCTTATCCTGTTTTCTAACAGGAGTTTAGACTTTTATGGATTGATTACTACATGTATGCCTTGTTATCAGAACAAGCTTTGGCAACTACCAGCGCCTTGCCCCAGGAATCCATTCACGCGGGAGACCTTATAATTTGCAATTTGGTACCTACAGAAATACGCATAGTCAAATAACCATCAACCAATCTAGACTTCTGCAGCAGCATTCTGTCATTAAAAACACCTTGCTTGCTATTCTTACCATACGTTACAGTCTGTGCAGTTACTATAGCTATCTAACGATACCCGAATCCAAATTTCAGGGGCCGCGACATATACTAGTGACTCAAACTATTCCCTAAATTCATCTCAAAGCACGTATGTGGTGTGTCTCGAAAAGATGTACAGGTAACCTAACATTCAACGTTTGGCGAAAACAATTTTCTATAGCTAGAGGTCTAATCAAAAATCGAGCGTCGAAAAAGGCAGGCAACCCTAAGACTGTACTGCGTGCGGCAGCAGCTTAAATTCCTTGCTTAAAAATCGCTGTAGCAAGGATTTATCAACTCGGTTGTCGAGCACATGCACTCCATACTGCACAAACGCATGCAGGAAATCCTAACACTTTTAATTAACCGGTATACAATATAACATACGGGTTAACGTTACAAGCCCATCTCCTAACCGACTCCCGTGCTTATTTTTCTCGGCTAGAAGAGACACGGCAACAACGGCAGCAATAAAAGGCTTAATCTGCAGCTATAATCATTCGACATCACTCGGACATAACTAAGTGAGATATTATGTTGTGAGACAGTGATTAAAGAGGCGCTCTCTCGGACTCTATATGCACAGCCTAGGTCGGAATTTATAGAGTGCTCACGCATACCTTCATATGTAGGGTGTCTCTCCAGCCCTTGGAGCTCTCGTTCGTGTCTCCGCTAGAACTTCCTTTTGATACCAAGCTAGATGGCGTTTTTTTTAATCATATCCGCCAGAACAGAGAATTGGGAGTGAGTGTTTTGCCTGAAAAGGGGCGGAATCTAAATGAAAGCCATGGCTATACATAGTACAACAGCCCAAGCACGGACTCGTAGAATAACCCATATACCAACTCGGACTGAATCTTCGCTAAACAATGGAGTACTCTTCGGATACAATATCCTACACACATCTCGTGTATTTGAAACCATAGATATACCGTGAGGGCTTGTGAAATACAGACCGTTACCGAGATTGTAGCTTGTCGGACCACAAAGCGTAGAATACTACACCTATTAAGGGTTCTGCATCAATTCATGAGCTAAGCTGATCCTCTGCACCCCTAACGTGCCGTTCTGACTTCGTAAATATAGACCATATGTAGAGTCGAAGGCAAAACGAGATAGGGCTTGCTTTGTGACACTTTGCGACGCCCCCAGTTTGCGATTTGCCTTTCTGTCATGTTAAGTCCTCGAATGTGAATACGCTATGGTGGTGCTTCTAACTAGGGTATTATGATTCAGCGGAAATAGCGGAATATTGTGCGTGACGACATACTGTGCAAATTCGCCCCCCTGTTTCCTGGTTTTTGCTCTTGGGAATGACTAAACACACAACATTTTTACCCGAGAATCAGCCCGTCTAGCTGGCGTGGCATGGACGAAAACGGTATCTTTGTTGACCCATGTACCATATATTCTCCAAGCCCGACTATTTCTTACTATTTTTTCCCTTTCAAATCCCAATATGTGTTCGTTGGTAGTAAAGTGCCTTGATTGAACGTGAAAGGCTAGAGAAAAAAATTACAAAACAAGACGAAAACTAACTATTCCGATTTCCGTCTCAGGATACCGGCAGAAGTACAAGGTAATATCTGCTGTCCACGATGGCGCCAAGATTTTGCGCTTTAATTAACTGTCCAAACCACTGTAATAGTACCTATTCAACTGATCCTATAGATTAATTACGTGAATGTTATAAACGGCCGAAGTAGTTCTAAATAGTTACGGTCACATTTGGCCTTTTCGCGGACTTTATTTGGACTCTCAAAATGCACAAAGAATCTAAGACGAAGAGAATGACGACGTCATATATTTTTTTGATCATACATAATATCCTAAAGAATGAATGTACTGCTGTAGCATCCGTACAGAGAACCCGCCTCTTCACTAGCCTTTTGCATCTCCTTTCCCGAAGGGAGCTAACGCACACCTAAGGAAAATTTTAACGGGACGCAGCCCAGGTCTTGACAAGTTCTTGGTAGTTGGAGTCGGTAGTGTAGATAGTGTACTACAGCGCCATCGAGTCAGGATTCATGAAGCATAGACTTTTTTGGGGGGGTGGGGTGGTTGAGCTAAACTTACACTATCATCAGAAGTTTGACCACCAGACAATGTTAATCCCTAATAATGGTAGTGTTAATCATCCGTTGTTGCTCGTAAAATTGGTGGGGGGGTAATTGAGGTCTTACAAATTGCCAGTACATATCACCAGCCAATCCACTTGACTTGATGGTTGAGTGCCATGAGTTGATCCAAGTAGTTCTGGTGGTTCCCTTTTCACCAACACCGTATTCCTCAATCACACAAGACTTTCCGGCTGCCTTGCAAGCAGTCGCGTGGTCACTATCAAGATACCCGGAATCAGTCTCCATCACCTTAATTAAGTTGTTTTTCGAGTAGGGGGCTGCTGATGACAGGTAATTTTACGTACCTAATCCAGGTGTTTCCCCAAGAATAAGACTGACCCCAGCCGATAGGGTAGAGATGGAAGGTACCATAGTCAAGAGTAGAGATCTTCAAGTTGGCCTCGAAATCAACACCCTCGCCACCCTGGTAAGGATAGGTCTGGCTAGATCCGCGGTTGAAGAAACCTTCGTCACCAAGAGAGACATAGTGGGAGCTGTCGAGAGACTTGATATAGGCGGACATAGTGGTGGCCCAGGTTGTAATCACGGAGGTAGCGCATCCCGAGCAGCGCGCCTCACTATAATAGAGAAATATGATTAGCGTCTTTGATAGTTAGATAATAAATAAACGGGATTTGTATTACTTTGCGAGCTGCCAAGAAAAGATGGCCGAAGAGCCCTTGTAGCGGTTGACGACAGCTGCGACATAGGCTTTGTAGGCAGTTTGGATTTTGGTGTTGGTGTAAAAACTCGAGTGTCCGGAACCTCCAAGCTTGCTAACGTCTAATAGTAATTGCAATTAGAGGGGAAAGATTTAGGATAAGCGCTTGATATGGTAGACTCACAAACATCCATACCACCATAATCACCCCAGTTGTTGACTAGAAAGGGCCGGGCCAAGTTAGCAATTATCTCAAATACAAAAAACTGTAAATTGGACGGAATCATACCCAAGGGAATAACCAATTTGATTCCGTACTTTTCAGCAGCCTTAACCACAGCATCCAATCGTCCCAAGCCGTTAGTTCCATAGTTGATAACTGGGGAACCACTACTCCAACACTGGAAGTAGACTCCAGAACAAGAAGTGGCATCGTTGAAACCCCAAGTACGGAGCACTTTCAAACCAGCAGCTTTGATACTAACCAATATGTTAGTGTTAAGCTCAACGCATAAATTTCTCAAGAACTATTTACGCGGCAAAGGTGGTATCGATATCAGCATCGTTCGTCAAGAATGCAGCCCAATATGCGTTCGTTCCGGCGAAGTTCCTATTGCAATTCTTAGCTTCTTCATTTCCAGAAGTGCGGGTGATAGCTAAAACTCACGAGAAAGTAGCTCTCTTATCAAGCTCGACGCTGGATTCCGGCTCTGGCGTTGGGGCTGCAATTGCGCCGGCAAGCAACAAAGAGGTGAAAAAAGTAATAAGCTTCATATCGAAAGGTAGGAACTAAAGTAAAGATTGAGGACGAGCTGCGAGAGGAGGATGCTGATGAGCTGAATTCTACGGCGAAGCTCCTCCATTTTATACCAGTCGAAAGAAAGTCTACCTATACCCATGAGGCAAGAAGTACCATAGCTAACTATTCTCTGCATGGGGGAAAATTCGCCGTCTAGAAGGATACGGGATAGTTGTTCCTGCCGTCTATGCGTGGTCTACCCTAAGAAGAAGCAGCCAAAAGCTCAGGCATCTGGAAAGATCCTAGGGTTTCCGGAATCTCGAGCTGTCATTCCGGAGAGCTAGGCAGAAAATGTTGAAGTCATGGGTAGATTGGTAGCAAATATAATCAAGCTTGTAATCTCCATTCGTCCGATGCCAGATCATCCCCACCTTTGCGGAGAAAAAAGAGGTACCTGCCGGGGTTCATCATGGTACCTTTGGCAAGGCTTGACATCGATCCCCTGAAGGCCCATGCTAAATATGCACGTCAGGCACTTTAAATTTACCCATCGGAAAAATACCTCCACAGCTATAATTGATCGAAGCAGGCATCTTGTGTGACCCGCTGACCATGGGGTACAACTGAATGCACCTGCACCCATGGTTGACCATGATGCGCGCCGACTTCTTTTAATCTACTCGAATAATTATAAAGAGAGCATCGGAGATATGTTATTGCTAAGATTGGTCTCTAGAACCCCGGATAACTCCGTTGCACTATCGGAAAATTTCCCCATCGCACAAAAATTGCTTATACGTGCTGTAGAGCCTACATACCTGTTCGGCTGAACAGCCGAAAACACTAAAGGTGGGACGCCGACTCAAGGATTCAGCCAGTACTAAGTGTATCTCGGTGTCAGGTACATGATCCCTGGTGTAACTTAGCTCCACCTATACCCCACACTGACTATCAACCGAATAGACACGTTTAGTAAGGCTTGTAGGGCTAGCCATCAGTCTAGATGCTGCGGAATACAAATTCGGGACTGGTGATGTTCGCGAACGATTCCATTCTATTTTTTTGGGTTTAGCCTGCCAAGTGGCTGAAGTGCTCGAATTTTCATGTAGAGTAACGTGAGAAGGATTCTGCTGTGACTTCTCAACAAAGCTAGATGAGGTTAAAATCTCCAATTGCAAGTAGAGTACAACATACATATGCATAGCACTGCCGCTGCTTACATGGCTACGTAACGGTTAGAAACAAATCCCCGCTTACCTCGTTTTTTTTTTGTTTTGTTAAATCATTGTTTCATTGTTTTTATATAAAAGGTACAAGAATATCACATGCAACCGAAGTTATAGCGTGAACAAAACCTAGAATCCCTACAACCCTCCAAAAATAAAACAAAAACTTTTAAAACTGAAAAGATTTTCCTTAAACAGGTATTCCCTACTGGCAAGCACATGCCATAAGCCAAAAAATAGCATAAAGAGATTATTCCTCCATTAAATCAAAAAAATTTAATAAGGAAGAAAGAGATGATGTAGAATGTAAAGAAACAGATGATAAAATATCTGACGAGCCGGAAGATGAAAGATCTGAAAAAACAATTTCTTTGACTGGAGGAAAATTTGTTCTTGTTTTGGAAATAAATTCGCAAGAAAGAATTACGATTTAAAATGTTGTCTAAATTATAGTCTGCATCTGCGAATTTATAAAGTTTTAATAAATAAATTTCGTCGATGACAGTATTTAACAATATAAAATAGCATGAGAAAAGTTTGAGAGTGTCACCACACAGCGACACGTCAGAGGCCATTAGGTATCAAGATGAGCTTTTAGCTTTACGCCTCATTTGATGATACCGCCAACCTGAGAATTTCATGAATGGCGAGCGCTATGAGGTAACGTAATAATCGCTGATACGAATCCCGCCTTTAATAAGCGAAAGAACATTACTGGCCGATTATCATCGACTGCTGCCGTGCTTAACGACCGTTCTCCAGAGTAATTGGCGGAGATATTTTCACGCTTCGTTTGCGAAGTCTATAACTAAAGCGACAAACCCGCAGATTTAAATTCCATCGTTCTTCTGCCGCTGCTTTCAGGAGTGCAGGTCATTGAAAGTTAAAACGCGAACAATGGATTGATAATAGAAGAGCACATACAGATAAGATGACGTCGTTTAGATAATGCGAAACAAGATTTGGCGGAGATGATTCCTCCAGTATCAACGTCGCGATTTAGTTATATGATCCATCTGTGACATTGTTCCAAAAGGATTTATTTTGCATAAGATTGACGCTGATTACAATAAAACATTCATATTTCATGGATTGACTTAGAAGATGGATCGTGGTTTGACTGGCGATTGTATCGTTGTTGGGATGGTTGTATAATTCCTTTGTCTTTCGGTTATGTTTAAGGGTTGTTGGAATAACGTCTTTGTGTTTCGGTTGTTGTCAGGTTGTCGTCGGTGTTACCAAAAAGCGGGGTATTTAAGGAAGGATTTTGGTCGCTCTTGTTTCTGTTTTTTTTCTCTCCTTAAGCAACGTTCTCGTTTACCTTCTTCGGTACTTGTTTCATGGATGGTGGTTAGGACGCCTAACGGATGGTAGGGATGTTTGGTTGTGTTGGTTTGTTATTTTGTTCGACGTGTTTCCTTGGTTTCGTTACAATGAGTCATGCGTTTGTCATCAAAGAGATGGATTATGGGTATATAAGCGAAGGGTTTTCCCCTCTTGTTGTACTTTTCTTCTTTCTCCCAAGTTAACGTCTTCTATCGTACACTCTTGTATTTTATAATACAAACCTCGGTTATACCTCATAACCTTACGCTGTCGCTGTCCTCAAGTCCTCTATACTTGAACACTTCGTAGCCTGTAGAACCTCGTAAAATACTCTCGTCGCTTAGTTTTCCCTTCAAGAAGACTGCTCATCTCGGGGATACCTGAGAGCTTGAAGATAAACCTCGCCCCTGAGAACTTGTCGGAATACTATCTCGATTCTATTTCAGAATCCTCGCTGTTGCTGTCCACTTCGCTGCACTTATCTCGCCTTGAGATAAACCCGCCGTAGAACCTGTAGAAATGCCGTACTCTTTGAAAGTGTTGATACTCGTTAAGACTGCTCACCTTCCGGGGATACTGAAGGGCTTAATGAGGGACTCAACCGTGAGATCATACCATACGAGAGGATGGGCCTAATGAGTCCCATCGCTAGTTTGCGGGCGTTGTGGCTCGTTAACCCGGAGCCGGAGGGAGAGAGAGATTTGATGGCGAAAAAGGCTTTCTGGGCCGAGGAGAGACGCTTGAGAAAATGTGAATTGGTGTTAAAGTTATAGGATAACCAAAATCCTAACCATCTAACACACGTTAGGGGTTGAAAGGTGTGGCCGTTTAAATTTATGGCGGCACCTGGGGTTGGAGGGAGACGATTATGGATTGTTGTCCAATGGATTAGTTCAGTTTTCGGAATGGAAAAGCTAACTTTGATAGCTTGGCCGATTTGGTTAATATCGTGCGCAGCTTTTTCAAAGAGCTTAGCGTTCATTCTGGATGAGTGGGAGAAAACCGTAATTGCAAAGTCATCAACGTAGGAAAATGTGAATTTAAAGTCGTTTTGCAAGTGAAGGGGAGCAACATAAATGCAAAAAAGAAGAGGAGAAATGGGGGAGCCTTGAGGAACTCCAACAGAGACTGGTAAAAAGGTGCGAGGTGAGCCTTTAAAAAGGAGGGCGCATTCGCGCGAGTGTGAAAAGGAAATAATCCAGGAGGTCATATATTGGGGAATATTATGATCGAGGAGTCTTTTTTTGAGAATATGGGGGTTAACATTATCAAAGCCCCCCTTGATATCAAGGAAAAGGGTTGAGACTTTTTTGTCGGCAGCTTGAAGAAGTTGGATATCGTGTAGAAGTGCGGAAATTGTGTCACCAGTGGAAATAAGTGATAGTGAACCGCATTGGTTTGGGTGAATGAGTCCGTTTGATCGGGAGAGAAAAGCTAGGTGAGTAGCGAATATTCTTTCAAGGATTTTTGAGAGTGTTTCGAGTAACACAATTACTCTGAATGAGGCTGTGGAGTCGTAGGATTCTTTATTGGGTTTTGGGAGCACAATGCCAAAAGCTTTCTTGAGTTGAAGTGGATGGTATCCGTAGCGTGCTAATGGATTGAGTAATTGATGGATGATTTGTGGATTGATTGCATTGATTTTTTTCCAGATACTGTATGGTATAGTGTCAGGTCCAGGCGCAGACGAGCTGGAAGAGGAGCTAAGTGCTTTGGAAATCTCATCGAAGTCTATCTCGATGAAGTCGCTATGAGGAAAATAGTTGGGCGCAGGTGGATTTTCTTTCGGAGGAAAGAAATGTTCAATAAGAGTAGAGGCGAGTTGAGAGAGAGAATTGATATTGGGAAGGCTGGGAAAAGCTTCACTATTAGAGGAGGTTTTGAGTCTTTTGTCGGCCCAGATGTCTGAGGGAGTTGCAGATGAGAGGAATAAGTTCCTGTGATTCTTTTTACATCGAGCGATTTCGTGAAAATAGGCATATTTAGCCTTTTTATCCTCTTCTGACGGAGGGGCTTTAAAGCCGAGAAATCTAGATTTGTGAGATCTGTCGACTGAATGAAAGATTCTGCAAAGTTCAGATAGGAGAGGGGTCTACCATTTCTTAGACCATATAGATGGTCTTTTTGTAGGGGTGCAGGATGTGAGCGGGAGGGTGACAAGGTTTAGGGATTCATTGAACCATATGTCAAGATTTGGGAGAAGCGTAGGGGCGGGAATTTTTAAGTCTTTGATGAGAGGCGTGAGTTTCTTCCAGTCTGTTTTAGACCAGTCTGGAGAAGGCTTCGACGTGTAAAATTTTGGGGTGGAGAGGTGAATGGCAATAGGAATATGATCGGAGCCAGTAGAGGGTAAACTAGCGTTCCATTTTGTAATGAATGGGAGGATGTGCGAGTTGCCAAAGCTGAGATCCAGTACACTTGGTCTGGAATGGGAGTCGTATGGGAATCTTGTAAATATGCCTGCGGTGTTGAGGCATTTGAAGGATGATTGATTTGCAGATAAGTGATATTTCTCTCCTTCGTTGTATTCTTGGGAGGAGATATTTCGCAGTGGGTCCGTGGAAAGGTGATGGATGTTAAAATCACCTACTATGAGGGTAGGAAGATTGCGGTTGAAAAAGATCTTGGAATGGTGAATAAAATGTCCACCTGAATCGGGTCTGGACCGGTTATAGATGTTCAGGATATTTATGCTGTATGTGGATTCGTCGAAAATTGGACTTTTGAAGGTGAGAAGGATATTAAGCATATCATCTCTTAAGTAGTTTTTGACTAAAAAGCTAGCTTGGTATGAATTGGTGAAATCAATAGATATGTAAGTGCATACTCTGATTTTTTGATTGGGGAGAGTAGAGGGGATGGGAAGATGGTATCCTGGAGCTTTGAGAGGCTTGTTGTTCCAAAGGTATAGATCTTGGATGGCAACAATTTAGGGCGTGGGTTTAAGTGACGAAAATAATGAGTAAAAGATTTTAGAGCTTCTGGCGCAGTTATGGTGAACAAAGGTGAATGGAGGGAGACGAAGGTTTTTAGATGGCGGATGTCTAGGCATAATTATTTGGATGACATGGAGGTGTCAGCGGCTGGTATTGCTGATTTATTACTAGATTTGTCCAGAATAGTCTTGCGAGTGGGGCATTGGAGGTTGGTGGCGGTGTGGTTTCCGTTGCAGTTAATGCAAACGGTTGGGGAAATGGGGCAACAGTTGATAATAGGTTTATCATTGCCGCCTCCTGGGCATGTGGGGATGGAGCAGCGATGTTCGTGTATGCAGGGTGGTCGTTTGAGCAAATAGGGCAAGTATGGGTTAGAGCTTTGCAGCCGGCGGTGGCGTGGCCAAAGCCCCAACATTTTTTGCATTGAGTGGTTGAAGAGGCAGACCACATGATGTTGGCCTTGCGAGGTCGAGAAAAGAGTTTAATTGAGGAGAATTCTTGGCATCGTTTGCAGAGCAGGAAATGACTACCGAGGTAGTTTTCTTTGTGGCACGAAGGGCGGCATCCGTTTTGAGGAATCTTGCGCTGGTGATTTGGATATCGGCGGCGTAAAGGATAGCTTCGGAAAGGGTTGTTGTAAGTTTGCTAGATTCTTCGGGAAGGGCAAATGTAGGGATGTTATGAATAGTGACATTGACGTCAGTAGGCACTGTACAGATGGGATTAAATGGATTATCTCCGATAGGACAGCATTCATTAAGTGTTTTATGAATGGCTGAAAAGTATGGGATAAAGGTGAAGGCTGGTGTGAAAGGGTTTGCGGTGAAGCTGGCGGTGCCTCTATCGTTGACGGTAGCGGATAGGGCAACAGATTGATTGTTGGGAAATTGGGCGGCTACAGGCGCGGCCAATGGCTACTGGAAGGTTACGGATAATACGGCAGCGAAGGAGAGGCGTTGGTACGAAGCGAAAGAATCTTCTTTCAGTAGTGGGAAGAGGGCGGCGCTTTTTCCCAGGGTCTTTTGATTCTTTAGGGCAGGAGTTGCTTTCTTGGGCAGGTGTTGCAGTGTTGTCTTTGGGGGGTGCAGATTTAGCTGTTTTAGTAAAAGTGAGTTTTTTGCCTTTCTTGGCAAGCGGGGTAATGGTAGTTGGTGACGTGTCAGCTGAGTGTTTTGCTTGGGTGGCCACTTTGTCGGTGAGGTTGGTAATTGCAGCTTGGATTTTATTAAGCTGTGGAGGGTGGTTATTTGTGGGAGCCATTTGGGACGGTGTGAGCAGCTCTTCGAGTTTGGTCATCCTAGTATCTATGGATGACAGCATGTGCGTGGTGTTGATGGCGAGCGCAATTAGAATTGTCTCTGTGCAAGAGGGGTCTTCGAGCGAGAGGTTTTGAACGATGGGAGCAATGTTCGTTTGATTGATAGGCGATTGTGCAATGAGTTTGCAGAGGATATCTTGCATTTCAGAAAGTGCACTGGAGGATATGATAGTAGGGGTTGAGGGACGGACAGGAGAATTAACTCGAGATGGAGTACCGGACGAAGGTTGAAGGAGAGGAGTTGCAGAGAAGTTTCTTCCACTAGGGAAGGGAGAAAATGGTAGGGAGTTTTCAGACATCGTGAACGCTAGAATGAAGCTGAAAATTAAAGAGTTTTGAGGAAAGTTTGAGTTTTGCGAGAAGGTTGGTTATCCCGAATAGGAAGGTGTTTTTCGAAAAAAATTGTGTAGAGGAGACGGGGGGTGCCCCGCTTACCTCGTTTAAAATGCCATACGTATATACCAAGTATAATTATAATGCAAACGGGATATAGATCACCAGTTGCCCTAGCAATAAACCTCTAACTCCCGACTAGCCCCTCTCCTTGTCCATGTAATGTTGTACCAAGTAAAGAGCCCTAAAAGTTATTACTATGAGACTTATTGAGCAGAATTCTTGTCTATGGATGAAAAGAAACTGTTGGGGGGTTTTTTTGGCTAAACAACTTACGTGAAAGCAGTATTCAAGGGGAGAAAACAACGGATAGGCCGAGGTATGCGAGCGATAAGTTCTACAAAAAAAGCCCGCCGAAACACACGAACGCCGAGGGACGGTGGAGGGCTGTGATGAGGATTTTGGCTATAGAGGAAGTGTAGCGTGGGAGTAATAAGAGCGAAAAACCGAGATTATATAGTATAATGCGTAGTCGGCATTCGGAACGAAGACGTAAAGAAAGCAGGGCGAGATCAAGAGGATGTCTATAAGAGCTAACTCACTACGAAGAACGCTTTACTGGAGGGTCGTGTTCTAGCTATATGCACGTGTAGTCTTGAAATATACCTGCTAGTGGAATAGAGGAGAAACGATTGTGCGGAATAAATAAGGCCATGTGATGAATAAACAAATAGGATGGATCACGCTCCATCACCCGTCGACCAACATAAGCCCTACCTTGGGTAATCTTATATCCGCAGCCCGTTCCTTTCTAAGGTGGCAGATGCCCTACATGTAGTGCCTCTCAAGGCGGGTATCTTGTACGGTGGTGGTCGTCTAGTAAGGCGACAGAGAATACCACATCTCAGCTAAGCAATTAATTGTAAAAGGACCGGTTTCGTCATACACACAACGAAGTTCAGACATAAAAAGGTAGGGTCACAGTATAGAAGACCTTCTTTGTGTATTTCTGAATCCTGCTGCGAGCATGGAACAGTTGTGTCCAACAAGTCCCTGCGGTTTCTGAAGTACCATAGCACAACACACGATGCCAGACCGCTCCTCTAAATAAAAATTAAAAAAATACACCCTTGCCTTAAAATATACAATAGAGAAGATAGCCCCATCACGCCGTTGAGTTTTTATTGCTTCACAAAAAGAGGAGGTTGTAATAGCTGGATTTTTAGTTGATTTCCATGCATTGTGGTACCCCAAAAACCGCAGGGTCTTGTTGGACGCAACTGTACTGCTGTATATCTCGTAAGTAACCACGCTCAAAGCTAATATATAGGCAGACACCCCAATATGCACAGCCAAGCGCATCAAAATCGATTGGATCGATAAACTCCCCACCTGAACCAAAGAAGAAAGTACTCCGCTTAGCTCCTGGTATCTCGAGAAAAAAAAAGCACCTCGGATCCAAAGCACAGGACTAGGTGCAAGGGGGAAATATACAAAACGGGCGGTGAGTGGTCTAGGGATAGAACATACATGTAGTTCTACTTCCAGGCTATAGTCGCAAATGTATCAAATGAAATAATAAATAAATAAACAATAACATAACAGTCGCATATACGTAAAAAAATATAATCGTACCCTAGTCTTCGCTGAGGAAAGTCTGGCATATGATATGAAACCACCGATAAATCCATAATCCAATATTGACAGGTAAACGAAAGACTCGTAATCAACGCAACAAACAAAAAACGACCGTACCACCAAAAAATTCACAAGTCAAGCCCACCAATAGATACCAAAGGAACACCTAACTTTCAGCCCAAATCCACCCACCCACTTCAAGCATAGTCTTCCTCTGCTCTGCATAAAAAAAAAAACTATCCTACTCCAAAAAAAAAAAGAACCAAATCCTCCCAAGAAGTCCGTCAATAAAATACTCAGCCTACAATCATCCTCCTAGTGATGAGCTTTTTCGACCTCCTTATACTAGGTTGCGGTCCCATCGGTGCCCTGAGCGCAACCAGGGCCTCTCTCGATGCTAGATGCTTCGCTTCTAACTTTGTAGTTGCTACTGCCGTTGCGATGTCTCTCCCATCCAGCCCAACCGTTGCAGTCCACTGGATCAACGCACCTTGGTATCCATTATCCCTAAACGCGAAGCTAGGTTGTGGAAGATGACTCTTCGCTGCGTACTCCATCAACCGTGAAGTATATATGCTCACGTTTTGTCTCCGAAGCTTTGCATCCGCCGATGCTGTGATACTAGACATATCTATAGGGAGTATACCTGGGGCAACAACAGTGGGTATAGCTGGCGAGAATGAGATCCCCTCTATATCTTCTACCTTAGGGAGTTTTGGTGTGGTAGCATGTTGTTCATAATAGATCCGGTATTCTTGCGCGTATGGGCTAACTAGCTGGGAAAACCAGCTGTGCAGGTTTGAGGAACCGTTGGGTCCCATGTCCCTGTGAATGGCCCCGATATAAGATGCGAAGAGGGAACCGAGAACGCGATCGGAGTCAGAGGCAGCATAAGTTAGTGCAGCGAGGTTTTTATGGAGCCCAATGACACGAGCGAGGTGAGCGTAGAAGGACTTCGTTTCTAGTGCTGTGCGGAGGTGCTGGGACGAGCTGTCAGCAATGGAGCGAACTTTTTCCATCCCACTAAAAGGATGAAAATTGGAGAACTTAGATTTCCTTACATCCAGTGCACTAACGTCCAGCTCCGGAAACAAGGTCATCAACAGAACTCCCGTTAAGCCCCTCAAAACGCACTCGCCTAGCCATCGCAATAAATCACTCTGTTTCCGCGCTGTGTTGGTACTCCCGTTTCCGTTGCCGCTGCCATTCTCAACCCCGAGCCATTGCGTTTGCGACGAGTAAACCTGTTGCTCGAGAGCCTTGTCCTGGAACAGGTACAGCGACAGGCTCGGGCTGGGCGGTAGCTGAGGGATGGCGAAGCTGGAGTACCAAGGGGTGACCATGATGCGAATCGGTGCGTGCGGCGGTGTGGGTGAAGATGGAGAGACGGGCGGGGGAGTGGGAAGATGGAGAGGAGCGGACTCGCTTGAAGGGGGGTTGTTGTGGGGGGAGGCCTAAGACGCGCTTTGACCAATTTTAGTCCCATGCACTGAGAATATCATTCCGCATCTGGACCATAAGAAAGCCCGACAGCCAAAATCATACCTACCGCTCTACAGTCTCCGAATGTGTTCGTATTGAATTGGGCTTGGTGGGGCTTAAAAGTACAGTACCGGGAAGGGGTTGAAACTGGACGGTATTCGTACACCATTCTCACGAATGCGAGAGTAAATCGATAGTGCTACAAAGTTCTCAAAGGTAATATGGTAGTCATCCTGACTTATTCCTACACTTTCTAACAATACGGTACCAAAAACATCCCACTTTCCGGTACTGTACTCTGGGAGAGCATTTAATACCCGAACATGCAAGTTGCCGGAGAGCCTTGGCCTACCTATTGGAAGGTAAGGTGAATTTCAGCTTTCTGACTGGTTTGAAAGCCCTGCATGCCACTTGCATGTTCGGGTACGAAATACCTGCCGAGTATGTATACAGTAACTGTATATTGTAGGTAGGAAAATGGTGGAAGCTGTCAGGTGCTGATATCGACTGCATCTACTAAGTAGGTTAAGCATAATATAGTCCATGGTAATTGTTAAGCCATAGCTCAGCATTCATATTTATAGTAGGTTTAGGTAGATGTAACGGTATATATTTACGTGTATAACTAAGGTTATAACTACCGCGATGACTTGATGAACCGTGTAGGAGGAATGCCTAGATGGGATCCCGTGAACCTACATGTAGCCATCGCACTTCGAACTCTGTTACGCATCTCCGAGATAGCTAGAGCTGACGACATTATGCGATATTACACTCATTCAGGTTTCCCACCCTTTTAGGAGATCTAAAATAATAGTCCGTTCCTGTACTTTGATTAGCAACTTTCTCGCTCTGGCATTTGTCGGGAAAAAAATTGTATAGATGATTTAACTGCCCGCCCCCTCACTCCTACTTCGTCCTAAATTGTTTTTAGTTATGTGCCAGAAAAGAGCAAAGCCTATCGTGCTTGTTTGAAACCGTCTTATTCCTCATGGCTAGTAACGAGTCGACTATAGCTACTAGGTTCCGAAATCCTAGTTTCTTGATGACAAGAGACCAACGGCTATAGAGTATATACGGCCGTAAACGGATCCCTCACGCGATTTTCAAGAACTTGGGAACAGCCCTAGTATTTTGATCCCGCTTGATATTACGCCCGAAATCCTAGGCCTCTAGAGAATATATTTCCTCTTATAAAATCGCATCCCACTGTCGAAACTTTATCGAATCGCAAATTTTAATATTTCTTTAGAGCCGGAGATGTTTAAAGACGATCGGTGTTAGCGCATCGGTTATTCGAGGAGTGGATTGGCCCAAGCTTATAAGGACGATTAAAACACGCTGACCCTGGTGGTGACACAGTTGAGTACATACAGTTACGTCCAACAGTCCCCACGGTTTTTGAAGTACCAATGCAACCATAGTGTCAAAAACCACACGGGACTCAACGAAAAAAAATAAAAAATTGCACAGCGAAAAAACATAATAGTGCAACGAAAATTAATTTAAGAGATAACTGAGTACATATATGATTTATTTAAGTGATAATAAAAGTAAAACAAATTCTACCATTTTGTGTGACGTCCTTCTGCCTCAATACAAGCTTCCATTCTCTCGGGCATAGAATCTACCAAAAGATCTAGATCTAGCCCCTATTACGGAATAGCAGCCCACTCCTCCTGCTCCCAGTGGATTCTTTGAGGGGCGGCCTAGTCTGATCCAGGGTTTAGGACGTTTGACATGAAGTGTCATTGCCACCTCTCTGAGAGCCTTATCTACATTCATAGGACTGCAAGTGATATTTGCTATTTCCGTAACCCTCCTCAATGTCGAGGTTGGTTCATCTTCTAAAATCTCCTCTAATAATGTTTCGGTTTTTGAGCTGAGAGTTGGAATGCGACTACTTCGGGGAGGTCATGAAGCTGTGTTGGTTTTTGATAGTTAGGCGGATACTGAACTTAAGATAGCCAGCCATCTTGTGAGTTTTTGCTGGAGTCTTTCCAGTATTTTTTAAAACAATAATAATATGTTTTTTTTATCACATCTGGACTCGGGTTTGGGGGCCATAGCGGAGCTGTGGGAGGGTTGGGTTGTGGGGGTACTTCAAAAATCGTAGGGATTTGTTAGACGCAACTGTACTTGCTCCCGGTCATATGAACACCATTCTCAGGCTACATGTTATACTCGTATTCTCACGATGTTTTTAAAACGGGCCAGGTCCGCATATCATACAAACTGCCCTGAACCTACCTACTTTATATGGGATGCAGAGGTAGCCCATTTTAAAAATGTCGTGAGAATACGAGTACATAAGAAGCCATTTCCATAGCATACGAAGCCACGCTTCTCTGTTTTCCGGTTCATATGCCCGGGAACGAATAGATGGGAACGAATTGAGTGTTCCAGTTGTGCTAGCTATAGAGTAGATGCATAGGCGTTGCGGAAGAATCTATTCGCACGCAGTGAAGATAGGCCAACCTTCTGGACCCTTCCCTTGGGGCTGAGCCAAAAGCCAGCACATCTTCATAATTAGAGTGGGGGACAGGTGCATACAGTCGTTCACGGGGTGATAGCGAACACTGAGTGTTGACGAACAGGGGTTTAGACTAATAAAGTACTAAACATCTTTCCAATCACGATTTTCCAGTACTCTAAACCTCTTTAGCAAGACTCAAAATAATGAAACTCACCTAATTACACACGTGTTGCCTTGTTATGCGCTTACATGTTTCAAACTCCCATGCGACCCTGACCGCCAGCCCATACTGCAGCAAGGCTGAAAATTTTGCTACTCGAACATTTACTGCATACTAGATCTCTTTCTACCCTAGGATAATCGGTGGTCAATGCTCAACTACGCTATGAACTCTACTATGGATCAAATCGAACCAAAAAATGACAACTCGCCAAGTAATACGTCCCAGAAGAGACGCATGTCTGGGCAACTCTCGCCTCACCCACAACGTACTTCCATTCCTCGGATTAGTGAGAGTCATACCTCGGCGACCGAAACCCCATTCGGTTTGAAAGTTCTATCTCATGGAAAAGAGCCAATCCTTGAGTATGTTCCCTTGTCTCTAGTAGGCTGGAGCGCTCGACTGATATAGGAGGAATCATTGTCAAAAGCGTAGTCTCAACCACTAACACCTGTTTTCTTCCAAAAACTAATATGAGATTTTAGGCTCTCATCTACTCAGGCCTTGCGGGCAAGGGTCACCTAGAACATCATAATTCAATCAAACTTTCCACTTATGGCCTCTTGTTTTTCGGGGTGCCCCATCAAGGGGCAGACGGTTGCTTGCGTAGCCGGGCCTTTAGTGATACAGACTCACTCTCCACATATGAATGTGATATCATCCCCAAAAATCTAGAGAGAGATTCCGAATTTCTACAACAGCAACTCGGGCACTACACTCGCATTAGCAAAGACTTTGTTACTAAATTTTTCTATGAAACTTACCAAACGAACCATCCCTCTTTAGGTCACAGAACTGTAAGTTTCGCTTGGTTTTCGTCCCATATAAATTATTGATGATTGTAGATTGTGCCTAGAAGCATGGCAGTGGTTCCAGGGCAAATTAACACGGAAATATTCGCGATTCGTAGCAACCATTTAAGTATGGTTAAATATAAATCAGCCGACAACGACGGTTTTCGGAAAGTTTCAGACTGCATTTGTTTAATGGTTGAGGAAGCCGTTCCAAAGATTTTGGAAAATTGGGGAAGCTTGGGGAATGGTAAAGGTAGATGGAGACCTGAAAATTTCAAATTCAAAGTTAGTGTTTGAGGCCCTAACAATGATTTTAGCTGCCGAGAGCGATGGCACAGAAAATGCCTTCCAGATACCTTTCGAGTTGAACCATCGCCAAAACAGCAGGTTCGCAGGCAGAGAAGATCTATTGAAAGAACTAGATGCGGAGATAAAGATCAAGAGATCAAGGGTGGTTGTCCTTTATGGTACTGGAGGTATGGGGAAGACACAAATCGCTTTGGAGTATGTCGACACCCATCGCACGGAATTTACCTCGGAGTTCTGGATCGACGCGACTAGTGAGGAGACAACGATCCTTGGGTTCAGGGGAGCCGCGCAAAGATTAATAGACCACCACGCAAATATAGCTAGGGAGCCCAACTACTCCCGGATCGCTCGATTACTTGGTATGCCTGGAGTGGTGGACGAACACGGTCAAGTTTCTATCGAGAAAGGCGCTACCAAACGCATAGTCCGAGCAATGAAGCTATGGTTTAACTGTCATGAGAATCAGAAGTGGCTCCTTATCCTCGATAATGTCGATGATTTGAAATCTTTCGATATAGAGGACTTCATGCCAGCCCAAGGGACGACAATTATGACAAGTAGGAGGTCTATATGTGCTCGTCGTTTAGGGAAAGGGATAGAGATAGGTGAAATGCTGAAAGCAGAGGCGATCCTACTGTTCATCCAGAGTGCAGGACTGCATATTGGCCAGCTAAGCCCCGAAGGTAATTTAAATTCCTAATTAATGATAGGAAACATTCTGATAGATGCTTGACAGAGTTGAAGACAGCTGAAGATATTGCGACAAAGTTAGGGTATCTTGCTCTCGCACTAGATCAAGCAGGAGCTTACGTCTCTGCCGGGCAACTGCGACTGGATAAATATATGAAACTTTACGAAAGACACTTCTCTAGTGTTCTCAACGAGAAGCCTGAAAGATCAGTTTGGAACTATCGAGACCAAACCGTGATTACCACCTGGGAAGTGTCATTCCAGGCGATAAAAAGTGAGAATAGAGAGGCCGCGGAACTTCTGCTGCTATGTTCGTTTTTGTCCAACGAAAATATATCGGAAGAAATGCTACGTCGGGGCCAGGGATTAGAGGAGCATGGTGCGTTCAAATTCTATCTAGTTATTATATAGGTTACTAATTGTATAGACTTCAAATTATCAAACTCTCTGAACCTGCTCTTCTCATATTCCTTGGCGCGGCGCAAGGGAGCTGATAGTTTCTATATTCATCCTTTAGTTCATCAATGGGCCCGCGAGCGTTGCAGTCCAGAAGAGCGTATAAAAAACACCGAAAAAGCCGTCATGCTGGTTCATAAATCACGCACGGATGGAGAAGAACTCTGGAAGTTCGAAATGCGAATCATGACACACATCCATATAGCGTTTAGGGACGTCGGGTCCCTCGGATTGGGCGCGATTGGCTGGACCAAAGTTGATTGGCTAAATTCCGTTGCCTTTGTGGCGTCGGCCTACTGGAGACAAGGGTGGTTGGAGAAGGCGGAGGAACTGCAGGTGCGGGTCCTGGAGGCGAGGGAGAGAGTACTCGGCAAGGAGCATCCAGGCACCCTGACAGCCATGAGCAAGCTGGCGTTGACGTACCAGAATCGAGGGCGGTGGAAGAAGGCGGAGGAACTGGAGGTGCGGGTCCTGGAGGCGAGGGAGAGAGTACTCGGTAAGGAGCATCCAGACACCCTGACATCCATGAGCAAGCTGGCGTCGACGTACCAAAGCCAAGGGCGGTGGGAGAAGGCGGAGGAACTGGATGTGCGAGCCCTAGAGGCGAGGGAGAGAGTACTCGGCAAGGAGCATCCAGACACCCTGACATCCATGAGCAACCTGGCGTTGACGTCCCGGAAGCAAGGGCGGTGGAAGGAGGCGAAGGAACTGAAGCTAAGGATACAAACATCCAAGAAATCTTCATAGGTTTATAATCCATATAGCTATCTGCCTCGGTCTACATCCCATCTATTAATCGGCACGCTACTATTCAAGGTCGTCGCCAATTTAGCTATTTCGCGAATGGACAGCAGCCCCCATACATTGACAACTTACCCGGTTCATTTACGGACAACCCAGAGAAGCCAGGGATTAGCGAGTTGGGCGGCAAAGGGGTCTCCGGTGTTGGGAGCCTCGGGGCACCTGGCAGTGAAAAGGGTCCTGACAGCAAAGGGGATCCTATAGGGCGAGGAGAGGCGAGGAGAGGCGGACCAAAGTGAAGGCTGAGAGTGATAATCTGGAGCAAGTAGAGGTGCTATAGAGAAGATGAGAGTGCGGGGAGGAAATAGTAGGGTTCCATTGAAGGAATCTGTTATAGTAGTTAGCGAATATCTTCTCTACATCATTTAAAGTTGGCATGGGTATGCAAGGTGCCTTCTCTAATCAATTTTTATTGTCACTTTACCTGTGTTAGTTATCTGTTTAAGTGTATATTCTGGGACATTCACCAATAGACCGGGCCAGTCATGGGCACATAGAAAGAGCAGTCCACTGCTGAATTGGTTGGACCCATTCACAAAATCGCAGAGTTGGTGGGTGGCCCAGAACATCGCCGCAATCCCCCAACTAAGTAAGACCAACATTAACAAGCCTAGATCTGTCATCCCCATGACCTCAACTCAATATCCTGCAATATAATACTGCAAGACCAGCAGGCTGGCCAGGCCCGACTGCCTTTAATTCACTATCTACTTGCAACTTTAAATTCCAATGATCATAGAGCAGCCTCCAAGATCTAGCTACACATAGATTACCTCGCTCAAAAAGTTGAGCCCATAAGTTGTGGGTGCGAGGGGGGACGAGGCCTCAAGCTGCTAGCGTTGCTTTTGGGCCCCTTCGTCTACCCTTTACAGGAAACGAAACTATAGTAGGTAGTGGTGCTTTAGAGTAGCTAGTTCGTTTAGTCATATAATATTTCTCTGTCGTCCTGCCAACCGTTTCCCACCAATGTGTTGGCCGTTTAGATCACAAGGAACTTAAGAAGGGCAGAGCAGAGGCGTCGGGTCAAGGGTTCAAGGAAGCTTTATAATTGCTGTCTTCAATGGTATATATCGAGAAACTCGTTCATCCTGCTCGTTGACTTGTATGCTAACCATTAAGGGTAACAAGAGCAACGTTCTACCTGCGGCCCCTCTGCCCGAGACAGAGGGATATTCTTGTAACGGCCAGCGCAATGACATGTCCCACTTTAGACTATCCCTTGCTTAAAGAATGCAGGATGCGAAAATGTTAAGCTCATCGTGAATTCATTAGTAGCCATACCAATGCAACATAAACCCAATATCTCAAGCCCAAGACACAGTCCCTCAGCGAGCTGATTCAATCAACACATTATCACCGCCCCCTGAGCTACTCCTATTCACACTTCAGGATAAACATCACTGCGTCTGATCAGCATCTGTTCCCAAATCGCCCTAAAGAAGACTTACAATCTCCGTTTCAACGGCACCTCCCTCCTCACCCGCACCAACAGCTTCTCGTCGATCTCCGCGACGCAAATCTCCGGCTCCACATCTACTGCGGCTTTTGGTTCCTCTCCTACACGGACCTTACTGCATTCTGCCACAACCCTCCCCCGCGGATCAATAATTATCGAGTTTCCATAGCTAGCCCTCTTGTCGCTGTGTTTTCCGATCTGTGCAGCCGCGATAACGTAAGATTGAGTTTCGATGGCGCGGGCACGTAGAAGAATCTCCCAGTGGGCTTGACCGGTAGGGATCGTGAAAGCAGACGGATACGCTATTACGTCCGCCCCAAGACGACGAAGCGAGAGCGAGGGTTCCGGAAAACGTAGCTGGGAGAGAGGGAGGGTTGGTCAAGGATAGTTTAGACAACAATAGAGTGACGAGGGAAGAAATACATCGAAGCAGATCAACATTCCCAGTTTTCCAATAGGGGTCGTGAACGGCGGAGTTATTGAAGATCCTGGCTCTGTGCTCCTACATAAGCCATTTCTTTCAGTCGCGGTTATTCACTGTGTTGTTGGGGGCTGGCAGGCTAGCGTAAAAATACCGGCTTTCAGCTAGTTTGGGTCCACCTTCAATGTCGACGTCGAATACATGTATCTTCTGATAGCGCTCCACGATCTCTCCTCGCTCGTTGATCCAGATACTCGTATTCCTAACTCTCTCCTTCTTTCCATCTTCTGTCGGCTCATGGATTCCCACATTCACTGGTATCGCCAACCGCCGTGCTTCCTCCTGCAGCCCACGGACAAATACCGATTCGGAGGCCGGAACACAGAGCGAGAGGGACTCGGCGGGCGAGTTTGAGATGTAGTCGGATGCCTCGGGGAGAAAGAGGGCTTTTGCACCGGCGGAGGCGGCTTTGCGGAAAAGTATCTGGCAGGCGGCGAGATTTGCGGCAAGGATGTTGGTTGCGCAAAATTGGCCGCAGGCGGCGAGGGGCATGGTGGTTGGTGGCGGGGGTAGTCGGGGTTGCATAGTGGGGTTTATCGCTTATCGTTATCACCACGCGCGATAGCGCACGTGCAGGGATTTCGGAGTAACGTATGTGGAAGTCAGAAGATGGTCGCTAGAGATTTGCCGGAAGGAATAGACGCGATGGATTGGGAAGGGAAAGCGCTGCTGGGGCTTCTAAGCGCCGATGGAAGAGTTTGCCTAAAAATATTACAAGCACAGGCTATCACTCGTTGCGATGTCCTCTTTTGGTGTTGGAGAAACTTCCTAATACGGGGTGCCTCCACGGGTGTGGCTTCGGAGTCGGAAATGATTGAGAGACAGGTACCCGAGCACACGGGCACTCGAGCGCCCGAGAGAGAGCTATTTAGATAGGGGTCGTATGCCCACCTCTAGCAAGCAAGCAAGCCTAAGCAATACAAGCAATCGAGTCCTCTATTCCTCCCTACGCGCCCCAATATTACAACATTTGGGTATGAGAAACACTTCTACTCCGCCAGCGACTACACATAAAAACAAGGTAGAGTTCATATAAGCTAGTTAGAACTCCTCTCTTTTTTCTTGACCCACGAAAATACGTGTGTTTTTGGCGAGCCCAAGCAACCCAGAGTACTCGGGTCAGGGGTGAAGTATTGGGACACCCTGGAAAGGGAGAACGACGCCGTGACGTAGCGAAATATTACGAAATGCAGTAGGGCACGGTGAAAACAACAGAGTGATACTGTGACCGCTCAGATCCGTGACACCCTAGTAAGTCCCAATACTTCACCCCTGACCCGAGTAAGTGAATACCTCTCCTACTCCTCCCATTCCAATTTCCTCTCTACAGTACTATTACAGCTCCCATCCGACCTTCCTCGAATTCAAAGTCGAGCTTACTTCACTGCTTTCTGATCCCTTAATAGCTACATATACCATACCTTCCGCTTCCCCCTATACTCACACCCCCACGTTTTCCATACCCACATCCCACCCCTAGCTCCAAGCCACGCCATGTCTCAAAGCGAGCGGTCTCTCGGAACACGAACGCACTTGGCCTATCGTGTCCCACCAATTTCAATTCCCGAGAATATATACGTAGGTAGGTACGGGCCGAGTATGCATATAGGGATGCCCTCAGAAACTTACGAGACGTGGGGGAATGCGAGGGAATAAGGCAAACTTTTTGCTAGCTCCTGGTATTCGCGCGGGAACAACAGCTTGTTGTAAGATAACTAGCTTTGGAAGGCCGGTGCCAGTTAGCTGCAAAAAGGCCCATTTTATTTAAATTGGCGATGGGTTGTAGGTTTTTTCCATTCCTTACGTATTATGCAGAAAGATACGTATGGTTCGGGTAAGGAGCGTCACATACTGGAATTAAAGCTATCCTAGGTTAGGTCGTCTCGATGGGTTTCATCAGCCAACAGGTAGGCAGATACCTAAGCTTGGAGGTTCGTCATAGCTCAGGGCCTGGATGATGGATTAGGGTTGTTGACTTCTGGGAGGCCGGCCAGATCTATTGTTAGATAGCTGGAAGGTCTCGACCGATTATGTGTTTCCGCAAAGACTAACTCTTGTTCCTATCCATACATATGTAACTCCATCATACCCTGTATCCACGAGTACATGGTAACTACATGTACCCCGGCCCATGGTTGAAATCTCGCTGACCGGGTAGGTAGAAACCCAAAGCCCGAAAGACCGGCAGCGGATCTACTACCCAAGTGCAGGGCTGGACTGAAACGGCACAGACGCCAGTAACAGAGTCATCTCCCATGTTCCTCCCTGTAATGCCTATACGAGTGTCCTACTCTAGAGTTCTTGGTAGTAAGGATACACCCCCGACAAGAAAATAAGCGAAGGCTCGCTGAAGTGTTGGGAGCGGGCTGCAGCAGTGGAACTTGGTCCGGAGGTTAACCGAAGCGGAGAAAATTGGATGACGATCGTTGGGGATTCTTGGTATTAGTTTTGTTGTTGTTGCTGCTGGTGGTGTGGTGGATAGGAAAGGGGAAGCGAGTTTTTGTATCACCTACCACAATGAATTCCACGGATACAATTAGAGTAGAGTACATGGAGATGAAAACAATGATGAAGAACAAAGTTAACTGCAGTATGTACTACCACTAGGTATTCGAGAGAGGTAAAAATGCGGGGGGGGGACTTGGAGATTGAAATGCCACTCTGCATACTCTACCCTCGATAATATCATGTAACTGTGTGTGTTCCTGAACGTCATAGTCGTCACGTCACACAACCTAAAGCTAAAGATAGATCCTGATAGCGATGCTGTTACTAACAGATTCCAAGCCATACTCTATCTTCCGCCCCTAAGCGACAACGTGTGGGTTGATGTCGTAAGAGCCATGCACGGCGTTGGGTCGAATGTTCTCCATCGGGCGCTGTCCGCGAAAAGTCGTGCTTGGCGGAATGTCAAAGAGATCTGCGAGCCTATCATGACGAGATAACTATCCGCTAATTAGATAAGATCTTCGCCGCAAAACTGAATCTTGTCTCACACGTACAGAACCGGACACGAGGGGCAGAAACTTATTCTCGAGCGTTACACAATTGTGCGAAATTGTAGGTAACCTTTGTCGTAGTAGCCACCCCATTTTCACAATACGACCTCTCGCCCCGCAAATGATTTCTTTCGTAGCTGTCCTGCTTGTACTCGAATCTGCAATTTACGTCTGCTCTGTGGGTTGCAGCTATTTCATGTGTAGAACTGGTTGCAACTGTGCCACAGACTTTATTTCCCAGCAAGCACACTGGGACGTCGAAAGAACCTATGTTACACGAACTTGTGCGGCTGAAGACGGTACCCTCAAGGCTCAAGAGCACCAGTACTTTACATAACGGATGCTAGCCCAAGAAGGGTTCATATTTCCCACACTGCGCACTTCTCTCGCCCCCCAGCCGGATTGCGTACTGGAGTTTCTTCCAACGTCCTAGCGCGGGATCCGCCTGCTCAAGCTGGGTAGGATGAGTAAACCGGATGACCACGCCTGGATCTCCCTGTAGATCTGGGGTACCTAGTAGGTATGTATTGTTGGATGGGACAGGCCTTTTTTTAGAAACATAAAATCTGCGCCAGCCTGCATGCTTGGTGGAGGAAAAAAATTCAACCGACAAAAGCCCGATTCCTCTGGAGGGAATACTTAAGGGGTTGAGAAGAAACAAGGTATGTTTTGTGGCTCTCTCTGGTTAGCTGATGCCAAGGGGACATGGAGATACTACGTACGCAACAATACAAACCTGCTAGTGCTGTATTGTATGCCGCTCTCGTATTCGAGGCTGACCAGCTCTTCTGAACAAAAAGTTAGGAGAGCGGATGACGGTGGCACCGATTGGCCTTTGTGCATGTATCTCTGGGACGGGTACATATTTCGCTCAAGGCGGGTACATGTAAGTAGGTATGTATGTGTTCCACGGAGAAGCGTTCCTAGCAATTGGCTGCAATGGCCAAGTCAGCGATACCGATTGAAATGAATAGGGTAATAGGATAGATCCGAGTCTGCCGATTATGGATACTCGAGACAGACACATCTGTGTCGAGAAAGACATCTGTTCGCCAGCTACGATGTGGGTTTTAAGGTTAGCGGGCTTCTGCCTATATCGAGAGCTGATCGCTGTCGATCCTTGTTCCAGGCTAGGGGTTTCGCTGATGATCGTCGCTGGACGATACCTGCTCGCTGGCACGCTGTGTGTAGCTTGCTGGACCGCTGCGTGTGACGCCGGGGCACGGCAAACACCTCTTCGGAGCTGACCGCATTGGATGTTGGGACATGTACCTACGGCAAACGGAGGGGGGGGAGATCATCACCAGTTTGCACTCGATCCTTCGCATGCTGTTGCAAATACCGGTTCGTGAGTGGTTCATGCACACTCGGTACCGTGGGTCAGGCAACAGACTCTTTAGCCGTCACCACGGCACGGCTGGCTGCTTGGCTGCTTGGCTGCTTGGCTGCTTGGTACATGTATATAGAAAGCAGTGATAATACGCTCTGTCATTGTTCTCTTTCCCGTGTTGTCGATTCTGTGATCTCTTGTCCAGGGCTATTGTAGATAGTCTTTCTCTAATCCAGTCCCTCGTTTCCCCCCAGTCTCTCGCTACCTCGCTCAGTGCTGTACAATATAGCACGTTCATACAGGAGCAATGCACGCTCAAGCAATCCTCCCACTGCTCCTCGCAGGGACTGCCCTTGGGCAGTTCGTTCTCGACCAATTCACCTCCCCGGACACTGGGCTCAACACCGCCGGGAACTACCACGGCTGCGATGTTGCTGATGGAATCAGCTGCACTTATGGTCCAGACGGTCTGACTATCAAGTCCACGGACACGGACTATAGCTTCTACACCCAATTCAACAACGGTGGCTGTCAAGATATCACTTCATTCGCCGGCCAATATCTGCACGTGAAATACTCGGGGGATACTCAATTCTCCATTGCCCTGCAGCAAAACAATGTCGGCTGTAATTCAAATATTGCCCCATACCCAGAAACCTGGGACATCGTCAATGCTGCCGATTACGCAAATGGCGGGGACATCTACGTTCCTCTAGACCACTTCAACATCATCAAAACTCGGGCTGTCGGTTTTGCATTCAAGGCCTTCCGAAATCCTAGCGGCTCGACCACTTTTTCGCTCGCTGAGATTGTGACTGCTGCTCCCGGAGGCTTCAATATTCCGACGAAAAAGGCAACGGGGCCGCTATATTTCTCGTGCACGAGGCCAAACAGCATTGCGTTCGGAATCGATGATGGTGTGCCAGAGTTGGCGGCGAAGACTATGCAAATCATTAAAGATGCGGGGATCAAGGTCACCTTTTTCACAGTTGGGAATGTTCTAGATGACCCAAGCCAGCCATTTACAGCTCTGTATAAGCAAGCAGCAGCAGATGGACATCAGGTATGAAGTTTTCTCCCAATCCCACCTGGCCTTGGCCCGTCGGTACATGAATATCTAACGTCAATAGATCGCACTCCACTCGTACACCCATCCTAAGATCGAGTCACTCAACGACGTTGGCGCCATCGACGCCGAGTTCACAAAGAGCCACCAGTCAACGCTCAATAACATCGGTGTGGATTCAGGGTGAGACTACTGTCTTATACTACTCTTTCAGAAATCCCTGCTGACATAACCTCAACTCGCAGATACTTCCGTGCTCCCTACGGAACTGACGGCGCTCTCACTCGGCAACGACTTGAGGCTACACTCCCCGGAACGAAGGTTATCAATTGGAGTGTTGACGTTGAGGACTGGCTCTGGGCGCTGAGTGATACTCCCGAGAAACAGACCGACGCTGTCAAGAGGGATCTAGGCAAAGGAGGGAATTTGGTCGTTATGCACTATCTGTTAGTAACCCTCATTGACCTCTCTTGGATTGGTTTCCAAATACTGATAATGACTCGATTAGATACCCTTCCACCGTCGATCAATTCGCAGGGTTCATCCAGCT
This sequence comes from Gyromitra esculenta, assembly GCA_038503075.1. Lineage (NCBI taxonomy): Eukaryota > Fungi > Ascomycota > Pezizomycetes > Pezizales > Discinaceae > Gyromitra > Gyromitra esculenta. Next base: position 1,466,294 of record JBCAML010000016.1, on the reverse strand, counting down.
TGCTAAGGACAAGAAGTTGGATATCATGAGGGTTGATCAGTGCATCCAGGATCCAAATGCGCCACCGTACCCGTAAGGGCAGGAAGTCAACAATTCATTTGTTGGCGAAGAAGAAGTGGATTTTTAATGGGCTTTTCTTTTGTCATGGGATTTAATGACGGATCTGGGAAAGGAGGGGGCTCGAACTTTTATATTAAACTAGTTAACGAATTTATATGTGGGAAGGTTAATGATGGAATGTATTTTTCAAGACTCCAATGAATGGAGTAGAAATTTTATCTTTCTCTTGCTCTCTCGTTCGTGCCTAAACGGCACCACCATTGTTTTACGTCTCGATATTTCTTCCCGATTTAGTGGTGTTTTACCATGTGCTGGCCTAGCCTGACCTGCGTCATACGGCTTGCACGACTGGACAAGAGGAAAACTAACGTGGAAAAGTTTCTGTCTGCGGGACACAGCTTTCTAATAGAACGGCGCAGGTAGGAGATAGACAGAGTAGAGCAAAGCAGAGATGATCTCATACCCGCTAGGCGTAGAGTAGAGTTATCACGGGTTACTGAAAGTGATAGACTACATGTATTTATGTAGAAGCCAGATGCTGATAAATACAGAGCCTCTTTCTGTTGATGATAGTAGTACACTAGTCTGTGCCCACCTACCTACCTACCTACCTACCTCATGGACGAATGGAATGGAAAACGACTCTTTGCGATCGACGACGGTGCTGCTACGTGAAAAGTACGTTGGGGAGGGGAGGTCTGCGTGAGATGAAAAGAAAAAAAACGTATCGTGTCCTGAGTGCTATTGAACCCCTAACGTAATAGTGGATAAAGGTAACAGATGCTATGCCATGCGCATGCTTAGACATCTCTAGTAGCAGTAGTTAGTATTCCACGAGGGTGGGTGGGTGAGTAACCTGCCTGCATCCAGGGCAGAAAAAATTATCGCGAGCTTTGCGCGCAGTGGTAATGTAGTGTGGATTTGGTGGTACGTTTTGCGTCGTGGGAGTTGTTAACGTGGTGTAGTGGGTGGTGATCTCTCTGAGAGGTGCGATAATCTGAGATTTTTATTGATGGGGTGGGGAGGTTTTGCTTCATGTGTGACTACATGTATTGGTAGAAGTGCGCCGCTATTGGTGGGTTGTGTTTGTGTAGCTGTTGAAATCATCAGTCATCACTCGGTAGCATTCTAGTCTGGATTTTGGGAGTTTCATGAAGGTTTTCGCTCTGGCCGAAGACCGTAGCCCGAAAGGATGTATCGCGAGAAACTTATAAATTGAGTTTTTGGCTGTAGATGTATGTGATTAGCTATCTAAAGGGAATACCGACTTGTAGAATTAGCCTGCACTCTAAAACAATGAACACCTTCGTAAACGCCTAAGCCAACCTCATTAAACCCAAGTAAACCCCAGTCAAATTTAAGTGTGCAAAACAAAACCCCCCAAAACGCCTTTTCTACGCCCCGCCTCCCTCGAACCTATCACAGCGTGTACCTAAACCACACACTCCCATCTCCCTCGTACGCCAAGCTCTCCTCCTTCTTAACCAAAAACTCCCTCTTCAACTTCTCCTCCTCCCCCTTCTCCGCCTCAACCGCCCTCTCCAAGTTCGCCAAAAGCTCCTTGCACCGCACCTCCCTCACTTCATTCTCCGTTCCGTAACTCCAATATATCCCCGCAATTGCACACCCTCCAAGCACCACGAACCCCAGATTCAAAAAATGCCCAAGCCGATACATCGGTGCGTCCCTCACCCTATAAAAGTTCGCACCCATCGCACCACCAAACGAACCCATCCCTATATGCAGCGCCATCGCAATACCCCGTTTCCCGCTCGAGGCAAGGTTATTACTCATCCACGTAATCATCCCCGGAAACGCTGGATATATTCCGCACGCGGCAATAAACACGCCCGCGTACGCCAGTCCCGGAGTAGATGCAGGCCGTACCGCAGTGATGAGGAAGCCAACAAACATCACGCTGTACCCTGCCGCAATGAACTGCGCTCTCTTCCCGGTGCGGTCGCTGAAGAACGCGGTGAGCAGGGAGAACAGACACGCGGTGACATAGATCGGGATTGTGAGGAGGTTGGCTTGAGTGCTCGAGTAGCCGAGCTCTTTAACTATGCTGGGGAGACACAGCGAGATTGAGTACAGCGGACATGTGATCCCCCAGAATACTAATATGTGTGCGTATATATGCCAGTCGCTGAATACCGCCTTGAAGATCTTGCGGCGTGGGATTTCGGCGTGTATTTTGGCTTTTTCTTCTTTGGTGAGGTCGTCTTCTTCTTCGCCGAATTCGTCGGCTTCGAGACGGTGCAGGAGGAAGGTCTTTTCGGAGGGGGTGAGGAAGGAGGAGCTGGAGGGGTAGTCGAGGACTAGGAAGAAGGCGAGGAGCGCGACGAGGATTGCGAGAAGTCCTTCGATTATGAGTATCCAGCGCCAGCCTTCGTAGTGGGCTACTCCGTCCATTTTCGAGAGACCAACGGCGAGGAGGCCGGCGAAGGCACCTGCCATGCTTTAGGGTGTTAGTAGATGCTTGGCTGAGTAGGGGTTGAGAGGAATACCTAGCAGCGCAGAAGAAGAGGGCTTGACGGAACTGAGCTTCCTTTTTGCAGTACCACATAGTGATAACGTATGCGACACCAGGGAATAGGCCACACTATTTAGATGTACAGTTAGTATGTAGTTCATTGGGGATTTAATACGTTTCGGCTTACCTCGGACATGCCCAAAATCAAACGGACTACAATCAGCTCGTCCGCGCTCTTCACAAGCCCCATACAAGTTGTGACAACACCGCTCAGAAATGTAGTTAATGGCAGCCATACGCTTGGTTTTAGTTTCTTTAGTAGGATATTGCAAGGGATATCAAATGTCGAATACGTCAGAAAGAACGCTGTCAGTGCAATTTGATACTGCTGCGTCGTCAATGGGAGATCTGCAGACATGCGGTAGGTCTTTGCATTGCCAATGTTCTGACGACATAAGAAGCAGAGGAGATAGAGTGCAGAGAGGATAGGTACGAGTCGAGCGTCGACACGGCGGAGGAGGCGAGCAGTGGATATTTGATCATGGAACTGAGGGACCTTCTCGGGATCTGCAGCTGAAATTAAAGCTGGGAGCTCTGGCGGCGAGCTGATGGGGATTGGTTCTTTTTCAACCATGATTGACGATAGAGACTGCCGATGATTATCTCTGTGCTAAGATGGAGTTGATCTTAAGGGTAGGTAAACGTATGTTACTAAAAATGAAGCATATTGAACGAAGCCATCCTCAACGTTCACGAAGCCGTTATATATCCCCTGCCGACAACTTACGATCTCGTGTATTAATTCGTATCTCCAGTGAACTCCAATAATACTCTTCACGAAAATATCACGGAGAAGGCGAGTTTCTAGTATGTTCACTACATAGTGCAGAGATACGCAAGCAGCAACTAAACTGAGGCTCCATAAAACTCTATCAAGACGGTCACCCACAGCGTCCTATACGATCAAAAAAATAAGACACGATAGGTAACCATAGGCAAGTTGCACCGTTCCTCACTCGCGCCCTACGTGGGTAAAGGAAGGAGCAAAAATCATGCCACTCCTGGAGAAGTCTCACGGTTGGGAATCGAGATTGTTCTGCCACCGCCAGAGTTCGCGTACGTCGATTCGCCAAGTCTGTGCGGCAACGTGGTTGGCAGGAAGGAAAGAAGGTTATAGCGTGACCAACCGAACACGCCACGCCTGACCCCTGCGTTCGCTTCCCAACAGCAGCCAAACCTGGTAACGGAATGTTGACACCCAGGGAAAATCGCTGCGTCCCCTGTCTTGGCGAGCGCCTGTTTTTTCTTGAGGCCCCCCCCTCACGATACGTCGGAAATACATGTAGTCACACCACTTGGGAAAACGTAGACTGTTCTCGGGCAGCTCGAGTTACGTCGGCGGCGTTCGTGGGAGGACATGTCGGCCTGTATCGAATGTCTTCGGGAAATTGCTATCAGAGGGATGTCAGTCCACGTTTTTAGCCCAATAGATGTCTATATAATGTAGGTCGTTTTCGAATGAGCGCTCTTGCGATTCGCAATTTTTTTCGTTCGCCACGGTAGGATTCTGGTCGGTCGATTCGTTTTGGTAGCTGGAAGCCAACTGAAGTGGTGATACTAGTGCACCATTATCCCGAGATTGATTGTCTGACTTTTTAGCTTCTCTTCCCCGAGAGCTGGTGGAGTTTTAGGTCTGGGGAAACACAATTTGCTGTAGCTGTTAAGTAGCATCGCCGGGCAACGAGATATCTGGTTTCTACTGGTCGTGGATCAACCAGCACTTTGCATCGTTTTTGAGCTCACTATCTTACAAGGGGTTCGCCACACTAACTAAAGGTCTGCAATGAAGTGCACTAATAGCCAGCAGAAAAGATGTCTCTTAGGAAAGTTTTGAGGATGATTTACAGCAGCCAATCTTCAGGTTGTCAGCGCTGGATGGGCATGAGAAGACGCTTTATTAAGACAACTACCAGAATACAGCAATAGGTGAACATCTTCAGCATTGGGAAGAGTTCAAAGTTACCGGAACACAGTCAATTTTTTCATCGCATCAGTCAATGTCTGGGATGAAGCCGGTTTCTGAGTGACTCTATCCCGTTTCTATCTATATTCTTCCCTAGCTTTTACTGATTTTCGCCGACTAGCCTATCTGCTGGTACCATAAGACTACATGGAGATACCATATCCACAGCTACGTCAAACAAGCCTTCATGACGTTTGTGGGGGATGGTCTGGTCTGAAATTTACCATCACATACGTGGACTGATGGACCATATTGCGCTGGAACATCCTCACTCTATAGGAATAGAGGGATTCTGGGAAATAGGGCTAATGAATTAGCAAGGTAATCAAGCGATTTAGGGACTATTTCATTTAGGGTACGGGCTGATAACTTATTTAACCACGTAATTCCGATCCAAAATATTAGAACGTTTTTTTCCAAATAGCGCAGTGGAAGAATCAACTCCCTTTTGCAGTTTACCTTTCACCGGATGGCAAGTATGTATAGGCAACCGATCCATCTTCGAGATTCTCATCAAGTCTTTCTGGCAACCTGATGGGTCGAGAATCCCGCGTTCGACAATAAATCGTTGTGGATGGATCTTTAGGAGAAAGCGAGTGTCAGTATGTTCATACTGTATACGTAGTAATCACTCACTCATCTCAGATCCTAATCGCTTTTAAGATCACGCTGCCTCTGACTGCATGGGTTTTCCCGTAAGGCCTAGCACTATTCTATGCCTCTTCCTAGGAATCAAGATGCAAGGATCCTCAATCGATATATTCCAGATCGTATTACTCTTGAGATGCTCCTTCGGGGGGAGATCTTATCAGCCGTTAGATCTCTACTAATGAGCTATTCGACATCAAAGCTCGATGGGGATTATTCTTTTCCGCAATGTATTTGCGATAGTCCTAATTTCCTTTTCCTAAAGACAGAATTGAATTTTACTGGCTCACTGTTTCCAAAACCCCGACGGAAGCAGAGGTGGAGGCAGTGGGATAAAATAGGATATGTGAGTTTTCCGTGAGACCTATTTTGTATTTGGGCTTTCTAGCCTCTGACAGCAGGCGTGGCCTGAGTTTGTTCGTAATATCGTTGCTGTGATCGTTTGTGCATAATTCGATATTGAGCTTTCCCGAGGATTTCGAATCGTTTGTCAAAACGTCAAAATGTGTCCCCGATATACCTTGATTGGATCTTACTCCAAGATGTACGGCCATATTATAGCAATCGTACGGTAATCCGGTAAACCATTTTATCGGATGCTGTTTTGTGGCTCTCCATAGCTGGCCTTGATGAGGACAAATCCGCCGAGCTGGAACTTAGGCAAATAGACGCTTTCGAGCGATCACTTTAGGAGGAATTATATTTCAGTGGATGAAAGATAACGAAGGCGAGAAAAATAAGGATAATTATCGGTAAAAAAGATATTTCTCTCGAGAATGATGAATTCCAGCCGTTGTTGCACGTTGGAGGCGAAATAAACATCTCGTTCTAAGTCTTCCTCGTGCTACATGCAGTTTCTCGAGAACTGATCATTTCCGACTCTTAATATCTCAACCCGTGATTACTCAGTCGTCCCAGCCAAGAGAGCAGCCAAGCCTAATGCGGGCAGGCGCAAACCCCCTGCATAGGGCCAGCCCTGCAGCGGTCGCACATAAAAAAATTTGCCGGCTCAGCGCTTGGCACCCCATGGCTATAAAAGACCGTTCTCCCTCGCCCTCCTCTTCTCTCACCATGCGATTTTACTTCATAGGATCATTTCTATAGGTTTGTTTTTTCCCGAACGCTTCTTTCCCCTCTGTAGGCAATAGGTATCATAGTATCTAACATTGGAAACACAGTTAATCGTCTCATCTGAAACTCTTACCAGAGCCACAGATATTCTCCAACCTGGGTGATGATCCATCTCCTCGACACCCTAGAGTGATGCCCTTTTTTGCCTGTGCTTCGGCGCAGGTGGCTATGATCTCAACCCGAGTCTTCTTATGCTCTCGCAAGAGAGCTGGGGATGAGGGTGGGTGGCGATGGAAGTCTGACAGGCCTCTTTTATCCTTTTTTTCATCGTCTCTTGGCTGCTGAGCGAGGGGATGAAGAAATTTTGGGAAAAGGGTTTGGGGGTAGATGGTAACGTGCAGAGATGTGGTTATGTTTTTTGGCTTGCCCTCTGCGTAACCGTCATGTAGACGCGTTTAAAAGTCTTGTAGGAGTAAATTTCGTTAGCCTAGATAATTTTTCAAAAATTTATTTCTGGGTTTGTTTTTCGCGCTAGTTGATCACAATGTATCACTCGAAATTCCACTTGCTGGAAACGCATATTCTACCTCATTGCTCACGCAAAGGATAATTAATGTGTGGAGTATTGTGTCGCATCTTAGGCCAGAATAGAATAAAATATTAGAAATGATCCCTAAAATTTACCCTACGTAAACTACCTTGTTATAATGGTCTATCTGATTAGTGAGCATTAACTACATAATATATCTACTCGTCCGGTGATACATGTATGAGAGAGTGTGTAGTCTCGAGCCTAGCCCCACCCTTGTAGGTCCCTTTTCATGGCTACTTCTTGAGCGCGTACACGTAGTAACCGTTGGTGAGTTGAAATAAGAACGAGTTTACATAGAAAACATATTGTTTCGAGTTGTTTCAGGCTGCCATTGGATATTGTTGGGGCTAGCCATTGATGCAATACTAAGAACTGGCTCTGACACGCAGTGATCCCAAAGTTGGCATGAGAGCTGCTAGAAATACACCCGAGAAAACAGGGTGATGCTTAAACTAAAAATAGAACGTAGCAGGTTTATACTTGTGGATCGTATAATCAACACTTAGCTCCAAATATTACTGAGTGCTGTGGGCTTCGGTGCTAAATCTAGACCGGCACGAACAAATAACTGTTTTCGTGAAGCTACAAGAGAATATATATATTATGCAGAATAACTACTCAATTTCAAAGGAGACGTAAATGTAATTTCAGCGAAACAAAGAAACAAGAATCATTCACGGCTTAAACTCCACACGTAGGCAACATTCGCCCATACTTGATTTCTCTATCACTGTAATTTCCTCCTAAACTCGTACCAGTAATGCCCTTCAGATTTCCAGAGGAATTTAACATTGAAGCTAACTAATTTCCAACCCTTTCTTAGACCTGAGAATCGTCTCTCTCTTGTTTTTCCGTCATTCTCGTAGCATATTCTCTCGCCGCCATCGCCATTGAATCATCCCTCTCAATGCTCTGTTGAGTAGCCACTCCCATCTTAAATTCCATCTGCTCTTCATCCTTCTCCTTCGTCTTGACTTCTCTCTGCTTCTTCCCAGTGACCTTCCCTTCCTTCTTGGCCATTCTCGCCTCCTTTATAGCCTCTGCTTTCGCTGCCTTCTTTTTCTCGGCAGCAATCTTCCTCTCTGCCTTCCTCTCTGCCGAAAACCTCGCTATTTCGTCCTTCTTAAATTTCGCCACCCTCTGATTTCCCTCCGCAACTATTTCGGCGGCTTTTTCTGCTGCAGTAGCCGCTTTGGCATGACGTTTAGCCAGATCCCTGACTACGTTGGCTTGCTCCTCGTCGAATCCATCGGCGACATAGGGTGCTATCGTTCGGTCTAGGCTCATGGTTTGCGCAAACTGCTCAAAGGACCCAGAGTATGTGGCGGCGAGCAGTGGGAGCTGGTTCTGTCCAAGGCTATTGCCCAAGCAATATACTTGCTGTTCTCTATGATTGAATTCAGGACCAGCTTCAGTTGCACTGATGTCGGTAGGTGGGGCTGTTATTGTCTGTGCCGTGAAATCGTTGAAACTGGAATTCGTACTAAGGGATTCGGTGAGGCTAGGAAATCTCCGAACAGTTCCTTGAGGATTGGGTCTGGAGGTCCACATGCCATCTTGATGAATAGTTTGGATCTTCTCGTTCGTAAGGCCGAGACGTTCGGTGCTGGTGCGGGGAGTAGTTCCGGTGGTCTTCACGGTGGCCCCTGTACCGCTTCTAAATCCACATTCTGTAAAATCGGTGAATTTGCTACTAGTGCAAGAACTAGTAGCGATTCTCCTCCTTTTATCGTTTCTAGATTCTTCGCCTGTTAAATCGATAGTATGGTGGCTGGCGTGAATGTTGACTGCGGAGGCCCCCAAGACACTTTCTTGACGATTGCTCGGAACTCCTTTATCCTTTGAGTTCATAAAAAAGATGTCGGGAGGAGGAGGAAAGCCACAAGGAGCCTCAATACCATTCGCTCGATGTTTGTTTAGGACCTCTTCACTATAGCGGGCTGGGGCGGTATCCTCGCTGGGATTGAGGATATCTTTAAGATCCATCGCGACTGGTTTACTTGGTGAATTTTTGTGTAGGAAATAGCTTTTTGTGTTTGCTATCGCTGGGATGGTATGGGATGAAGAGGGGAGAGTTAACTGAAACAAAAAACTACGACTAATAAGGACTCATGAGAATTGTGAGGACTCCATTCTATTTTTTTATTTTTTTATTTATTATTTCATACTCCATTCTCATACTCCATTCTATTGAAATCAGTGGGGTGATAATAGAACCCAATCACGAAACAGGTGATCCAATTTCCAGCAGAGGAATAAGTGCTTGCAGGGATCGAATTCAATCGCAGACGGTTGATTCCTCATGGCCAAAACTATCATGGTAATTCTAAAGAAAATGATGGTTTTCTCGTCAAAATAGTATTGGGTTTGTTATTGCTGACATCTTAGGCCTAATTCTTCGTGACTGTGACCCCACCTTTTTTTCAAATGCATCCCACACCCATGAGTTGCTGTATAAACGCGTACGATTTAAGGTTGGAATCATCTCTGAAGCCTCGATCGATGCTTGCATCGAGAGAAAATCAATCTCTTTCGATGACTAGATTCGGGGGAAAGCAATGAACAAAATCTGAAGCGATGGTATAATGGATAGAAACGTGATAGAATATACAGATGAACATTAGCTTGGAGTTCACATTTTCCCAGGCAATGGCCAGAAATTGATAACTTATCCTTATCCACCATCTACGAGATCAACAAAGATACTTCTATCGAGAGACCAGCAACTAATTTTCATCACTCCCTCGCATAGCAGCCAGAGAACAATGAAAAGAGAGAGAGACTTCAACCAAGAGTGTAAGGGTTGAAGTGAAGAACTCAAAAGTCAGCACAAACAACGAAAAACCGTCAAGAAATACTATTAGCTAGCCCAACTCCCATGACAGGAATCAGGCTCTGCCCACAACGCGCACCACTCTACTAATGAACTAGCCGCAGTTTGCCCTGAGCAAGCTCGATGGCTCCACTACTGACTCTTTCGACTAGTCCCCTCAAGCGTGGAGTGGCGACTACCCCGAATTGCCCCGGTCGAAGCCACAGGGGATCCGCACCAAGGTGTGAGTCAGGTTACACGTCTGCATCTCGACAGAGAATCTGTACGATCTACAGACTTTCACCCTGCTCCGAAGAGCAAGGCTACTAGTCCGTGCCGCAAAACAGACCAAGCTTGACGCAGCCTTTCTGCCTGCACCGAGGATTGGATGGGCCTGTTTGCCGAGTGTATGGGACCTAGGCAGAGCTTGTACCCTTCCCAGCCATACTCGGCTGGTGTCTCTGTGAGAGACAACGTTAGTGCATTGTTGCTTGGTGAGAGGAGAGAAGAAAGGAAGAGGGAGCGGAGGGGAGGACCTATTTATGGATTTCTTGTGCCAAGAAGTCGGCGAAAATGTAGCTGGGATCCTTGGTACTACTGTCGGCCATCCTACCCCACATTAGCTGGAACGACTTCACATTCTATGCTAGCACATTGACTGCATCCAGTCGCAATTGTGCATATACAGCTGCGGTGATGGTAGGCTCGCTTAGTAATTTTATTCGGCGAATTTTCATTCGAGTGATAAATTGTGATAGAAATTCTGAACAGTAACTGCATCCGGACCTGACCCCTCCTTTGGTGGATTTTAGGGTGGATGGTACCTTGGGCGGTGAACATCAATACATTCTCGGATACCCATCACTTCATCAGCCCTTTCTTCTCGCTTCCCCTTTCCTTACTAACTAAATTAGCTGTCGCATCTCTCCTCGTACTCCCTCGCAAACACACCAGATCGAGAACTCCCCATGATACTGCGCCATACCATCAGCTACATCACCTCAGCCCATAGGTCAATGGTAAAAACTCTTTCAACCTCCATCTCGCTCGATAGGTAACGTATATCTCGCTTCTTCACAGCGGTTCCGCTGGTTCTAATGCGTGGGATCAACTTCCAGAAACTAACCGATTGGGAGAACCGATCTCTTCTTCCGGTTAGTTTTCCGTTACATTAAAGGCGTTTCTCATCGTGGATTTATCAAGGACTGATCATCATACTACTCTTTCAGAGCTAGAGGACCAGGGTTTTCGAATAGACCTTTGCTCTACGAGGCATCAGATCATAAAGCTTCATCGTATTCAGCAATAGCTAGAAAGTCCATAGCCCTAATTAACTACATACCCCTTCCGAAATCTCTACAGGATAACCTGATGTTACTCTAAAAACAATCTTGCTATACCGCAGACTTCCCGAAGCTTAGTTCTAAGAACTAGGGTAATCATGGTAACTAATCTCAAGAAATAACCCGACAGCGCTATCCTCCTTCATAGTCCTCGGTCTAGACCCGGGGCGTTCGACCTTTATCCTGCTTCTCACAGATTATTTCAAGAGTAGCGGAATCAAAAACCTCTATTAGGGATCTGAGAGCAGTGGATTTTTTCCCTTTCCAAAGAAAATTCAGACAAATTCTATTCGAAACGCTTACCCAAACTGAACGGCAGAATCTTGCCGATCGGATGCTTGTACCCGATAAAGTGTGTATCCAATGGAACTTCTATACGATCGATAGTATTGCATTCAGAGAGGAGAAGGTAGTACAAAAGCTGGCACGAAGCCTCCGGGTATGCAAGAGAAGAATTCTACCACTATAAAAAGCGAACGATTATCCTCTTTAGTTTGTTCCTCATATTCGGTCATTCTTCTTTCATAGAGTCCAAACCAACTAAGCTCTCTACGATATATACTCGGATAGCTTTCTGAGAGTAGCGAACCAACATCATTATTCAGTATCACAGAATTATTTGATTATTTGATCTCTACCAAATTACAAGAAGGGTATAGAAAAGCGGATGATCAACTAAAGCAGCAAAGGCAAACCAACCCACAAAAGCTGTAGGATGTCAAATTCGGGAGATGTGGTAATAAAAAGCGAGACCCTTGGAGACTCACCGCTGCCACCACAAAGCCAGTTTCCAGCAGGGACCGAAACTATGAATCCCCCAGGTTCTCACCCTATTAACCCTAACCGAGAGTTCGAGGCTAGTATAGGAGCCGAACCAACAGTGTGTTTCCTTGTGGCTCCGCTCTCAACCTCTTGGGCGCATTTTTTCGCTCATGTCTGTGTGTACTGGGATTTAGACGAAAATGCCGTCGACACAAACCAAGTTGATGTTAAGATCCTCATCGGCGTCTCTGATGAAGAAGACACTGCGCCTTGGTTTTCGGGAAGCTGGTCAGATTCCATGAGAATCGCACAAATGCATCCAAAAGCTAGGATCCAGGTTTTCATAAGGATAGGCTAGTGTCAGTAACTCCGATCGAACTCCCGATTTCGTCCCTATAATCCTGATTTATCCTTATCTTCGACACACTATGTAGCCTAGCCACAATAATAATGATATATTGCTTTAAAGGATACGCAAACCCAAATCCAACCGTGCATGTCTATTTTTGATCTATTCGCTCAAGCTATAACATTACGTTAAATGCATCGCCAAAAATTACTCCTATCCCCCCAGCTCTCCTCCAAACGCCAATGCATTCATCCCCACCGATCCCACGCCCATCAGTGCCCATCCCACAACCGCACCCATCCAATCACCGCCCTTCCCCAACCGCCTCTCTACATTCATTCCAAAGTTCCCTCCACACACACCAACCCACACCCCAACACTAACACCAACCATAATAACGTCCCAGCCAACAGAAGACACAGCCGGATGATCATACAGCGCCGCAACAATACGCATAATCACCTCCCTCGCATCCGCACCCGGTAGTGTTGCAGCAACAGCGAAAAACGCAAGATTCTGGCAGATCGCTGATATGAGTGCGCAGAAACGGTACTGAGGCCGCCAGAAACCCCGGAATTTGCTGGCGGGGAGGTAAAGATCTAGTACGTCTTGAGAGGCGAGGTTCTCAAAGAATGCTGGGACAAAGAGGAGGTGTATGTGCGGGATGAGGAGGAATGGCATGAAGGAGCGAGTGCCGATTGTTGATGGAGTTAAGAAGCTGAACATGAACGAGACAGCCACTGGGATCGTGACCGAGAAATATAGCCAACTAGGGAGCTCCTCTATTTTTTGGGCCGCAGCGTTTGTTTTAGGAGCTAGTTTAGGAGGAGGAGGAGGAGGGGAAACGTCGTGGAGGACGATCGCCAGGAAGAAAAGGTTCACGACGAACGATATGGCAATGACTTGGCCGAGCGCCATGAATGCCCATAGATGTCTGATTCTACGGCGCGAGCCTATTTACGTCCCCCCACACACATTAGTATATTTCCAAAGACGAGATTCCATCGTACTCACCCTCTGCAGCCAGAAACACTGTCCATCCACACGTCGCTAGAAAGATCTATTGGCTCCACCACCATCTCGCGGGCTCTTCAACAACGGTCCCCCACGCCTGTTCAAACAACTTCACGTCCTTCAACCACGGGCCTAATCGAATTGCGCCATCGACGCTAGGGCCCTGCGATAGCTCCCAATCGCTATACGATTTCATAAAGAACGCAATCATGTAGTACCATGTCGACCCCAACGACGCGAACGTGAGGAAAGTAAACGTCCATGATCCGCGTGCTCGAGAAAAGTTGCGGAAGCGGATGGTGGAGAGACATAACGAGAGAAGGGCGATGCAGATTGAGAAGTAGGAAGCAAAGATCGCGATAGAGCGGGTATGCGAGTCAGGATTCGAGTCGATCTCCGTTCCTGCCATGGTAGATTACTGAGATACGATTCTTTAAGTCGCAGGGAAGTTATCGTTCAGCCCTATCAATGCCCCATGAGGTCTCGGATCCCTGCTTTCGGTTAGTTTGCGTTGTGATACCGCGATGGGTAACGTGACTACGTGTCAACATCAAATTGGGTCGCTATGAAGAAACATTTTGGAAATATCCTCTTAAGGCCTAGAGAACCCTCGTTTCCTCAGTTTTTGGAGTTTCGGTTATTGCAGATAATTCGCCGAGTGATATTTTATGAATCGATTAGTAAGAACAGCCTAGCTAATAACCAAGCAACCAAGCACTGCTATAAAAGTAATCTCAAACCTCCCTACTTCAACCGTGACCACCATCTCCGAATTACTCTCCTCCCGATCAAATACAATCCATCTCAGCGGTAAGAAAGTACAGTAAACTTCAACCACTGGGTGATATCTTCACAGATATTTCACGAAGGCTGTCTCATTGGTTGGCGGAGGAGTTGTGTTCGAAAAGGGATATAGGTACCAAATATTTAAGGAGCTCTGGCGAGACAGAAACCTCAAGGCAGCACCCTGGGGACTTCCTATGTAAGATAGTCCCGAAAGCAAACCGAGTGATATATAATGAATAAACCGCAAGACCCGCAACCACAACCCGACAACTCCTAAAATCAGTCTCAGCACCCTACATGAGCATGCTAAACCTGGAAGTGATTCTATTTCTTGAGGCCGAACTGTCGAGAAGTTGGCTCGTGGCGAGTAGATATTGAGGTTTGGCAAGTCGGTCAATACTGACTAATATCGCCAAGACTGAATGCGGCTCTGCAAAACCCCCAACCCTAAGACATATCCGAGCCAGCTCCTCCTCAAAACTAACTCTCCGCCTGACCGGAATATCGGTAACAAGACATCTTAAACCTACCCAAATGTGCTACCCAAGAGCTGGAAGTTGCGAAGCATCACAATGAATGATACGATCCACACACCGGTTCCACAAACTCACTCGAGGCTGAGCATCTCCCGCACATCCTAGGTAGTAGTGCCTTACCCACGCTTTTCCTGAGGTTTTATATCTATATATCTATATTTACATACCAAGTTCCATATATATATATAAATATTTGCGATTATATAGTAATGTGTCGTCGCTAGCCTTGTGATCCGATCAACAGCTAGCGCCACATCGTCATTATCTTGAAGCGCCGAAGAAATTAGATGTCACACGCAGCTAGCGGATATATGCACTTATCTTACTTGGCTAGTCTGTTTGGTGTTTACCTTATCTAGTCGTTGTTTTTAATAGGTTCGCGCTGATATATAGATAGCTAGTTGGTTTGACTAGGTTAAAAGGTGTGTACTGGATGCTCGAGTTTTGGGAGAAGTACGTTGTACGTTAGGGCTGTTAATTATAGGGACTACGTGTGATAAAACGCACGCTGGCAGGCCTACATACTATCTTCCGCCAGTTATGCTAGGTATTTCCAGAAATTGAAGCAGTGCGCGTTGAGTGATGACTGGGCTAGAGTCTCACAAGGGCAAGGCAAATCTGCGACGAGTGATAATCTATGAATGGAATATCAGTTTTTTAGTCACCAATAGTTTGATCCCTCTGTTACGTTTCACCGGATAACCAAAATAATATCATTTCTTAGTGACTTTGCAAAAGAGAACACGAAACCACGACTCGTTAGCAATAGTATTCCCTTAGGACTCAAGTCCAGTTCAGTCTACAGGCTAGTAGGCTATAACAAATCAAAGATATTATAAATAGACAGGCCGCGGGCGATATGATTCTGATGACACTCACCTGCAGTACTCTAAAAAAAGTCCTACACCTCCTTCCCCCTGCTCCTTCCCCTTTCCTCAATTTTCTCCATCTAAAAACCAGTACCCGATACCGACCATTACGCAAAGAAACAGAAGACAGCCAGAAAGATCTAGGACCCACAAGCCAATTCCTCTTATTCCTAGCCTTCTTTTTTATGTCCACACGCTTATAGAAGAACCAATGATACCCAAGAGTGCCCGCATAGCCGGTGAATTATTCCTTGTATATACGTATGCAGATATGACAAGGTGGCTCCCACTAATTGGCAACCAAAGTACCGTTCACACAGTCCAAGTCAAGCTAGCATAGCACGGCTCCCTCAAAAGCCCTCGGTACTTCTTTCCCAGAGCCCAAGTCCCGTAGATCCTGCATCGGTCTATGCCTGTCTAACGCATTAGAACACCAGTCTACCCAGGCCGCTGCTCGGCATTACCTGTCGTGGCCTGCTGCCTTACGCTGTACCAAAACCTCAAGTGACCTACCTACCTGCCTGCCCACTGGGCCGTGGGGGGATCTGGAACAGGTTGATCGAGAAAACGACTCACGGGTGCAGCAGATTACTGACGTGGTGTGTCTCTGATTCAGTTTTGTGCCGCTTGTGTCTTGGATGTTTCCCTACATCTGTATTTCGAAACCTACGTCCCACTCACCCACGTCCAAAAGGTAAGAACTGGTGGGTGTGTATCGTGGTACGAGTTAGTGGCGGTAACCAGATTCGTATATCTGCCGCTTTGTAGTGAAATTTTTTTTGTTTCATTTGGGGTATGTAATATTCCTTGCAAACCGTCGTGTTGTCTGGCCACGATGTTACGATCTCTGGCCCGCTGCTACATGTATCTATATCTTTGGATGCTGTACCGCTTGTAGTGTCGTCCTAGTTATATACGTATGCTATGCAGTGAATTCGTGTTCATTTACTTACTGGAAAGTCATATAAGCCAGGATATGCTGGATCTGGGCTGCGCTGGAACGAGAGAGTTTTCGGGGCTAGGTCCTCTAACTTGTCACTCCCGTCTGAGTTATGGTCTGCGGATGGAAGTGCTTTCGTAAAGTGAATGGACAACGTCCCGCTGAGTGACGAGGTGCTAATGGGATTGGGGCATGTATCACTCGACATATGCCCTATGCGGAGAAGCAAAAGCCTGCTGTTCTCGAATCATGGAAGAAGAAGTGTTGGAGGGTTCTGAGAAGATAGAGGTCTTGGTACTCTGAGGCGGGATTGTGGTTAAGCTGGCAAGCTACTGGAGAGTAGTCTTCTGACTCCAAGTTCGCACATATCCGCGGAGTGAAATACACTGTCACGACGTGCAGGGCCACAGACAAGCCAATCCAACCCACAGAAGATCTAGATACACACAGCATTATGATCTGGTGGACTTGTTAGGCAGCCGTCGCATCCCGCGGGTCCGCTTTGCCACGATGTTCTTTCTCTGCGGGGGAAGCCAGCGCCAAACAGAGGATCCGTTTGCCAGTCCTAGTTTTTTCCGTCTATCTCCTGCCAAACGGCAACACCAATATAAAAAGCCCTTCCAAACGATCCTGCCTGCCTGCTGTCCGTTGAATCTAGGGCTACGCCGCATCAGCGCGTGTGCGCATTGCGTGTCAGACATGCCTACTATCGATAACGGCATTAATCGATCGCAATCTAATTCGCCCGCACGGACCACCGGCATCCCAACGCTTATTATTGTCGACACTAAGCGCCCATCGCCGTCACTTGAGAGGCTGAGCCGATGCAGCGGCGAATAGGAAAGAAAAAATACCACAGCCATTGGCGATGCATATGCGTGGCGTAACGGGCGTGCATGTAGAGTAGTCGGGTAGGCTCCTTCTGAGCGTACGTCTCGTTCGCCATCCTTTGCGATTGAAAGACAGCAGCCATGCATTATGCGCATACGGCACAAGCGGAATAACTCACGACGATATGTAATCTGTATCATCTAAAGATGATGGTCCGGCACGGATAACACGGACACTCTCGCCACTCAGCCACAGTCCAAATTTAAGTTTCTCGGTATCGGGGAGTTTCGTCCAGGTTGTCAACGTACCCTACTAGTTAGTTGCTGCTAATTGCTCTCACCGGAGTGAACAACTGCCCCAGAGAATTGGGAGGGGGAGTGGGGGATCTCGCTTTGAAGGGTCTTGGATGGGACGCTAGAATGCGTGATTCTCGAATGTCTCACATGTGGTATGCTGACTGCGGCTATTAGGAAGCAGTCGTTCTCGGGCTAGTATGAAGTGTGAAGTGTAGAATAGGCCTAGGTACCAGCAAGTATATATATACAAAGAACTAAACAGAGCAAAACAAAACAAAAACACCATCCCTGTAAAAGATCGTACGAAGAGAAGGGAAAGGAAGAAAAACGAAAAGATCATCGTTAGATCTTGAAAAAAAAAAGTCCACCCACAAGATCTATCAGCAACTATATAGAACCACAAGAAAAACTATTCACAAAACCCCATCTTAACAGCACCAGCAGCAAAGAAGAAACAAAACAAAGAAAGAAGCACACGATTAGTTATAAAACCCTACGTCAAATTAGCCATCACTCCAAATACCCAACAATAGCAGTAAGAGAAGGAAGGGGGACTCACAATACTCAGCACTATAATTAATAGTAAACTCTGCAGGCCGTCCACTACACGTCGGCGGCGCCTTCCCACCCGCAGTATGAACCCTATAAGCCAGTTTATAATCCACCGTCTTTCCCGGAATCGCCTTAAGCCTGAGCCAATCGATCGCACCAAACTGCTCATCCGCAGCCCCGCCCAGCGCCGAGAACAGCGCCGCCGGCACCGCCTGATCCCTCACGCCCGTAAATATTCCATTCTGGGACGCCCTCAAGCGGAAGTCGAAGACGGGGGTGTTGAAGTCCGGCGCGAAGTAGTGGTGGCCCACAACGATGTCTTCCTGCGCGATCCGCTGGAACACGGCGCCGGCGAAGTATTCGATTTTTTCAGACACGGTGACGAGGACGTCGGGGAGCTCGTGCAGCAGCGATGGGTAGTAGGCTGCGAGACAGGATGCGTCGTATAGTATGGCTTTTGCGCCCGCGGCGGCGGGGATCGTGGTGTCTAGTGAGTCCTTGCAGGTGTAGTTCTGGGTGCCACGGCCAAGTACTACACGGGTGAGTGTGAGGCCTGGGTCAGGGTCGGCAAGAAGGGTGGGGCCTAGAGGTAATATTGTTAGATATAGTGTTCGTGATGGAGAGGAGAGAGTGCGTACCATCGACTTTGGGGAGAATGGCGCCGGAGAGGTCGCAGCCGGTTATTTGGTGCCCGTCGAGACTTCTTTTGCTTAGACTTGATAAATCTGAAATACTCTCTGGAGACGCAGTGGGGAATGCGTTCACAGCCGCCGAGAGTAGAACGGCGAGAAGGGGAATTGAACGAAGAAACTGCATATTGAGCAGAAGTGATATACAAAAGTAATTAGGGCTTTGCTAATGTAAAACAGGTATGTAGCAAGGTGATTTCTGAGATTGCACTGAATCCCCAATAAACAAGACCGTGATATAAACTGCGAGTAGAATACTGGGAGGATAGAATAGAACAGGTGGGAGAAAGATCTCAACTTATACAGTTCCCACTTTCCACTTCCCGTCAGATCTGACAGTGTCACCCAGCCCACTCCACGGTTATCGGTAATATCGGGAACAGGCGCGTGGGAAAAAACATAGCTAGTGAGGAAATCACAAGTCTTCCTGCGGTTTTGTGTGGATACCCAAAATTGAATCGTCCGTAACTACGCTGCTACGTACAGGGATTCCGTCTAGTTATTTCAGTCCCAAACGTTAACCTCCAAGAAAGAAAGAAAGCTTGGCCACTGGACATGGGCAGACTCTCGTTCTGAGTGGCCGTGGCTGCTCTGCCAAGCGCAAAAATAGACAATTACCAGAATAGGTAAGTCTTGTCTGAAACTAACCAGGATAGCGACTTCCGCCAAGGGCTTGTCGCCTATTATTAGCGATGGTCCTCCATTAATTTGCTTGTCGCTCGGCAGAGATCCGAGGCGCAGCTCTCCCCCATTAGTCAAATATTCTTCTAATCGCTGATACAGTGGAGTCTGGAGATAAACCCTCACGGTGCGGTATTACAGGCTTACTACTCCAAATCTCCACTGCGGTATCTCAGCCCTAGTTGATCAGAAAGCTTATTTTCCATAATACCCACTGTGGATGCTCACCAACACATCGCGGATGATGAATCTCTGACTTACACCATGACAAATCGCCATTACTAGGATCGTGCTTTCTGGATATTTTACCTGTATCGGGTGGGGGGAATGTATGAGAAATTTAGAGTAATGATACTTACCTGTAGCTTGATCCTGCACACACATACATATGTCTAGGCAGATGTCGGTCTAGAAGTACCATATGTGTTTATAGAGAGTGTGGCCGCCTTGGATTTGGGGATATTCGCCGCTGTGGGGTGGGGGCTACCATACCGTTATTGCATTGCAGTTCTACGGGACAGTACAGTCGTGTAAGAAAAGTCTTGACACCCCACCTAACTAGCGAGACAGCCACTGGGGTGTCAAGACTTTTCTTACACGACTGTACATGTACCTATGCATGTATGAACCCACGTACCGTACAGGCGGCAAGTATATACTAGACCCATATCCGCAAGACCGCGTGCTTGAGGCGAGTAGGCCTCTGAGTATTGCTCTACCTATCACGGTGGTTTAAAAAGTATCCTCCATCTTCACAATCTGTGACAGTGGGCGCAGTTAAGATAGCTAGTTTCAAATATTGTGTGTTTCAGCAAGAGTAAACAACCGGCTAAGGTGGCACATTAAAATAAAGTTTGGACTGCGCCACACGTACTCTCCATTCCATAGAGCAGCAGCGGACATATAGACAAGCGCCTGGAGACAGTGCCTCCCAGGTAACGCAGTCACCTGGATGTTTCTGTCAGCACTCTAAAGTACATCTTGGCATCGCACATACCCGTCTTACGCGTCCGAGCCCTCATATATAGCAGCTCGCATGCATAGCGCTTATTGGTATTCGCGACTGTCGCCTTGACAAATACTGTTGCTCTAACCATTACGATAGCAGCAGGACGGCACGACACAGTCAATGAAACCCACGTTGTCATGGATTGGCTTTTTTTTTCTGCGTCCAAGCCACTCTGTTGGCCTGTGCATGTGGCGACTCTGGTACATGGCGCCCTATCCTTGTACCCTATCCTTTGCGGTTTCTGAAAAGGGCCGTACGCCTTAACAAACCTGCATTTCTCGATCGAGCCACATATCCCTATGCGCCTCGATCAACCAAGGCTGGACTGGACCCCTCGCGAAATAAAGTTGACGGTGCATGAGCCGTGCCAGCTGCATGCATCGAGTAGAGTACATACGACGGAGAAATGTGATCACAGTGCCTACTTGATATTGCTGCTCGGCGCCTACCGCGACTATTTGATTCGCACCGGAGCAAGCAGGTATTTCTAGGGCTTTAAGCGGACTGCAATTAGCAGCGAATACGCGAATACGTCGTATGACTTTTGGCTTGATGCTGCGGGGAAGCTCATTCGGCTTGATTGCCGTTGTTCTGGTGAAATATTGCAGAGATGCCTCTGAGCACTTCCTCGGGATAGTAAAAGATGAGAGTGTAGACGTCGTTGCTGTCTAGTGCATTACCTAGCAGCAAGACCTAAGGGTCTGACGAATGTTACGGTTCCTCGGGCTACGGTTCTTTGGGATTGGCTAGGCTTCGAGGACATTAATGATAGGAGGAATAGACTCTCCTTGATTAGATGCTTCCCGGCAGCGGTCAGCCGATTAATGGTAGTGGGAAAAAACAATAATACTCACATCAGATCACTCGGATGTCTCGTCGACCACCATGAATTAATTCCAATTTTAACTATTTCATTCGATACATTCAGCCATTAGGTTATGATGCTCGGTCAGTATAGATGCTATCAATTAATCACCCGACTAAACTGATAGAGCATAGAGGTTGGTCACTACAACAGTGGGCTATAGGTTAACGATATCTTCTAAATTTGAATTACAGATTCTAGGTTTGGCTGCTGGCCAGTACCCGAGCTAGACTATCCGAGCGGCCAGACCAAAGGCATGAACGGAAGGTCAACTTTATCTTAGGAATTGTCACTCGAATCACACGCGATCACCCGCCCGCGGATACTAGGAACCACGCTAAGGATCTCACGGTAAATCAGAGACCTAACTTGGAAACCACTCCTAAGCCACACCACCACGAACCACCATGAACCAAGACCAACTTCAAAGGATATATTTCGACTACTAGAGCCAGCTATAGAAACAGCAGCAACAAGAACAACAACAACAATAATATACAGGCCAGCCAAACCCTCCGCTGCCTTCTTACAAAGAAAGCTCGCAACAGAAACCACCACAGCCACCCACGACCACCTTCTATCTACCTGCTATCCACCCCCCTATCCACCTACAAGCTTTTAAACAGCGGTAGCAGTCGGCACCGCCGCAGCCGTCGAAGAAAACCTCACTCCGCCCTGTCCACCGTGTCCCGGGAACATACCGAACGACGTAGGAGCAGCAGCAGCAGCCCCGCCGGCGCCAGAGGGCACAACACCGGTTGGCGCAGGACCGGAGTGGTGGTGGGGGTGTTCATGGTGGCCAGTTGGGTGTGCGCCAGACGGGAAGGCGCCAGACGGAAAGACGCCGGATGGGATGGCGCCAGAGGGGTGGTGGTGGCTAGGTGCTGCACCGCCGGACGGGATGGCTCCAGAGGGAGCAATGCCAGATGGGAAGGTTCCAGTCGGGGCGGCCTCGTATTGTGGGACTGGGATGGCGCCAACTAGGGCGGCGAGAAGGATGGCGGCGAGGTGGAGGAATTGGAATTGCATGGTGAAGGTAGTGGTGACGTGGACTGGCACAGTCTCTGGTGGGGTTATTAGAAAATTGGAGTATTGTCTGGGGGTGGGAGTGGGAGACGTACTTAATGAATGTAATAAAGCGAAAGCGAAAGCTTAAGAGAAAGTGAAAAAGCAGTGAAAGTGGAGATGAGCTGGCTGAAGAACCGGAAAACAAATACAGAGGGAAAAACAGCAGTTTATAAAGTCCTCGATCTACCATAATGTTACTCTGTCTAGTCAAATCCAAATCCATATATATATCGCGATACCTGTCATGTCCTGTCTACGTAGCTGCCAATTTCCAGTTTACTACCCTATTACCACCCAACGGAGTCTCCCGCAACAGATTACCATATCAGATCCCTACCCAAGGCCGCGTACCCAATGAATCTCGGCCGCTCGGGGCCAATCCATCCATCCACCCATCCATCCCATCCCCAACCCTACCTACCCTACCCGCCACTCTCCACCCACGGTATATCGCTGACTGCATCCCTCGCCTACGCCATCCCTGCGCCGTGACGCGTTGGCTGCCCACAGATCTACACACCACGTTTCACATTTCATCCGTCCGCCAGATACATTAGCGAGTCCCATGAACACGGCCTGCATCTCCAAATTGCCTATTCTGCATCAGGCAGATGTTGAACTGTTGATCCAAGATCTTCCCTCGGCGATGCTCGGTTGTCGGGGTGGGTGGGTGGTGGTTGTACATGAGACATCACTCGGAAGTCCTTGAGTGATGGACTGACTGTGAGATGGGCTAGGGTGGGGTTAGGCCTCTAATTTCATGGGTTCTGGGGGTGGACCATTAGCTAGGTGGGAGGATAGAGGCAGGCACAGTACTGGGTAGGCGTAGATCAATCGGCTGTGAGCAGCGAGTGTTTGCGCTGTGTAAGTAGCTATTCGTGAGAAAACGTCTGAGAAACGTCTGAGAACGCTAGTATCGTCCCCGAGCACACGTCAAGGGAGTCTGATTCGGTGAGATCAAAGATAGCTACGCTCATCGCATCTCTACAATAACCGTCGCCCCTTCAATTCCGTTGATTAGGATTAGGACACAGTAGAGTGCTATACCCAACCAGCACCCTTGATTCGTTTCCCGCCTCTGGATCGGGTAAACATTATACATAAAACAGTCCTCCCCCCGTGGCTCGTCTAGCGGTACATGAAACAAGATAGATAGATAGATAGATTAATCATACACTACATGAAACAAGGCTCTAAAGTACATGTGCATGTATACTCCCAGGTCTCTCCCCTCGCTCGCTGCATAAGATGGCCATTCGCGGACTGGATAAGGCCACATCTCCGTTCCTACGCCGGGCCGCGATCGCGGGGGCATTTGGCCGGTTTTCCGAAAACCGGCAAGCGGCTACCAGGGGGGGGGGGTATAAATTAATTACCGACCGTGGTTTTTTTTACGTCGGACGGTATATTGCGAAGAGACGGGGGGGAATAATAGTAATAATACAGAAATAGACTGAAGGAGGTGGTGGTGTGTTACAGCTTTGGATGGATGGGTGGTTGCTGGTCATGAAGGGTCACTCGGTATTGCATGTCTATTTATTTATTTATCCACTCACCCACCAGACACACTCAACACGAAGGTTGGTTATGGCAGGGAGGGACTGGATATAAACGTGTAATTCATACTTCGTAATTTGCTACATAAAATCCACTTTTTCATCCTACGGTCTGGTCTGATGCGCCCCTCGGCGGGCTCGTCTACTTGATGTTTTTGCATTTCAATATCCCTGTTCGCGCCACATACGGGCTGTCAGTCCAGCACCTCAAAACCATCACGACTCGCAGAAGCGCACTCACCCTGGCTGGTCAAGCCAGTAACATACAGATCGCCAGTCCCGCGGTCCTTCTCCCTAAACACCGCCGTAGTACTCGCAGTGATCCACCGCCCTTCAACATCCACCAACACTTCCTCCACCATCGGTGTACTAGTATACCCTCCCTTCTCGCCAAAAAACGCCGACCCCAGCTGCCGCGTACTAATCCGCGCCACCATCGAGCCCCCCGCATGCTTCTTCGGGTCCGCGAAGTGCCTCGCAAGCCGCTGCGGCGCCGGATGGCCCGCAATGAACAAGCTCGCGCCCGACACAGTCAGCGACGGATTATCGCCCATGAAGCCTAGCGGGATCCTCTGCTGCTCCTTGAGTGTCCCTGGGTCCAGCGGGTCCTCGTTCGCAACAATGATCTCCCCGTCGAGCAGCGCCGAGACATAGACCTGCGCCGGCAGCATCTTGTTCCCCGTGATGCCGTTCGCGCCCGCAACCTTGTCCATCGCGAGCTTCCACCCCGTCTTTGTCGAGTAGTAGTGCACGCTGGACCACGGCCGCCGGGTGTAGTCCTCGACGAGCCGCATCGGCCCCGTGGCGTGTCTGTGGTCGTCCGTGACGTAGAACGCGCTGAGGTAGTCCAGGTGCGGGACGGTGTAGATGTCGTTCGGGAAGCGCAGGTCCGCGGGGGCGGGGATGGTGGCGATGTGGTCGAGCACGCTGAGCTTCGGGTGGTGCGAGAACTTCTCGACGACGCTGCCGTTGACGCGGTGGTTGATGACGTACAGCGTCATCGACCCGTCCCGGAAGTGGTTGATGTCCATTCCGTGGAACGATCTGTCCGCCGCGCTCTCGCCGCCGGGGAAGCCGACCAGTCCCAGCTCGACGACCTCGTCGGTGTCGAGGTCCCAGCGGTAGATCTTGTCGCCGGGGACCGCTGCGCCCGCTCGCAGGCGCGCGGAGTGCGCGCCGCGGTCGGAGGAGAGGACGCGCGGGCGGTTGGCGTAGTCGCTCAGACAGGTTGCGAAGACCATCGTTTTCTCGCCGATCTCGACGAGGTGCATGTCTTCGCAGCCGAGGAACTTGTCGGCGTGCTGCAGCGCGCAGATTTGGTCGAGCGTGCTGGTGTAGGCGGGCGATGTGAAGTGCGCATTATCGCGACGGAGGCCCATCAGGGTCGCGCTCCGCGACAGATGGGGGAATGCGACCTGCGCGAGGCCTGGGGGATTGCATTGTTAGCGACGCAGCTGAGCGGGGGGGGAGGAGTGCTTGCCTATGAATACGGCGATTGCGGGGAGGACGATGAGTTTCGCGGCCATGGCTGTTGTTGGTGAGGCGACACACGGCGGCTGGCTGCGGTGGTCTTTATCGTGCGAACTGGCCAAGGTGTTGTAAAACCGTGTCTCAGGCGTGTTTGGCCGTAACCAGGTTATTAACTGGCCGCAATGCCGAGTGATTGCTCGTGGGGCCAGATTTCACTACAACATTAGGCAGATTCGGGGAGATTGGGCGAGCATTCCGGGGAATAGAATGCAGTCTTGGGGTGTATATATTAATGTCTTTCTGGTTTTGGAGTAGGCGGGGGGAATCCCTGTCGAGATGGCTTTTATCGCCCATCGTCACTGGCTGATGGGAATAGGGACTGGTATCGTGTTAGGGGTAGGACGGAAGGGCAGAGTGCTGTCCTGGTAAATATCTCCAGGTATCAGAGTCTGATGCTGAGCCAGCGGTTCTTCGTATATAATAGATATGTCTACTGCACAAACAGTATTATTAGTAATCACTCAGTTAGTGACAAGGATACACCACGGCTATGGCCTCGCTAAGGGGGGTTAGTATCGAGATATATTCCGAGACATTAGAGACAGTTGGGGATGGCATGATGGCTGGTGGAGGGCTTGCTTGTTCTGTTTGTTCTTTAGAGGTTGATTCGCACGCCTACTTACTGCTAGACTTTAGTAATAAGCTGGGTCTGGTGTCGAGGCTGCCGACTTTAGCATTTAGCTATCCCCACATCCACCGCGAGAGTGACCAAGTCCACGGTGATGTTTCTACCATGTCGCTGTTGAAGTGGTGGCTGGGAGGTTGTAGTTGGCCCTGCAGTGTTACTGCTTTGCGAGGAATATATCTCTCCGATATCTGCGAATGGCATCCAAGCAGGCCCTGTGTGGTATGAAGCCATTTTTCTCAGTTTAGTACTACTAATCATTGACTGCACCGCCGGTCTCGTAAAAGGAGTAGCATTCACGATTTCTCACTCGGATATTGGGTTACACGCATATCTCTTCTAGCGTCTAAATAACCGCCCACAACGCCAAAAGCAAACCCACACATCTCTCCCTTCCCATCCCATCATTTCTTCAAAATACCCAACACCCCCTCCTCGCCTTCTTCGCAACCTTTAATGGCGGCCTCCCATCCGGACCAAGCAATCTCAGATTCGCCCCCGCCCCCCAGCACGATCTCCACCACCCCCTCCACTTCCACTCCCTCTCCCTCACTAACTACCAAACACATCAGCGCCCTCCTCTCTCCATCCCTCATATGCACATCCGCCCCAGCATCCACCGCAACACCGCCTCCCTCCCCGCTGCCGCAGCAGCCTCATGTAGTGCCATTCTCCCATGCCCGTAAGTATCTACATCCACCCCCCCCTCCCCGCGTCAACATCCGCACCGCTTCCCATCCCCACGAAGCCCCGCTAAACGTAACGGCCTAGCCCCAACACCACTATCATCAACCACCCCCCAACCTTCCTCCGCGGTTCCTGCGAAGTAGTAATAACGCTGGTAATTCAAGATCCAGCCAGTCGTATGTAGCTACCGTAATGCAAGACGTCATACTGACGTCACTATGTATCACAGCGTCCGCGCTATATTCCATCAGGACGGGGATATCTCCCCAATGCCAGTCACTAGCCACAACAATCTTCAGAGCACCATCCAGCACTGAGCACAGCTAGAGACGCACGGAAATCTCTGCCTAAAACATACATTCGCGTGCGCGCGGTGCCACCGCGCTGTGTCTGCTTACTAGAGTTTGGTATTCTTAGGGTGCGTGTGTGGATAAACTAGGTAAATAGACGTATTCAGCAATGGGGGAGGCCTCCCTTGGTAGGTGTGTATTTTTTTAAATTTTTTCTGGACTTTGTTTGGTTTGGTTTGAGCGAGGTATAGCTACAGCGTAGAGATACAGCGCGCCTGGATAGTTGCCATACCTTGCAGAAACTAGAAATAATAGGGGTTTTCTATGGGTCTCCGGTGTGTTGGATGGTGTTCTAAAGGTTGCTGTGGGCGGTGACTGGCATTGCAAAGGGTTTCTCCATCAGGGCTAATACAGCTTCTGCCAGACCTTTAGTAGCAACGTAGAGTAGAGTAATGCAGCGGAGTTTTTCCCGGTCACACGGACTGGTTAGGGCGGAAACAGCGAGCGAGGGGGATGGGTTTGCTGCTGGAGCTGCAGAACGCGATACAGTCTGGTAGATCATTCATAGCCGCCGCTTCTTCACCTCCAGCATTCTCCTGATCGATAAATGTAGGCGCAATGCAACACAGCCCCCCAACTTCCGTCTGTAGATGTGATACCCGCGCCCTACTCTTGTCCAGCAGCGTCATCGCTACTATATCATGTCCATGACCAGTAGTATCCTTGAGTGTGTCCCCGGCACAAATCCACTATTAGAATACTTCACCAGCAGCAACTTCGCTATCGCACCCCACAAAACCAACCCTCATCCACCGCCTAAAGCAGCGCCGGAGGCCTCTTAGCCGGGTCCATATCTGCGCCTGTCGCGAGCAGCTGTTTCAGGACGTGAACGCGTCCACTCATCGCAGCCAGCCAGATCCAGCGATGGATTGCGTCCATCGTCCTCCCCGGTAGGATTACGCGCCTTCTCGAGTGCGAGGCGGACTATACATAGATTCATGTCTGTATATGTAGTCGTAGAGGAGGGAGGGTATTTAGGAGGGCTTTGAGACGGCGGCTGGTGCGGAGGAGGGAGCTGAGGTCTCGGCGGTGGAGGCAGTCGGTGATTTGGAGGAGGAGCTCGTTGGGGGGGCTGGAGAGGGGCATTGTGATAAAATATGTGAGTATCTCTGGATTAGCTATTCCTGGTCTCTGGGAGAAACCTCTTAGTACTAGAATTGGGGATATAACTTATATGGGTATCGCGTTGAAATTCGCATAGATAGTTACAACTGGCTGGTAGCTCTACCTTCTGACCACGCATTCACAGCTGCAGATCAGATCAGGGCACAAGAGGGGTAAAGGGGTGGAAAGAAAGTGCAGAAAAAAAAGAAGAAAAAAGCCGGTAGCTGAAGCCACGGATCTGGTGTAACATAACCCTGATGTACCCTGCGTCACAGAAACGCACTCGTCGGATACCACGCTATCAATGATCTCTACTCCACTCTCCCTCCACTTCACACAATTCGCAGAAAACTCATAGTAATCGTAAGCGGTATATTGAGGTATTGTGTTCTATGAACACGAGAAAACCAAACCACCCATAATCCCATATACCCATCCATTCATCTATCCATTCATGGATCTCATCTCGATTATCGTATCAACGAAACCAAAATATCGCTCAATAAACAATACATATTCAGAAGAAGAAAAGGTACTAGCAAAAGTAATAAGCAACTAAAGGCCCAACCAAACAAAAAAAAGCGAGCCTCTACCTTTTTAAACAGCCAACCAAAAAAGAAAAACCGAAAAAACCAATCAACAAACGCCTCCCCCCCATCTACTGATCCTCGATGTTCCTAATCGCGCTCTGCAGCGCACCATCAATATCCGGATGAAAGAACGGCCTCAAGACACTTCCCACAACCCTTCTTCGGGGAGCTACAACGAGCCCAGCCGGAACCGGGGCGACCTCTTCGGAGCCTCTAGAACTCTCACTCGTCAATGGCTTTCCAGCCTCCTCGTCGAAGCCCCTCTTCTCGTCCCTCACGCCCTCCGGCACCTCCTCCTGTGATTCGGCAACACTGAACACTGGGGTCCATCCCTTCTTGTCGGCGGCGAACTCTTCAGTCGGGTATCCGAAGCCTGCGGCAGCAAGCGCGCGTTTCGTCCATCTGTTGCTGATGGCGGCGAAATGCCATTCGACTTTCTCGGGCGCGGTGTGGCGGTCGAGCTGGTTGCGCACATCGATGAGGTTCTGCACGGACGTGATATCGACGTTGTTGACGGATGAGAAATCGAGGATGATGGCCTTGAGGGTTGGGCGGGTGTCGACGCCGGAGTCGGCGTGTCCGGCTTGGCCCCTGCGTGGGCCGGGGTCGTTCCATGCACGATCGCCTGGGTCGGTGATGATGTTGGGGTTGGTGCGGCGGGTGACTTCGAAGATGTGGGCGACGAGGTATTCGGTGTAGTGTGCAGCATTGGAATATACGAATCCTACGCACTGTTAATACGCTGCTTTATATGGGGGTGGGGGTGGAGAAAAGGGGAGAGTATATTACCTTCAGAGAACCTGTAGATGAAGACACCAGGATAAGGGCTCACGACGTGGACTCCCGGGTTTGAGCCATCCTGATGGTCAACTGGCAAAAACACATTTCTAGAACTCCCACCAGCAAAGTTGCGTCCCAAACCCTTCTTAACACTATCACTCTTGCCCGGTGTCGATGATATCTCTTTCCTCAATGCCTCGGTGCTCCCTCTCAGACTTTCATCTTCACCAAGCAGTTGGTCCCCGACCACTGAATGGATCTTAACACGCCCAAGGAAGTGTCCCTTCGCCTTCGCAATCCTGAACAACATCACAGCAGCAGAGACTGCAACAGTGACGTAGATACCGTTCTCGATACTAGAGAAGATCGTAACTAGCACACCAGCAAAAAAGATCACCACCTCAAGCGGCGACACCAACCAGAACTTATAAACCGTGTTTGGTGGAGTAATCAAATCTCCAACTGCGTGGATGATGACAGCCGAGAGCGACGAATTCGGGATATAGTAGAAGACGCTAGTAAGGAGGTAGATTGCGAGCAGTACTACAATACCAGTAATAACACCCGCGAATGGAGTACGGACACCGGCTTTCGACTTAATGGCAGTACGCGAGAAGGAGCCGGTTGCTGGGTACCCGCCGAAGAAGGGGCCGAAGATGTTGGTTATTCCGATTGCAATCATTTCTTGGGACGGATTAATGGTGTAGTTGTTGATTCTGCCGAACGATTTGGAGATGGCCTAATACTGTTAATAAGTTTATATAGTAAGGGAAGGGTGGGGCGGCTTACGATATGTTCAATCAGCATAACGATCACGGTTGCAGGAAGCTCAGATTGGAAGGTTTTGATGATATCTTTATCGATAACTGGAACCCCCATATGCTTAAACCCGCTCGGCACAGTACTCAAAATCTTGAACAATGGCTTCTTCCTGTGATGACGATTGACCAACCACGAAATCATCGTGAAAAGCAAAAGCGTAAACGCGGTACGTAGGGTAGCAAGGAAGAACCATGTCTTCTGCTGCTTCGGAAACTTCTTCGCCAAGAACGAGGTGGTGAGCCATTTCAACAGGTACAGCAAGAACAGCGCTGTCAATCCCATCGCGGCATCGAGTTTTGTGTCAGGGAGATGTTTGAAACTGTTGATGATGACCCGATATGTCGATGCGCGCGTGTTGAAGCCTGTCATTCCCATCAAACTGGCGACTTGGCCGACACCGATGTTGATTGCAGATCCGGTCATGAATGCTGCAATAGCGGTCAGGGGAATGTACTCCACGACGAATCCGAGACGAAAGAGACCGAGTGCAGTGACAATTGAGCCGGCGATCAGGGCAAGGGCGGAGGCGATGTGCTGGGGGGGGAGGTGAGGGGACTTTGCGATGATGTTGCCTACGAGCGTGGACATCACTGCGACAGGGCCAATGGTGATATCTTTTGATGTTGCAAAGAACCAGTAAATCATGACGCCGACGAAGGATGAGTATAGACCGAATTCAACAGGGAGATTTGCAAGTTTCGCATATGCCACTAGGAAGAAAGAAAAAATGCATGGTCAATCTCAGTTGTTATGGGATAGCCACTCGGAGATAATTCAACTGGGGTTGTCAAACGAAAGGAAGTACTCACTGCCTTGTGGAATAACCACACAGCCAACCGTGATACCAGCAACCAAGTCTCCATATAGCCATTTCAAGTTGTACCTGTGGATCCAGGAGGTAAACGGGAAAAGGCTCGAGGCGAACCCGGCGGCGCCCTCTGGGGTGGGCTTAAAACCGGATAGCCATTCGCCAACGGTAGGCTCCTCCTCAATGTATGCATCCGAAGTAGAATAAACAGAATCGGCTCCAGTAACTTTTTCGCTTGTAAGAGGGGGATTTCGGGAAAGGGCAGACGGCGTAAGATCAATTCGCAAGAACGCTGCAAGAGCGTGGCCGACCTCCTGAGAGGTGGTAGTTGGTGCTGCCATCTCGAAAAAGGTTTATTGGGGGGTTCCTTCCAACAATAGTGAAAATAGTTGGAGGGACTCTTATACAAGTGGGAGCAGAGGGGCTTGGAGAAGTGGGGAGAACCAGGACCACTAAGCACGGGTCGGAAGCCCTTGAATTTGTAATAGCAATAGGAAGCGTGCTAAAACAATAGTTGGACGGGTGGTAGCAGCAGCAGGTACGTATATGAGGTCTTGGTGATACTAAGCACTGCAAATTTCTTCTTTTTCTGGCCGAGTCGCCACAGGGATTGTAGATTTCCCTTTGTCCACCCTGCAGGGAAGATAATCCTGCTGCTAGAGGGAGATGATGGCTTCGTGCTTGAGAGGGTGCTCTGGCAGATCTGATCTCGAGTACTAGGGCTTCCCGTGGCTCCTTCTTATTTAGCCAGAGCACGCAGAAGCATATCTGTTAAAGAATATCTTTTTCTTCAACCAACCAAAGCGGACTAGCGGTGGATGCCGAAACAGTAGCTGGTGGGGGTCCCAATACGGCCTGTCGCTAATTTGACGTCACGGCCAGCCAATCAGCATCCAGCCCGAAGGCGACATTGCGGAGCTGCATGTCGCGACCGTCAAGCTGGCTAAGCGACATCTGCGCGTATTCCCCAGCACTGTCTCCTACACGGCTCGTGGAGCAGTTAGCAATTGGTCGTCAACTCCCTCTACCAAAACCAGGTGCATCCGTTACTTGGAAAAAGGAAACAAGTAAGAGGGTGCAGGAAAACATTCGGATTGCTTTTTTCGCTTTCTGCACTCGGTGAACCCGATTGGCGAGCCTTAACTGTGGACTCGCCTAAGCTTTTGGACCCACGTGCACCAGCACAACGACCACTACTACCATCATGACAGTTTGGCTCGTTATGTTTCGACCTTCAATTCGTTTATAAACGTTGTAACAGGCAATTCAGTCCCATCGCTCATCTCCGAGAACTCACTGCCTGTGCCTCCTCGGGAGGTGAGTGTTACAATGCTACAACAAGCATAAGATCACCTGGGGGGACGGGGAGAGACAAGTTTACTCAACACTCAGATTCTAGCTCAGGGTGCATATTTGCATGTACCGTATCGAGAGAACCGAGCGGGGACTATTGGAGCATCGAAAGGATCAGAGGTACCAGGATCTGGAGTACCAAATATCAGTTGCTGTGCATGCACACTCAAGCGGGTGTGGGGGAGGGGTGAAAGAAGAGTGCGTAGATGTTGCTATTGTGATGGTGAATTGCGTGCTCCGACCAATAGCCATCCAAGCATTGCACCATAAAACAAACCACCCAAACAACTCCCCCAGAGAGAGCTTTTTGTAACGTCAACCCGGGTAAAGTCTTCGCATCCCCCATTTGTCTACTGCCCATGTTATTGGCAGCTCTATTCAAAAGCTCATGATGTTCAGATATTTTCATGCGTGTTTGTTGTCGTCGGCGATCATTCTCGACCTCAACCCCTCGCCAAGTTCTCTGTTGTACGAAGTGAATGCAGTGTACCAAACAGCCGGACATGTATACGACCGCTCGTATCGCCTTCAGCATCGAACTATTACCGACACCCGTCTCATGCGACACCGCAGCTCTACATTGTAAGATCCTAGAGCTAGGTACCTAGCTAACACAGAGCTATCAAAAAAAATAACAACACTATCAACGTTCTTACCGTAGCTAAAAAGCTGCATACGGTAGGTTCCGACGCACGGGGCCCAAGCAATGTGATTCATATAGTCTAAAAGATCGTCGATCTGTGGGGGGGTGAGGGAGAAGGCGAACGAATTGTGGGTGGTTTTTTCCCCACGAGAGTATATGCATATGTGTCGAAACGGTTCAGGGTGGTGTGAACCCTGAACTAGCAACGATGTTCCACCCAGCTGCTTTAGTCCTCATGACCACCCCTTTACCAGCGTCCATTATATCGGGATTTTATTTTTCTACTTCGTTATGCTATAATTTACGCATCTATTGCAGCAGTAGTGTAGGGCAGTTAGAAGCATTGCGGATAGATCCGAGTTGCGGAAATGATCATGGATCCATGATGATGGTGGTTTAATATATCGTGCTTATGCAAGTAAAGTTTTTTTGTTAAAAAAAAACAGAAACTATAGGCTAGACTGATAGATGGTTTGCTTTTTTTTAAAAAAAAACGCGGGTTCTGGATCGTGGGCCGGTAGCTTATTCGGAATAATGGTAAGATATCTCATTGGTTTCCGATTTAAAATAAAAAAAAGATGAGATTTTTTATATATATCGAACTGCCTCCACTTTGGGCTGCGAGATAAATTAAAAAAAAATTCTGGATGTGGCTTCGATCATCCACTGTGCACGTGGGAATTCTTTCAAGCGTTTTCTGGTACGATATCTCATTGGTTTTCCAATATAAAACCGAAAATTTTCTCAGGGTAAATCCATGTAAAAGGATTAGTATTCTGTCTACATTTCTCACACCTCGATGCACCAACGTATCGATTACCGCTGTTCTGGCACTGGGGGAGCGAGCTAATTCGTTCGTCATTGATATTGGATACATCTCACGTGGGATTCGAGACCTGTTCGAGTCTAAGCCTTTAAGAAGCGATACCAATGGTTCAATCTCATCTCTGCAGCTCACCCGCCGGTTCATCCCAGCGCTATGGTGAATTGGCGGCTTGTTCTAAGATCAGCTATGTATGTTTCTCACTTTAGCCAATTTGATAGATCGCGTGGTGACGCTGTAAATTAGCTAAGATACGTTGCTGTTACAATTATTTGGATCCTGATTTTTATGGTACCAAATTATCTTCCCCTTCCCTCCCTTTCTTCCATCAGGTAACCGTGATAGCCTTTTTTATCCCAATACACTGCTGTCCAGTAGATAGCCCATATCCCGCGTTTTCTATTTTCCACTAGATAGTTAAGATTATTCTCTTAGAAAATAAAACGAGATAGTAAGGAAGAAAGGTAAAAGTTCGGCAATCCCCGGATTGCGTGAGATTGCGTGATTCTGGTGGTTTCAGTCGTCTTCACATTATTCAGTACTGAACCAGAAACCCGCAACAACCTCGAGGTAGAGTATATGAACGGCGAGCTCCCCAACCCTCCACCGCAACGCCACCCGCGTCAGGGGGTATGTGCACAGTTCAGAACGCCATTTTTATTACGATAAGAAACGGGGGAAGGAATAGATGGGCGTGGGGGGGAGGGAGGGAAGAACAGGTTCTCGGGATTGAAAACACACACGTGACAGCAATAGCGCAGGCTTGGAAACAGACTGGCGGTTAGTGCAAGAGTACGGTTGCCTTGGAGGTGGGGAGATGCAGTCGGTTGAGATCGGGATGGAGGGTTTTCACACTCGGTTCGTGGCATTGGCTTTCGATGGCAAATTGATACAGTGAAGCGCGCGAGAGGGCCATTAGCAGACTCTTTATCAAGTAAAAGCCAGACCTATCGCACAGGACGCCAAATTACCGAGCTAGAAGAGCCCAGATTCTCTCTTGCACTAATTCTTTGTGGTGGCGATAGCTTCACGGACGATCACTCGATAGCCATAGGAAACAGTGTTGTTGAATTGGGGCGTAGGGAGGAATAGAAGACTTGATTGCTTGTATTGCTTAGGCTTGCTTGCTTGCTAGAGGTGGGCATACGGCCCCTATCTAAATAGCTCTCTCTCGGGCGCTCGAGTGTCCGTGTGCTCGGGTACCTGTCTCTCAATCATTTCCGACTCCGAAGCCACACCCGTGGAGGCACCCCGTATTAGGAAGCTTCTCCAACAAACAGGATGGATAATGAATATCGACGTTCTAACGACCCGTTTTTTCAGCTGGGATACGGTAATTGGAGAGGTGCTTGGAGAGGTGCTTGGAGAGGGTTTACGTCGCTTTGGTTGGTGATCACATTGAGCTTGCTACGCTGTCTTTGCCATCATGGCGTCGTTGATGAGATGAAACTTGGAGGATTTGGAGAAGGTTAGCATCGGTTTGGTGGACGATCATATTCGTCTTCCTGGATTTCAACCTCTATCTGATAGAGCAGTTGAGGGGATCGCGGGGCAGAGGGTATAACGAGGCTTGGCTAACAAACTCAATATTCCGCCACCTAATGGAGATCAATTCATTAGCCAAGCCTGTCAAGCCTCGTTATACCCTCTGCCTCGCGATCCCCTCAATTGCTCTAGGATGAGTGTCGATATCGAATGGCGTTTACTTCGGATTACAGGCACAGATACCGACGCAAGACCGAACAGCAACAAGGGACGATAAGGAGTTGATCACGGACGACAATTGCAAATAATCATGAGAAAAGAGAAGGATACCTATAGATTCGAGACAGAGCGTTTTCTTTTGGTCTTGATGACATCTGCATCCGAGAATTCTGTCCTCTTGGCCTTGTTGGACCGGCGCAGTAATGCCTCAACTCCCTTCGGGAAACCGAATGCTAATTTGAAATATCCACTACCTTTTTACTGATTTGTACATTCTCTCAAATCACGTGTCTATTCCATTTGTTTCTTAGGGAAATAATCTACTGTGTGCCCCTTTTCGAATTCCAATAACTCATCTTACCGTCTCTGGCCACCTCGGGCTCCGAGGATGGGAGTGGGTAATAGGTAGTAGCTTAGGATTCTCTTTCAGCTCGCTGCTATAATTATCAAAAAAAGCATCAACAGTACAGCGCTAGCATCTTTGTATCCTTCGTGCTTCGGTCTTAAAACAAAGTCACACAGGCAACCAGCCGAAACCTTCGGAGAATGACTCGAGAATCTCACACTCTAGCCCTATTGACTTCTTTTTAATTCCTTAGGCTGTTTAGCAGAGATTCACGAAGTTCCAACCCATCACCCCTCTTCCGAGCCCCCCCAAGTCACCTAAAACACCTCATTGGCCAAGAAACACGCACTGGCAAGTCCTTCAAGCATACCAGTCGCGTCAACACCTTTCGATTTCAATCCCTTCATGTCCCTTTCGAATTTTTTCTGGAGGCGGTCCTAGTCATAACACCCTCTAGCCACTAGAAACTTCCTCCTATTGAGCTTAGAAGGTAAGCAGATCCCCTCTGGATGAGATTCTCGTCCTAGACGCGCTAGGATCGAATCCCAACACCAACAAGTATTATTTACGATTGTGTAGTAGTGCTGAACCCATCAGTTGGGCCGTGACCCCCTACTGCCTGGACTCTTGATCCCCCTTCAGTGTTAGTGGCTTACGGTTATTACTGACTTCTATTTCTTAGATCTCGCGACTTGAACTCCCACTGACAATAGTAGTCGAACCTACTATTGACAGTAGCAGGACACTGACGGGAAAATCCTTCGCGGACAGGACACGTTAGCCATCCGAAGGCTTAGCCAAAAACACTAGGAGCACTTCAGATAATTTACCAACAGCAGCTACCCGTGATCCCAAATACTCGACGTCTTTCGCGACAATGCCTAGTCGAAAGTAGACCCCGTCTTAAGAAATTTCTACCAACCGAACGAGATCTCATCGGCATTGGCCATTTTTCAGCAGAACAGATCCCGTTTCTCCTCTCTTTAGCAGTAGCAAAGTACGCGGGATCACGTTTTACGTGCCAAAACCGAATCCCACGTCGATATTTGGTTCGTACTACTTCCCTACAGCAGCTTTTTTTCTTTCTCGGCCATAGAATTGCTATTTATCGCCCTGACGGGAATCCCCTATTACGGTATTTGCGGTTAGCCTCGGACCAATGCGTGGTTGAAGCTAGAGATACTTCTTACAAGCATTCTAGGAGATTGAGTTGCTAACTGGCCCTTTGTTAGAGGATGATCTCTTAGTGGGCGTATGATGGTGATCATGGAGGGTGGATTGGAGCACACCAAGCAAGAGAGCCTCCGTCGAGAGCCTACGTGGGGGCTTGCTTTAAATTTGTGGGGAAGGCGGGTTCATCGACGAATCATTGTTTAAATTCCTAATAATTGGAGAGGAACCGGCCGCTTTCTACCGATATACGATACGGAACCTTTAATTAACACAGAGGG
Organism: Gyromitra esculenta; assembly: GCA_038503075.1. Lineage (NCBI taxonomy): Eukaryota > Fungi > Ascomycota > Pezizomycetes > Pezizales > Discinaceae > Gyromitra > Gyromitra esculenta. The sequence goes on along the minus strand of JBCAML010000016.1, from coordinate 1,428,853 downwards.
AATCCTAATTATTATTAGCAAACACTGAGAGAGACTTAGAAGATGATACAAATTTGCTTCGACTTTTCGGTATAGACCGTGCACGTAGGGGGGGACTTGATGGCTGGGCAAGCAAGGATGGGTTTGGAATTGGTAGACTACATAATCCATCTATCCACTGCTAACCAGTGAGAGATTAAGTCCTAGGTTTTTACTGGGCCAGCAAATAGTAGGAAGTGCACAGTAAATTTTCACTGGTAATGATTAGAATATTGAAATGCCTAGCTCTCGGGGAAAACCGAGCCAAGTCTTAAGATCGGAACGATGCTGGAACAGTCTAAATTAGGGATTCCGAAACGTAAGGTTATTTCAGTCCGTTCTACTAACTGTATCTCCCACGCGAGTAACACCTGTCATAAAATCATCATATGCTATGGTAAAACACTCGAGAAAAATATATTGCCTTAAAACTGTCTATATTTCGCTGTGTCTATGCATGATGCTCTGCGCCGTCTTGCCCATGTCTACAACCTCTTTACATCCTCAAACCCTGACAAATAAATAAATAATGAAAAACAAACCCGCAAAACAAGACCCATCCAATTTTACTACATATCCCATTCAACGCCAACCCCATTCCGCAAAATAGTCTATTCAAGAACAACGCTCTCAACTCCGCGCCTGACACCGCCTGCCCAGCCTGCAACCCCTCGTTCCCTCATGATAAACGCAACTACTGCCTCCTTTGCCTCCCTCTTTCCCAGCGATCGCTCATTCAGTAGCCTTCTCACGATCTCTGAAATTTCCCGTTTCTGCTGCGCAGTGATCGACGGTAAACTTTTCAGGACCTTCTCGTACAGCATCTTCCGTTCGCGCTCCGGTAGTGTCGTTGGAGTACTAGAGAAGAGAGCTTCCAGCAGCCCAGGGAACTCTTCCACATCATCTGTCTTCGGCCCAGGCGAAGGAGATGGCGGTAAAGGTGTAGAAGTGAGAGATCTGGCTGGCGTCAAGACCATGGAAGCTGGGAGATCGTTCCAGTGCTCTTTGATAGTCCCAGACTGGTGGGAGGCCGTTAAGGGTGCGGTCGCCGCACGAGGCACTGGAGAGGGTACCGGGAACATTTATGAAATTAGGGAAAGTTCGGTGGTGTTTATTGAGAATCTGGTGTCGTAGTGAGCGTCTTTTTATTGTAGCAACGGTGGGATTTTAGGGGGGGAGTTTGATGCAAGCTGAGCTGGAAAAACCGTTGCCCCTTTTAGCATTTGGCAGGATTAGGCGGTTTCGGGTACGTTGACCGGGTTTACGCGCCATGGTTTATCACTCGCTAACTCTATCTCGACCGCATCGTTTTTCCTTTTTTTTTTCTCATTTCTTTTTTTCTGTTGTTCACGCCATGGTTGCGTTTGTAAATGGTTTTAATATCTATACCAATACCCCCAACCCCTCAATTATATATGATAATGGGTGAAGGGTTCATGCACATTGAAACCATAAAAACTTCATAAAAACTTCATTAAGCAACTTCATAACATATAGAGACTAAATAGCGGTAAGGAAATAGGTTCTGTATGACTGACGCACTCCTCCATCAAACTAGTCTCATACCCGACTTGATTCTATTCGCGCACATAGCGATTGAAGGTTCTCGGTATCCGTGACGCCTAGCAAACATTCGCAGCAGCAGTGTCTAACATCAGCACGCTTAGGCTAGCAGCCGGATATCGGCCAGCATGAGATAAGTGCTCAATTACACCGTGCTCTCTGATGTTATGCAGAACATCTCCCGGTATTCTCGAATTGTTTACCTGCTCAGTGTCCTAGTCGGGTATTAGGTCGGATAACAATGCTCAAACGTAAGCGATTCTGACAAAATAAAAAAAGAGAAATGGAAGTAGAGTTTCAAAATTAACGAAAGGTATCAAGTCGAAGGGGATAATATTTCAGCTACTCTCAACTTCTCTTTCATAGCATCCACCAGGATACTATAGGGCTTGAAACAACAATGTCAGATAATGGTGCATTACTAATCATCTCGTACTAAAAGTTGCTATCTAAAGCTACAAATCCCATCCTGCGAATTTGCTGGGATGTCGGTATCATAAGCTCAAGCTCGCTTGGTGTGAGTCGGGCGGTCTTTTATTCGTCCGTAGACATTGGAGACAATCGAAAGTTGGTGTACAAATCGGATAACTTGTGGAGATCTGAACTTCTGACTACCTCTTCCTCTAGAGTTTGATTCTCCTCATTCGAGGAACGTGCTCTGACAGCGGTATCTTTTGCATCTTAAGGCGTATATGCGTCGACGATGCTCATTGCCGGCTCGAAATCACTCAAATCACGAGTTGCGATGAGACTTAAAGCATTTCAATACGAGGGTCCTGAGGAAAAGGGAGATACAGAGATAGTTAGATAGATAGATATATCATTCACGCATCCAACGTTAGATCTCTGCAGTGACTGTATAGTACCACGAGAAGTGACTGGTTCTTTGTAGCTGTAGGGGTGGTTGATAGCATAAACTACACTTACGTTCCTCTAACGTCTTAGCCGCAAGCATGACACGAAAACAAACTACATGCCCAGAACCACCTGATACTCAAGCCTGGGCTAAGAAATCATGCACTATCACTCGGCGTGCCCAGCTGTTTTTGTTTTTGTATGAACACAACGGTAAAGCAGACAGCAATCCCTACAAAAGAACAAAAAAGGAAGGGTCAAAAACCAACCCTACCTACCCGCCCGATGATGTCCCACTCACGCGATCACCCCCCACTCAGGACCAACACCTCATCGTCATAGTCATAATATATCACTCGATAAGAGCATTTTTTTCCTCTCCACGAAAAAAAATAAAAACCTTCCAAACTTTTGATATTGACCAATTAACTAAAAAAAAAAACCAAAGCCAAGTTTTACGCAAAAGATTTACACACCGTTACGCAAGAGAAGCCAGTGGTCATCATAAAAAAAGGTAGGAAGAAGGGGATTTAAAAAAAAAAAATTCATGCTCCTCGTATATCCCGCCGTTACACAAATAGAGGAAACTGAGCCTTGGAGCTAACTATCCCCGCAAAAGGAGAATGAAGAATGAAGAAAAAAAGAGGGAGATGATATAACGTAGTAAAAACATAAAGGAAGAAAAGAAGAGAAGAGAAAGAAGAAAAACGCAAATATCAATGACCCGAACCCAGACTTTTTTTTGAAATCCCCTGCATCTCCATGCTACGGTTCTCTACAGTGGCTTTCCGCCAATAAACTCGCTCCATCTCTTGACTTCACCGGGCATGATACCCTCCTTCAGCGGAAGTTTCTCCTTCAGGCATCGAGCGAACAGCAATGCAGTCTATTAAAAATTAGTCAATTTTTCTGGAAACTCATAATCACGGTAATAAGACATAATGGGGTATACCTTAGGCTCCATAAACAATGGTACATTGAAATCCACCGCATTCCTCCTCATGACATAGTCCTCATCTATCAGAGTCTTCGCTCTGTCATTCGCAAGGTTGAAAACTCCACTGATGTCGTATTTCTGGAACACCTCCCTCAACTTCCTCTTATCCGTCTTTGGGAACTCAATAACTTCGACCTTAACACCCTCTGAGCTCTTCTCAAGATGTTCCTTGATCTTCTTGCTTACTGCATACAGCTTATAGCCCATTGGCGCGAGCAGCCCAACAATCGAAGCTAGCTCCTTCTTCTCAACGTTGCCACCGAAAAGCAGGCCGGATCCAGGTTGGGGGACCGAGAAGTTCATAGTGGACTGAATGCTGGCCCAATAAGACTCGATGAGATCCTTTCCGAAACATGCGAGTTCACCAGTCGAGGCCATTTCGACGCCGAGGAAGGGATCAGCACCAGCGAGACGAGTCCATGAGAACTGTGGCACCTTAGTTGCGATGTAGTTGCGTTTGACAGCCATGAGATCAGTTGGCTCGGGGACGTCCTTGCCGATGAGAGCCTTAGTTGCGACGTCAATGAAGTTGGTTCCGAGAACCTTTGACACAAATGGGAATGATCGAGAGGCACGGAGATTGCATTCGATAACCTTGAGTGCGACCTTGTCGCCCTCCTCAGCTTTGATGATCTGCATGTTGAACGGTCCGTTAATGTTCCATGCCTTGGCTACTTTCTGGGCGATCTCCTTGACACGGTCCATGGTGTTTTGATCAAGGGTGACAGGTGGGAGAATCAGAGTTGCATCACCGGAGTGGACACCAGCAGCTTCAACATGCTCGGAGACGGCGTGAATGATGAGCTTGCCGCCAGAGGCGACGCCATCAACGTCGATTTCCATAGCGCCTTCTATGAACTTGGTGATGACGACTGGGTGATCAGGAGAGACATTAGAAGCATTGAGAAGCTTCTGCTCAAGTTCTTGCTCATCGCGGATGACGCTCATAGCAGCACCGGAGAGGACATAGGATGGTCGAACGAGGACGGGGTAACCAACGGTGTCGGCGAATTCTCGGGCAGCCTCAATGCTAGTAAGCTCCTTCCAAGCGGGTTGATCAACACCAATGCTATCGAGGATCTGAGAGAACTTGTGACGATCCTCGGCCTTGTCAATGTCCTCTGGGTTGGTTCCAAGGACCTTGGCATTGTTCTCCTGGAGCTTGAGGGCAATGTTCTGCGGAAGTTGACCACCAACAGAAACAACAACACCGGCGGCTTGCTCAAGTTCGTAGATATCCATGACACGCTCGTAGCTAAGCTCCTCGAAGTAGAGCTTGTCGGCGGTATCAAAATCGGTGGAGTAAGTTTCAGGGTTGTAGTTGATCATGATAGTCTTCTTGCCCATCTCTCTGAGTGCAACCGTGCAGGACACAGCACACCAATCGAACTCGACCGAAGATCCAATCCTGTAGACACCAGATCCTAAGATAACAATACCATGCTCGTCGAACTTAACGTCGTGTTCAGAAGCATTGTAAGTAGTGTAAAGGTAGTTAGTATCAGCCGGGAACTCAGCAGCCAGAGTATCGATCTTCTTTACAAATGGCGTAATGCCGAATCTCTTTCTGCGGGATCTGACTTCATCCTCAGTCGAGCCAACGCACTTCGCGATCTGCTTATCTGAAAATCCCATCTTCTTGGCTGAGCTCATAAGATCCCTGGTGATACCGAACAGCGAACCAACTTCCTCAAGCTCCTTATATTTGTCAACAATGTTCTGAAGTTTGTACAAGAACCACTTGTCAATCTTGGTCATATCGTGCAACTTGTCAACAGAGTAGCCTTCGTGAAGCATGGCCTGGCCAACAGCGAGCCATCGGCGATCGGTAGGGTTGCGAAGGGTATCATCAAGGTCTTCGAAAACCCCTCCTTGAAATCCAAGGTACTGAGGATCGACCTGGCGAATAGCCTTCTGAATGGATTCTTCAAAGGTACGACCAATAGCCATAACTTCACCAACAGACTTCATTGAAGAACCAATGTCACGCTTGACATGTGCAAACTTGCTCAAGTCCCATCGAGGAATCTTTGTGACAATATAATCGAGCGAGGGCTCAAAGTTAGCAGTGGTAGTCTTGGTAACAGCGTTTGGCAGTTCCGGAAGGGTGTGGCCAAGAGCAATCTTAGCGGCAGTATAAGCAAGAGGGTAACCGGTAGCCTTTGAAGCCAGTGCGGAGGATCGGGAAAGACGAGCGTTGACCTCGATAACCCTGTAATCTAGGCCATCTGGCTGGAGAGCGTACTGCACGTTACATTCACCAACAACTCCCAAGTGCCTGACAATCTTGATCGCCGCAGAACGCAACATGTGGTACTCCTCGTCGCTCAATGTCTGGGAAGGAGCTACGACAATGGAGTCACCAGTGTGAATACCTAGGGGGTCAAAGTTCTCCATATTACACACGGTAATACAGTTGTTGGCCGCATCACGAACAACCTCATACTCAACCTCCTTCCAGCCCTTCAGAGATTTCTCAACAAGGATCTGAGGGGAAAGTGAGAGGGAGCGCGCAGAGAGGTCGTGAAGCTCTTCCTTGTTGTTTGCAAAGCCAGAGCCAAGACCTCCGAGCGCATATGCAGAACGGACAATGATTGGGTATCCAATTTTATCAGCTGCTACCAAGGCCTCATCAACGCTCTCTACTGCGATAGATTCGGCAATTGGGATGTCGATTTCTGTGGCGTGGTATTAGAAAAAAAATCATCGTTTCCCAGCGTGCTAGGGTATTATAATCCAGGAGTGTGTAAAATACCATTCAATGCCTTAGCAAACAAATCTCTGTCTTCACTGGTCTCCAGAGTCTTAATTGGGGTTCCCAAAACCTTGACTCCCATCCGATCGAAGACACCCATCTTGTCCATCTTGACACCGATATTGAGAGCAGTCTGCCCACCGAAAGTGAGAAGAATACCATCTGGCCTTTCTCGCTCAATAACGTGCGCGACGTATTCGGGGGTGACTGGGACGTAGTAAACCTCATCGGCAAGGATGTGAGATGTCTGGATAGTAGCAATATTAGGATTAATCAAGATAGACTTCTTGCCAGCCTCCTTGAGAGCCTTGAGCGCTTGTGAGCCTGTGTGAAGGATTCTTGTTAGCAAGTGCGATCTTGTGACTCATCAAGCGTGCAATTGGGCTAAAATTTGATTTTGTACGCAAACAACAGTACCTACCAGAATAGTCAAATTCTCCTGCCTGCCCAATACTCAACCCCCCACTCCCGATAACCAGAACTTTGGTAACATCTACTAGGTCCCTACCACCCGCAATGGCACCGGAGGCTAGGTATGCCTGTGCAGACGGTGCCGTTTGTGTCTCTCGCAATTTTGATGACGAGGAAAAAGTACGGGCTTGTTGAATTGATTTCCATCCCTGGCTGCTTTTCAGCGCGGTTTGGGGAGTGGAAGTTGCAGTATGGGGTGTAGAGAGAAGTCTAGACAGTGACGAAATGGAGCGAGAGGGTTTCGCACACGACGTCACGCCCTGACGCAAGGAGCGCAGGGCGAGGCGGTGAGCCAAGGCCATTGCTGCAGAGTTGGGATGTATTTAGAAGTTAATTGAGGAGAGGAGAGGAGAGGAGGAGCAGATACTGATTGCTGCTAACGGATGAAGCGCAATTGAAGTAAGAGCAGTGAGTGGAGGAAGACGGAATGGAAAGCGAGAAGAGGAGGAGAGGAGCAATTGAAAGGGCAATGCCTTTTCTGTCTTGGGGGAGTGGCCGAGGACTAGATTTTCGCGGGGGTGGTTGTGAGTCGTCCCTGCAACTATTTTTTTTTTCTCTCTTCCTTTCCCGCAAAGGAGCCCCACCAATATCGTAGCAGCCAGCCCGGGAAAAGAAGCGAAAGAGTGGAGGTCTCTTTGACACTTCTAATCCTCAAATAATTTAGCCACACTTTGCCAATCCTTCAAGCCGTCCTGCAAGCCATTGAGATTCTCTCTACTATTCCATCGCCATTCCTCTTACGGGAATGGCAGAGTTCTGCTCTCACCGATGAATGCAAGTTTGGCTCTTGCCGTTAGTCAATGGCCGGTTGAACGTGGCACAGATGCGCTCTACGAAATCATGTCTGCATTTGAGGTCATCGCTGCCCTCGAAATCTTCAATTGATCATCGACAAACTTTTCCCAATTTCCGTTGACAGCAAAAAATCACAGAACAGAGTTCTGCCAAACCCCACCCTAACGCCATAGCCTGCGGGCTGAGGTCACACCGCAGGTTGACGACGGTGAGAGGAGGAGCTCCCGCGGGAATCTCCAAAAACGAAACCGGGAGTAGGAAAGGAAAAAAAAAATTCCCTGCTCTTGTGATCGTCGAAATGCTAAAACAATCGATTGTTGTAAGTGGTGTCTGTGCTCAGGGGCCCGGAGATGTGCGCTATCTTATCGCTATCAGATGGCGATGCAGCGCCAAGTTAAGCTTTCTTATCGGTAATCGATCTTACCCATTCCCTTTTTGTCAGGGGTTTCCCTGTGAAAAGCACTGCATGATAGTCGGATTATTCATCCCGTCTCACCAACTTCGTTGCTATAATCAACGAGCATTTCACATTACTACATGGGGCTTATGACGAAATGGCTAATTCATCTTACCTTGTTGCGCATCATCAATCGCCCTAAGCCCTTCTTCACTGGACTTTCTGTAGGAATACAACAAGAGCCTGTTGTATGGGAGAGTAAGAATATTATCATATATATGAGAATACATGTATTCCTAATAATTTAGAGAGAATTCTGGTGAAGGAGCGGTGTTAGAATTTGTCAAGATACATGTGATAATTCAGATATTTCAACGCCAATACGATTATGTAAATGAATTTATGCTTTTTCCTCCAGTCGTATGAATAGAACGGTAAGAATGAGCATCCCATCCGCTCTAACATCTCCAATTATCTTGTCACTTTCATTACATTAGATGAGAATCTCCTTCACTAAGCTCTCTAGGATAGACTAATACAGTGTTAGACACTATCTTCTCCCTTTAAACCCAAGAATCCCAATAGGCTACATCTGCCTACACGCCTGACTGTTCTAATCATCCTAGCACTAACAATGTAACTTGTATATACTAGACCATAGATACGAATAGTCCAACATTGGATTCAACTGAAAACAGCAACTTCTTGGTCCTCATCTTAGAGATTTCGATTGAGGAATTTCGTCTAAAAGAGGACGGAGTTTCCAGTACCAGCTATGTGTGGTCACAATCCTACAAGATATTTCTAGAGGAGTTGGAGTTGAGTTTTTTCAATCCACCTATGACTGGTGGCAGGTAGTGCCGATTAATCCATCTTTCTCCTCTCCTCTAGAAACCGGTGGTTTGGAAATTCGAAAATTTTCTCTAGAGATAGTAAATATCGGATGAAGTTTGACAACTCTGTAGGCGGAAGCGAGATTTTCTTGTGGTTAGTTAGTAATCGTAGAGATGAGAGAGTTATAGCCGTAAAATATATGCCAGGTAGTCCTCCCAGGGTAGAATAGTGCACCTAGCAAATAAAGATAACGGCAGCGCACCAAAACCCCATTCCTCCAATGAAATCATTTATATTATCTTGTCTAAGATTTATCGCATCACTACATGTACATATATATAGATAGGTTTATCTAGCACGCTCGTCAAGGCATTTCCCACATATATACCAACAGAGTTTTTTTAATCCTCCCCCAATTTATGACCGCCCCCAAGTTATATATAATAATTCATGGTATCCGAAACACTTCGATCATCAATTTTCAGCCCCATCTACCCTTTGCAATATTCTATAGCAGTGTGGTCCACGAGGCATGGCCGCTCGAGGCCTCGCCTCGAGGCCTCGACTCGAGCCAGTACGAGGTTGGGAGCTCACGAGCACGGGTGCCTCGAGGCATGTGTAGCTGCTCGCCTCGAGCCGCTCGAGCATTCAAGCTAAATCATAAGTTGATTGTTGTTTAGACGAGCCTGTATGTTCCAGGACCGTTACTAGGCATGATTGGTGGAAAGAAAATAGCTATAGTTTGGGGGATGTTTCTAGCGAAACAGCGTGACTTTATAATATCCTAGCTAGTGGCTCTTTTCTTTATTTTTTAATACAAACTTTTTTAGTATATATCTCAAGTTTATCGAGCCACCTCGAGCCGACTCGAGGCAGCCCCCCCATGTGCTCGAGCTGCTCGAGGCAGGCCTTCAAATGTACGAGCGGCCTCGAGGCATACTCATCCGCTCGCCTCGAGGCGCCTCGTGGACCACACTGTTCTATAGTCATGTGTAAGGATTTCATAACGCTACACACAGTGGGGCGGGGTTAAAGGTACGTGATTTCTCAGAGCACTCAATGGACACTACTATGAATTGTCATTTATGTACGACACTTCGCCGGGTAGTATTTTTGAATAAGCGTTTATTGAACTCGTTTTCGCATTGTGTAGCTAGCTCTCAAAATCAACTTTGAGAGGTTCGGTTTCTTTCAGCCGACTTCAGTAGATCGCTCCTCAACCTCAGCCTGTTTCCGAATGCGCGTGTTCTGGCTTAGCCTCGACAACAGATCAAATATCTACCTCGACACTAGCCTATGGCGAAATAAATCAAAGAATTATAACCAGCCACTAGAAATGTGCGGTCCGTTCTCCTCGCCCACAGAGAGCTACAGCCTTGTGGAACATGACAACGCAACTTAAGCAGAAACTCGTGGCCCTGCCTACCATTTCTAAACCCAACTTAAGGAAAATACAGCAGCCGCCTTTATGGATGCGATTTCAGTTATTGGTGGCATCACTGGTTTCTCATATCTACAGCAGGAGTCGCAAGAGTGCTTCATGGCATCTGTGGCTCATACACTGATGCGCCCTCCACCCTAAAGTCTCTCACTCGTGAATGCTATGCCATAACCGGTTCATTGTTATAGTCGCAGGTTAGCTTTGCGGCGAGGACCCAGTCGCGAAATCGAAGTAACCCCTTGTCCAGCCAGATCTCCTCACCAATACTATGTTACGGCAGCCTTAGATGCTTTCAAGGAATTTGAAAAAGAAGTAGAGAAACCTAAGGTTCCAAATGCGAGGCTTATGCCTATAAAATATATGCAGAGAGAGGACCGATATGCAGAATACCGAGCCACAAAACATCACTAACATTGATAACCATTTTTAGTAGGTTAGTAATTCTCCCTTCCCCCAAGCAAGTCTAGCTCCCAGAGATGCTGCTTCTATTTCGATGCCAGGGCTAATTGGAACCTAGTGAGTCTGACTTTGGATGATATAATTTCTTCCACGGCAATTATAGCAAAGGACCGACATCGGATGTAGTACACGATGAAGCAGTCGAACTTATTTTCGACTGATGGTCAAAGCCTTCTTTCCAGATCCGCCGAAGCCAATAGCCACCGTGGAACGAGCGCTTCTTCGAGGCTTAGCGAATCCTCACATACCGAAAATACCGGATCAACGATAGCTATTGGGAGTACTTCGGACCGGCGTTATTCAAACTTCATTTACGATCGCAAGTCCACATACAGCGAAATAAGTGCACCCTCTCCCGCGAAACTTGATTTCGATCACGATCTCGAGCGTACTGTGCCCCATTGGAGACTAAACGGAGAAGGCCAGGGGAGAAGTTTCGATAGCGGTGAATCAGTTTCGATAGTGGAGGACGTATCGGATATCCTAAATTTCGCTTTGCCCTATCCCCAGGATATACCCAAGACTAGCACTATTACTGGGCCGATGGCACTTCCACCTTATGGGATGGATTTTCAGACCTGTTGCTGATTGCTAGCCAGCTATATAAACCCACCACTAGACAGTATAGTAGAGCATGTTTTGGGAGCGCTATTTGGTGGTTACCACGAGTGATGATTTTGTGTTGGTTGGTTTCAATTCTGGGAGATAAAGAGGGAGAATGTTCGCGAGATGCCGCAGAGTGAAATAAACTGTCAGGAATCCATACACAAAACATCATGAGCGAAATACAATACCACCGTGATTCGGGCACGCTTGTTACGGTTTATAGATGCAATCAATTGTTTCTCCAGGACGCGGGAGTAATGGATCTCTCGGACCTAAACATTAGTGCATTTAGGACAGCACTCACAACCATTTTCGAAGATATTGATAGCCTTAGGATCCTTCGTGAATATTTTATTGTATCCTTGACAACTTTAGCCTCGAGAGAAAGCTCGTAGGTCATAAATCAATCTAATATCTACTCCGAATGGCTGTCAAAGGCGTGACAGTCGTATATGGATTTCATCACTACCTATTGCAAGGTCCGGCACAACCGATTTGTAAATGCGGCAGCATAGCCCTAGTATCCCATTCGAGGAGTTTTGGCAAAACATCAAGAAGAAGTTGAATAACGAATTATACTACCAGGCGGCCAGCGATTTCAAAGAATGCCTCAAAACCCCCTAGGGGCTTTCTCGGTGGATACTAATATGAAAGACATGGACAAAGTTTCGAGACCACCATACAGAAGCGATATAACATGTTACAATTTTCTAGTTCTAGGTAAATCTAATTCAAGAATTGCGGAAATGTGGTTCGCGTTTGTGTTTATTTTGGTTTTATGTTTGGTTTTACCTCGTCAAAGTCAAAAGAGTTATGAGCGTAAGCTAAAGCCTAGGTCTTTGGACTACGTGGCCAGGAAGATGGGTTATGAAAGGAGAGGGAAAAGTAGTTAAAACTTACTTTGTATTGTCATAGCTTAAGTGCTCGTTACAATTAATGAGTTAAACAAAAAAAATCCGATTCACACTTCGATGATTCTCGACGGCTATAGCTATCTATCCATCACCCGCAAAACTTGTGGCCACACTAGACCGAATACCCTACTTAAATCTGCGCTAGTAAATATAGGACCACCTGAATGCTATAGTGCAAGTTACGTGCTACTAGAAAAGGTTAATGCTCTCAAATCTACAAAACATGTTACTTTCCCCGCAAATCCTTTACAGCCACTATGCCTACGCCAGTGCAACAGCGTACGCGATGCGAGTCAAAGGGGTAGCGACAAGTGGTAGTTCTCAACTTCAGGCCAAACTAAGCACTAGTTTAGGATTCTTAGCTGCGGTGAGGATTCCGTTCAGAAATTTCACTACTTTAGTACGCTAGATATTCTAAGCAGCGAAAGTTGGACCTCTTCAATTTCCAAAGGCATTGGATCTAAGGGCTAGTTCCACGTAAGACATAAATAAACTCTTGCTTTGTCTTTGTATATACATATAGGGTGTTACATGTAGTCGATGGTTTTTGGTTTTTGTGTTTTTGGTTCTGGTTCTGGTTGTTTTTGTTTTTTGTTTTTTTTTGCGATTTTGGACTTTTAAGAGTACCATAACCTACGGGTTGAATGTACCTAATGAATAAACAACAACTACATGTAGTCGAGATTTCCGCATTTACACCTAGCTAGCACATATCTGCGGCTACTTTTTTATTCGCAATATAATTCCTCGTGCAAGCATTCATGTCATTCTTAGCCGTTACTCCATATCGTACCTAGATACGAACGCTTGGCGCCAAAAATCGTACCTCACGCGTCGCTATATACATGTAGTTATTTGACCCTAAAAATAAGAATTATGGAAAGATAGCCTGAGAGTGGGACAGGACACAGCTATTGGCAAACTATTTCAATTGTTAGGTCATTGCTTGGTGGATCACCCATCAAGAGAATTAAACATCGTCTAGCACTTCACAGCAGTAAATTTTATACCATGACCATGTTACGCACTAGCGAGGGAAATGATGGTTTAGTACTAGGTTTATTTATATTCACTTGCAAACCTGGGAACTTCGCTTTCATTGATCGAACTGCTTGATATTGAATTCAAAACACCTCCTCCCTCACTCTATGAATCACTGTTGATATTCTCAATATCTTGACACAGCTCCATAAGCTAATCTTTCCAAAAACTTTAAAAAAAAAAAAAGAAACATCTCCTCCCACCTAGCCGCCTGCCCAACAGATTGCCGATCCGTCCCATGCCACCGTAACGAAGGAGATCTATGCTATACAACCCACAGTCCCATAAAAATAGCCCTAGTAAATATGCGAAAAAAAAACAAAACAAAAGTAAAAATGAGAGACGGGGACATCAAGTATGTATAATAATAAGTGAGAAAAGTGACACAAAAAAAGTATTTATACGATGATTGAATTTCGCCTCCCCCGAATAATAAAGTAACCATTTGTGTTCCATCCTATCCGTAGATCTAGAATGGAGGAGTTTTGATAAAAAGAAAAGAATACTAAAAAGCGGAGTACTAACAAGAAAAAGACCCAAGGAAATTCAAAGGAAGGCGAAAAAACCGAAACGGTAGGAAACCACCCAATGGCCAAAATTTAATTTGAATCAATGGCGCCCCATCCGCCCGTAATTTGTAACCACCTCTCCGTCCGTATGATTTCGACATCATGGTCTTAGGCATCTACTGTGGCCTCGGGAGATTCGGATCGAACGCGTGAGGGGGAAGTTGCCCGTTTGCCTATAAACACATAGATTAGCCTTTCATCCTATCCTTGGAGCTATTACTAAGAGCCTACATTTGCCTCTACAAACGCCGCCCATCCCTTCTCCAGATCCCACTCAACAGTGCCCAAACACATTTGTGCAAACTCCATCGTCAATCCCGACCGCCGCGCAAATTCCGTACACATCGTCAATTTTTGCTGTTCTTCAGACTGGGGCTGTCCCATTCCTGACGTTATCATCTGCTGTTGTTGCCCCATATCCATCCCCGGAGCCGCAGTCATCTGCATTTCTCCTGCCATTACTGGCGCTGGCTCATCTTTCCACGCTTCACTACCTCCATACGCCCTCAACACTAGTAGGTCACTTCCAACCTTTACACTTCCGTCCGCACCCCCTCTAAGCACAAACGTCCTATCAAAGCTCCTTTTCACGATAACGCCTTTGTTGTCGTTACACTCCTCAAATTCTCCATGTACACATGCCATCATCCCGTTTTCATGAGGCCATACGTCAAAGCTCCAAAGTTTCTCATTCCCGAGGTTATGGCGAACGGTGGGTAATTCGTTCCAAACATCAGCGATAGCTTTCGGGCCGACAAAGAGACGGTTTATGATGGGGCTGGTGTGGGTGATGCGGACTAGGTTGCGGGAGCGCGGGATGTACGAGTCCCAGTATTGACGAGCAGTTTGTTGCGATTCAGTGCGAACCGCAGAGGCGTTGACAGAGAGGGAGAAGGTTGACGTTGGTTCGTAGAATTGGGAAAGCACCCGGGGCTTATCTGAATCGTAAAGATTGAAAAACCTGTTGTGGTTAGGTTTAGTCCCGAGTCACAATTCGTGCAGAGGAAATGATAATTGAGACATAAAAGTACTAGACTTCGTAAATACCGTCGGGAATACATACGTGCTTAAAAACTCCATCCCTACTCCGCTTGGATCCTCGATAAAGCTCTTCCTGGTATTAGCTGGGAGCACCGGTCTCCCCTTCTCGTCCACTGCACCACTCATACCCTCAACCCCAGACCCCTGCGTTCCCCTCCTACTCTCATCCCCAATTCTTATAATTGTTCGGTCTAGTACCACATTATCCAGCATACATAGCATGGGCCATCTTCGCATCGCCTCCTCCTTCACTCCTGGCAATCTACAGATCGGATTCCCCATCAAAACTAGTTGCTCCAAATTTTTAAATCTATTCCGCCAGGCATCAAGGGCTGCCCATGACGGGATGTCATTGCCCTGGAGTGATAGATTCTTAAGGTCTGGGAATGTGAGAGACAAGCTAGTGACTGCCCGGACATCCTTGAGTTGGTTATATCCTAATGAGACGGAGTGCACCGTGTCCCGCTTCTGTTGCGCACTGACGAACTTTTTGTCCGCAATTTGCATCAACGCAGGGAACATCTTACTCGTTGTACTACTCAATTCGAAAAAGCCGTTCTGTCTTAGTAATGGGTCTTCCCCAAGCTTCGACAAGTCCAGGAATTTGCTCTCAACATTGTATCGATTCGCAAGAACTTGCTCAAGCGTTTTAATCGTGTTAACTGTGTCCCCGTTTTTAGGACCAGCTGCAGATATTATGGCGTCGGAGCGGCTCTCAACAGACGAGGCTATATTATTGAGGTTCGGCGCTGTAATCCTAAGGTGGGACGACGCAAAGGCAGCGTTGTCCCACTCGATAAGCATTCCTAGTTTGCTAAGAGGGAGGAAGATGATGATGCAGTCGCCTTGTTTTGTAGTCTAGATGGGTGTAAGAAGAAGGGGGGGCGCTTTAGTAAATGGTTCTTGCTAGATATTATGATATTATTGCGATAAGGGAAGGGGCTTGCGGATTTAAGGGTTTGCTAGTCATTGGCATCATTCATCTGTTGCAATTCGTTTCGTGGTTTTCGCACAAAGAGACGAATTTTGTATAGAAGTTTGTAGTTTTTTTTTGTCTTTTCGGGAGAGTGGGGGGTACTTGTATTCATGCCCACGATGAACCACGCAATGAGGATTCTTTGGTAATATCGAGGTAATCTCCAGAAGTCCTGCACCAATTCCGAACCCTTCTCGACTCCAGCAGTACAAAAAAAACACCGCCATAATAGGTGCGCAGAGGAAAAAAAAAGATATATCCACAAAATGATGCAGCAGAGGATCGTGATCAAGAAAGGGCAAAAAAGAAAAAAAGCTCGGATTATCAGTCTCACCTTTCTAAACCTCAGTCTACTTTTCCTCTCCAAAAAGCTTACACACTCCTCGGCACTGCCTTTGCTTTCTTTCCACCCATACACCCTTGCCTCTACCGTGGGTCCTTCATTCATGTTAGACTCTCCTGGTCTTGCCCGGCCCGGTGGAGGTGGGTGCATAGTTCTCGGTCGGGTTCCGACCGGATCCCGTCTCGGATTGCCCCTCATTGCCCCACTACCCCCCTGACCTCTTGGTCGATCTGACGCGGGACCTCTGGGTGGGTTCGAGCCTGGGCCTCCTCCCCGACTTAAATTTCCTCTACCGCGACCGCCACGGGCACCACCTCTTGCGCCGCCGGCTGGGGCATCCATGTCTAAATCTCCATCACGGTCAACTCTGACGCGACCAGCACCGGGACGCTTCTGAATTCCGCCACGGGATGGGCCACCCCTCGGGCGAAGAGCCGTAGAGTTCATTTGTGTGACTGTGCGTTATGTGCGAAGTGGTCTGGTTTCAACACACAACTGAGCAGAGGCTCTTCTAACCGCGTCGATGGGTTGTAGAGAATACAAGATTTTGCTACTGCTGTAGTGTTGCTGTGCGATCATGAGAGAGAGATTGTACCCTGCAATTAGCAAAAATCAAAAACCCAAAAAGTGGACATCAAGGCGCAAACGACATAAAGAAAAAGCAGCCGTTAGTGCCAAGAGAAATGAGCGGGAGAATATAGGCGAGTAAATCCAGAGGATAATTTCCCGTAGGATTTTTCCCACACCGCGAATCTCCAACTGATACTATGGATCCCGGCTGGGCCATTTCCCTTCGTCCCTCATCAAGCGGTGATGGTGATTGGTACATACCTTCTTCAAAGCGTGTGTACGCGTTCGGTTGCTGCTGTTGCTATCGCTGAGCGAGATGGGTTAAGATATTGGATATCTAGCTGAGCGAGAATAGCGGTAGGCGGAAAACGAGTCCGTCTGAGCAGTGGTGGTGGAGTTAGAGATGATGATGATGTCGTAGATGCAGCAGAGGTTGGTGTTGGTGGAGAGCTCACGAGGGGAGTGAAATCAGGCAAACGCAAATCAGTGGCGATGGTGTCCCAGAGCCAAGGCCAGGATGTGACTCAACCCGTGACACTGCATCCCAAAGCCCGCTAATTCACCGGCTTAGGTAAGAGATGAGGCTGAAAGTACCCAAGCCACACTTACCCCCTTCAGGGCTTATTAACCCTCCAATAAGCATTCAGGCACAGAATCAATCCTAACATAGAAACCGCCATTCGTTACAACAACGGTGGCCTTTTCTCCAGATTATCATACCATATGCAGATCCTCCTCTGAACCAAACGTTTTCCTCGTACCCCCCCAACTTTCACGGTTTTCCCACTCCGTCGCTCCTTTCCTTTCTCTTCCAGTACGCTATACAAAATTCCTATCACCCCGCAAGTGACATTCATCCAGGTACCGGACGTAATTAAGTTTTGAATACAGCTGCGTTCCAGTACAACCAGCAACCATGGGACGAGGTTCGCGGCTCACCCGTCTTGACGCATTCACCAAAACGGTTGAGGATGCGCGCGTTAGAACCACCTCAGGTGGTATCGTCACGATCGCATCTATCGTTATTGTATTTGTGCTTGTTCTGTCCGAATTCAATGACTACCGGCGGATTATCGTGAGGCCAGAGTTGGTGGTGGATAAGACGAGAGGAGAGGTTTGTTTCCCGCTTCCCCTCGATTTGTTTCTCGCCTCCTCCTAGAAGAATCAGGAACACAGAGACTAGTCTTCACATCATAAGACTTCATTGTACAGCTTGCGCGCGCAATGATAGTCACGACGAAGCATTTAAGCTTTGGCGTTGTTTCTTAGCTACAGCTATCGAGCATAATTACTAACGTTGCTTCTATTTCTAGCAACTCCCAATCAACTTGAACATAACCTTCCCACATATCCCATGTGAGCTCCTCACCCTCGACGTAATGGACGTCTCTGGCGAGCAGCAATCTTCAATCACACACGGAATCAGTCTAACTCGCCTCACCTCGTACCCTGAGTCCAAGCCCGTCTCTACCACTTCGCTCAATCTGCACGACGATGCCGCAAGCCATCTTGACCCTGGTTACTGTGGGAATTGTTACGGCGCTCCAGCCCCAGAAGGCAAGGAGGGAGGCAAAGTTGGATGCTGTCAAACATGTGAGGACGTTAGAGAAGCATATGCAAGTATTGGATGGGCGTTCGGAAAGGGCGAGAACGTAGAGCAATGCGAAAGAGAGCACTACGCGGAGAGGTTGGACAGCATGAGGGAAGAGGGGTGCAATATCGCTGGACATCTAAGCGTGAATAAGGTTATCGGTAACTTCCATATCGCACCCGGAAAGTCGTTCTCAACTGCGCAAATGCACGTACACGACTTGAACCAATACTTTGCGTCCTCAAAAGCCCATACTTTCTCGCACACCATCCACTCATTAAGTTTCGGGCCTGAGCTTCCAAAGACAGTCACACACCAGCATAACCCCCTCGACGAAACCACTCAGCTCACCGATGAGCGTTCATTCAACTTTATGTACTTCGTCAAAGTCGTCTCTACATCCTACCTTCCTCTCGGAGTCACTGAGAGCTCCGAAGGCTCTGGAAACGGCGCTGTCGAGACCCACCAGTACTCTGTTACTTCCCACAAGCGCTCCCTCATGGGAGGCCAGGACGCTGAGCATTCGAGCACGCTCCATGCAAGGGGTGGCATTCCCGGTGTCTTCTTCTCATACGTAAGTTTTACCCTACCTAAACCAATTAGAACAATAAAAGCTAATAGCACAATAGGATATCTCCCCAATGAAAGTCATTAACCGCGAAGCCCGCGCCAAGAGCTTCGCTGGGTTCTTGACCGGCATCTGTGCGGTTATCGGTGGTACACTGACCGTTGCTGCGGCAATCGATAGAGGTGTCTATGAAGGTGCATTAAGGGTGAAGAAGCTGCATCAGGGTTAAGTATGCGAAGGTGTGCGCGGGCGCGGGCGCGGACAAAAAAGGTATCAGGACTAAGTGGAAATGGTGGAGTTTTAGGGTGGATGACATATAGGGCGAAGAGCTGATCTATGTTTTGTGTTCTGGGTGTATTTGTACAAACTATTTTATTTTTCCGTTTGTTTTCTTTTTTCTCTCTTTGCTATTTGGTGGATGTAGGTGGGGAGGAAATGATACCATTCGTTTTTTTTGTGGAATGCATGTTTTGGTTGTGCGGTCAGGGCTAGGAATCGAGATCTCTATTTACATCAGAAAAATAAGAATACTTACCTAGTGTGTCATGGAATTCGCGGATTATGAACATTGGCGAAGATAAGATGAGGCGGGGTTAGAATGGTAGCTATCGAGTGATAATTTGTGATTTATTGCTTCCAGGTCACGGTGATAAGGTTTAGCGTGTACCTAATTAGTCAACCCGGTGATGATAAGAGTGCAAGACCCCTACGCCTTAACGCCGGGCTTCTTCTGGCGCAGGAGTTTGTCTTTCTTTAAGTGCAATCACTCTCGAAGGATACGAAACTGGAGCGATTCTATTACTCGGATAGAGATCTTACGATACTTATATCTCTACAAGCCATGGAAATGCATCAGTAAAGTCGTCTGCAAATGCATCACTTTGTGTCTTTTCCCAAGTCCTTTGTATGGGGGAATCGTAAAACGATGCATTTACACAACTGATAGAGTATACAGTAGTAGCCTCGCAGCACTAATCTCAATAGAAATAGAAGTAGAGCTACACGTATCTATCGTACGGGTACGATCCCAGAGAAACCGGTGTTTTCTAGTGCCATAGTAGATTTGTGAACCCAACCCTCAATAAAAAAGCTATACATGTAGCTACAGTGTCGCCAATTCGCACCCGCAGTTAGCCGTTATCCAAAATAGTTTCTACTGTGAGTAAAAGGATGATGTGTCTTTTTTATCACTCTACCTGATGGTAGTAGTGAGACGGCTTTTTCGGTTGAGATATGTTTCTTGGCTCTTAATTTGCGGTGTGCTCGAACTAGTAGGGTGAAATTTCAGCACTTCGTGACGCTGTGCATACTATTTTATCGAGAACGGATCGAGAACGGTTTGCGGAATATGAGTAGTGATAGAGAACAGATACAAGCGAAGCGCCAAATGAGGATGATCAGGGATATTAAAGCTAAATACAATATACACAAATGTATTCATTAAACGAAAAAGAACCGCATAATTGTCAGAAGTAGTCGTTAGCGAGCATTCCCACAGCTGCGGTTCCACAGTTGAGCTAAATACATTGACGCCCGTGGACTTTGGGTCCAAATAGGCATGCATGTATATACGGATATATCTGCGAAGCCTCTTCTGCCACCATTGTTCAAAAACTTGTGCGACAGCGAATTAAATCCTCGAGCTGTGAGATTTCAATCCGAAGACTTTAGCTGCGGCATATGCAGCAAGTCATTTTACTAACGTTGACGAGTTGGCATAAATTCCAATGATCGTAGAGATAACGAGTACCAGCACCTCATGACCGCACAGATGAATTTACAAACTATAAATTATTATTATTTTAGTTAGTGGGGTTCGGGTTTGTAAGAGGATATGTATGTAGAATTAAACTTCACTCATGATCAGCTAGATCTGGCTGTTAACCGAAATCCGTTGGTTCAGTACATAACTACATGTATGTAGAGCTGAAATAATGATCCTAGTACGCTGCCGAGAGCCTCTTCAGCCCAATATTTCGATTTTCGGAGTACACCGAGCTGATTCTCGCTAAATTTCAGCTCGCGGTTCATTCGTGTAATGTACTAGTAGTACAGGGCTTGACTACGGCGCTTGCAACGACTCCACCAAACATATGCTCCCCGCCATGCTAACCTCCGAAAGAAGGGTATATTGATATCGAGAAGTGTAAAGTCTCATGCTCTGCATACTACATGCCGTCCCGCTTTCTGTGGGTATCACGAACTCTAGAGAAGGAGAAGTGCACGTATGCAAGACGCGTGCGCCTTCTAGTACATACTCTGTTTCTCTACCCGATTATAACACCAACTACTTCGGGCTAGGCTAAGAATAGCAAGTGGATACTTAGATCTCGTGTATACGACATCGACCCCGGTCTATAGAACTAGAATACATGCGCATGTAGTATCTTAGTTATGGTAAATATTTCAGCTCGATTCTTCCACTTTCTCGAAGGCGACACACCCGCTTTATTAAGTGTACCTATCTCAATTCTCATTAACCAACCTCCGCTAGCTAGCTATGGCTGAAGTATGTGTGACACCTTTTCAGGCTCAACATCACCCTGAATCTCGTATATGCATTGACTTATGTACCTAGCATCCCAAAGATCCTCAAGGATCTCATGTTTTCGGCGTGAGCGAGAGAGCCTAGGCGTGCCCTGAAATTTCGCGAACGCAGGTGTGCCGGACTGCATGCTTCTGGATCCAACGTGGGGTAACTGACGCTGAAAACTAGTGACATCCGGCTGCTAAGGATTCAAAATCTGTGGAAGTGTAACTAAACTCACGTATAGAATTTGCTTAATAGATCCTAGGAACTTTTTCAGCTAGAAAAAAGAACAACCACCGTGGCAAGAAACGCCACATTCTCACCCACCTAGCTGTTTGCAGAAAATCCAGCCTTCCGAAATCATATTCTGATCGGGGAAGTTTTTGCTCTTTTCTTACTAGCTAAGAAAAGCGCAGGGTAGGGGTAAGTTCAAACGTTGGGTATCCAAACATATATAAAGACAGAGGAAGTACTCTACCGATGCTAAATCAAAATCACCTAAGTCTAACCTACCACAATACTCAATACCGCTACGCTACTCTAACCCACACGGACAATTATTCCACCTAAGCACGATGGAGCATTTAAATACAACAACCGAAAACCTTATCGTACTCAAAGGCACCAAAGCGCTCGATTACAATAAAGCCGAGATAAATAGGTACCTGGAGGATGTTAAAAACTACGCTACACCTGGCGTGGTGGATTCCCCCACAAAAAAAGCACTGGCAAGGATATGGTCGGAGGGCTTGAATATATACTTGTGAGTATCTTTTACCTGCTAGTAGTATTATAGAGCCTGACTAATTTTTTTGTAGCAACGTGAACAAAATTGACCCCTTCCTCCGTGAGAATGACCTCGTTACGCCAAAACCAATTAGAGGAATTGATATTTTGGGCGAGCCAATCACGATACACACTGTCTATTGCGCTCTGGCAGCGTTCCTTTCGCTTGTGCCTCCGACGGTCGAAGGTGTTAATCCCACTAGCCCCGATTATGCGCAATACCTCTTGGTCCTGTTCGGAAAATGGTCACTAGCAATCGCCCCGCACTCCACCAAGGCAGGAGAAGAAAATAAAATCTTTCACGATAGTGCCCCAGAAACGTTCGGGCTCGTATGCAACCCGTCTAACAAGGCTTTTATTTTGGGGGCGACGAAAATCGGGGCGAGCCAAACCGACAGGGATATGATGGGCAAGGATAGGAAAAAAGCGTTGAGTGTGGTACTTGATATCAAGGATTGGGCGAATATAAAACCTTTTCGTGACTGCAAAAAGGGCGATCACAAGAAGAAGAAAGAAGAAGAAGAAGCTTTTGATATGTACTGGGCGAAAAAAATCTCGAAGGATAAGACCAACCAAGATTATGGGGACTGTGCTGAGACATGGGGAATACAAGTGATGGCCCTGCGCCTCGGGGGCGGGATGAAAGCTCGGTCATTCGCTATTTCGCGCACCGAATTGATGGATCCGGAATGCAAGTGGGAGAAGGACATATCCGAAGGGTGGACCAATACGTATGCGAAACGGTACATGCCCGCTTGCGAAAACTGTGTGCGTCTGTTTCTGGAGATCTACAAAAAGAATGGTGCCACCATCATCGATGTCCCGCTGCAGTGGTATCAAAAGAAAAAATAAATGGGCAAACACGTGTACAGAGCACTCGAACGGACACCACTACCCTCATTTTTTTCTGCTCCGCTCATGGACTTCCTGCGATTTTTCTCCCCAGCCGACTTTTTGCTCCCCAAGTTGCGAATCTGGGTATTACATGTATACACGTACTGAGCTGATCTGTTGTTTTTCCTTTGTAATTTTCTTTTGTTATCCTGGGGCGTGGATGGTCACTGTTGGGGATAGGTGTTTTGACTTCATAACCTTCGTGTTGCATAAGCCGTTTTGTACCTAGAAACAATAATCAAATGATTTAAACAAAAAAAACAAAAAAAAACTGAGCTGATCTGTTGAGATGAAACACATTGGTATATCAGAAGGATACGATAAGTTTCTTTTTCAGAAGCAAGTTTTTCAGCGAGATTATCTTTGTTTTCTTATCTCTACCCAGACATACATGTATTTTATACTGTTGCCCGCGACCGTCTCATTCTTTTATTTCATTTTTCACACTGCATATAAAGCTATATCAATAAAGTGGATTTGCTCAAACCAACTAGCTACTTAATACGCGTGATTACCTAGTATTGCCGTTGTGCGCAAATACATGTATATTCATTAATACATGCAGGTTTTCCAATACTACATCTATGGTCGTGATATTTTGGTAGTGATGCTGACTCATAGATCATAAACAATCACTCGTGCGCCAAGCCTCGCCAAGGACGCTGGTTGGATTGGATTCGGCGATGCGAGAGTGATATTCTGATATATATATCTCTGTAGTATGCCTAATTAGGGTCAGCGCAGGAGGTTAGTGGGTGCCCGTAGATGGATATATATACCGGGCTCTTAGATCTTGCTCGGAATCAGAATAGGGCTTCCCAAGCGGTATAGTGGAAAGAAAGCTGTGCGCTGGCCAAACGTCATATCGTTCCAGACTCGGAGCACACAGCAATTTAGCAAGCAATCTTGCTTTCTGGGGATCTAGAGTTATGTATGATATTTTAAAGCTCGCCCAAATGGCATACACCGCAATTGATACTGGGGCCTCGTATAGGCCAAAATTAACCGATCACCCGGCGTATTTTAGGTCACTCCAGCGTATTCCACAAACTGTCATAGCTAACTGCAGATAACGACTCTAAGTTGAAGCTGTTATCTCACCAGTCTGCAAAGCTTAGCATCCATGAGCCAGATCACCACCGCGGAAGGTTAGATAATTCTGATCTGGAGGGTGGCGCCCTTCCTTAAATCTCCGTTTCCCGAAATCACAAATGTCTACAAGTAAACGTATGACGCCTCCTCTTCCTCTCATCCCTTCTCCTCGTTCGGAGCATAAAATCATCAATCATCCACATTGAATTCCCTGTCCTGCTAAAAGCCGCTCATCAATCTTCCAGAAGCAATATTTCTTCCCTCCTCCAAGACTCTTTGCCAACTCGCAGAATACCCCCTGCCTAGATAGTCAATGCTTCGCCTTTACCCCGCTTTCCCGCTCCTCAGGTTCCCAGATGAAATACTTCATGCTGTCGCCACAAACCTTGATCGGACAGACCTGAACTCTTTCCTCCAGATTAATCGCCGTCTCCACACTCTTCTCACTCCACTCCTCCAGTCATTTTTCGCCCAAGATAAAGATCACGTGCTTATCTGGGCGGCAAAAAATAACCGCGAGGAAACGCTTCGGTTAGCGATTGATAAGGGAGCCAATATCTCTTTTAAAGAAGAAGAGGAGCAACGAACAGCTCTGCATTGGGCAGCTGTATATGGCTACGAAGACTTGCTCGTTCTCCTTCTGGATAACGGTGCCGATATCGCTGCCACTGATATTTACGTCCAGACACCTCTCCACTGTGCAGCGGGCGCGGGCCAAGAGACGGCTGCGAGGCGACTTGTGGAACTGGGGGCTAGCGTTGTTGCCCGTGATGGATATCATGCATATACGCCCCTCCATTGGGCAGTAGGTCCATTAGGCTCTGATGAAATAACTAGACTGCTGCTAGACGGAGGTGCTGGTGTCAATGATAAGGGTAGGGAGGAATACACGCCATTGCTTTTAGCTGCTAGGAACGGGCACGAGATTTCGACGAAGCTTCTCCTAGAACGGGGTGCTGATATTTATGCGCGTACCGCAAACCTTGATACTGCCCTCCACGACGCGGCGAAACCTGGTTACGATCAGATTGGCAGAATCCTCTTGGAGAAGGGAGTCGATGTCAATGCTCGGAATAAAGGTAACGAGACGGCACTCCACCTGGCTACCCGCCATGATCATGAGTCGATTGTTGAGTTGCTCCTGGAGAACAAAATTGACACCAACGCTCGCAACACCGATAACGAGACTGCCCTCCATTTGTCGGTCCGTCAAGATCAGGAGCTGGTGGTAAAACTACTGCTTGAAAACGGAATCGATAGAAATGCTAGAAACAAGGATAACGAGACAGCTCTGCACCTTGCCGTGCGCCATGACCAGAATTCGGCTATCAAATTGCTCTTGGAACATGGAATCGACGTCAATGCCCGCAACAACGATAATGAGACTGCTCTCCATATTGCCGTGCGTCGCGGTCAGGATTCCACATCCAGGTCGCTATTGGAGAATGGAATTGACATCCACGCTCGTAGCAACTCCAGTGATACGGTTCTCCACATCGCCGCGCGCGACGGGAGTGAGACGATTACTAAATTGCTTCTGGAGAAGGGGGCGGAGATCGAGGCTCGTAATGGCGAAGGAATGACACCGCTCCAACTGGCAGTAAGGAATACGCATCAGTCGGTGGCTAAGATACTCCTAGAGGCAGGAGCTAGTGCAGCGGCTCCGGAAGTGAAAGATGGTAATCATGCGTTGCAGGAGGCTCCTTCAGGTAGCTTCCAGAACATTACCCTTGCCCCACTCGAGCTAGAATAGACGAAAAATTAAGGTCATAAGAGCGGGAAGTAGTATAGAAGCTAAAGAGGGAGAAATACTTGTGTCGGTCTGGGAAATTTTTTTTTTACTTGCTCTCCTGACGTTTCATTGACTTTACACACAATTCGCTTTCTATGTGTATTCTTTTCCATATCTACTGCTTCGTCTATTCGACTTGTCTTCGCTCGTTTCCCAGCATATCAACTTCCCGAGGGAAATATCTCATCATCTGCATTGAACGAATAGGTGCCTGATAAGCTCAGGATCCTTGCTTGCTACTCTAGTGTGAAATGTGATTACTCTATTTCAATTAACCATTACAGCCGCTAGGAGGTGCTAAAATTTATTGACTACACTTACTTAAATCCCTAATTAACGTCACTGAGGGGGTACTAGTCTTCAGGAGGATAGCACCCATGACACAGACGTCGAGCGACTTGATATGATGCTTTGGATCGACGGGAGTCGGGATGGCTTATTAGAAATTGCCACAGATATTAGCTTCTGTAGAAGGGATATTTGCGCGAGCTACTTTTTTTCTAGGTTGCCATATGTATGTATATAATGGTTTTGATGGGATAAAGTCATATGCGATAAAAGCATAGATATAGATCAATGGAAACCAAGTCGCTGAGTTGTAGAGTGGTTAGTTCCCGCCAGAGACCCGTCGGTAAAATTAAAGCAACTTCCATCTTTCAATCTTGCGTGATATGCACACTAGCCGATAACGATCAGAGCGCTCAGATTTTAGTGAACGAGTGATAAGCTATGACTTTACTTCTTCGGGTTCATATTAACGAATCCTGGTCAGAATTACAGTCGGCTTAACAGAGCAGTTACCCTTAATCTCTCTGAGGTGTCAATTTTTACGTGTTTTTCACCTAGACTAAACAAGTCCCTGTTCCTGCACCCACATGCCCAGATCCTTC
This sequence comes from Gyromitra esculenta, assembly GCA_038503075.1. Classification (NCBI taxonomy): domain Eukaryota; kingdom Fungi; phylum Ascomycota; class Pezizomycetes; order Pezizales; family Discinaceae; genus Gyromitra; species Gyromitra esculenta. The sequence continues at coordinate 1,402,065 of JBCAML010000016.1, read as the reverse complement.
ATTTAGATATAAGGTTTTATGTCCGCCCCACCAACCCACATGGATCCCTTGGTCTCCCGGCTCGGTAAATCTTCAGTTTCATATCCTTAGGGCCAACAGCTAAGAGGTACAATACATGAGAAACGGGGGCTACGTTGCGGACAGTACTAATACCATTCAGCTACGCCTCGCCACCCCACCACCTTCTTTTCCCGTCACTTCTTCATCTACATCCCCTCCATTATCTAGCAGCGAGCAAGATCACACCTTTGAAGATAGCTCCGCTTGCTATATATCTCAACAATAACCCTCAACCGTGTAACGGGGCTGGATTGACTAATCCTAGCCAGACCGTGGCCAGGATTGATAGCAAACTTGAACTTGGAGAGTATGATATAGTGTCCAGGTAAGTCCCCCCATATCTTTCTATGATACACGCTTTTACCCACACCTGTTAATCGCTTCATCAGAGGTCATCGGGATTGATGATGGAATTATCCTCCAGCAGAAAACCTCTCACCACGTAGCCAGCCATGATAAGCAATTCCATCGTGCAATACATTATTGAAATGGAAAGTGTGCCATTACAGCAGTGGTAAATAAACTGGCTTCTCTGGGTGGCTCGAAGGATTTGGGGCTGTTCATATGTTTCCGTCCGTCTATGGAATACGGTGGACTGATAACGAATACTCTCGTTGGGTTACGGGCATAAAAGAAGTGAGAGGGCCGGGCATAAACTTGTGTCAGATCTAAATACTACTAAGGATTTTCATAGATTATTTAACAGCTGCCTAGTCTCCGCTAATCTGGATGTGGGTTACCATGCCTCACGTTTGAGCTTACCAATATCTCTCCTGACGAAGTCAATTCATTCAAAAATCTGGTCATACACTCGATATTTCTGCCATGACAACATCTTCGGCATTCATGATGAGTTCCTAGGTGGCACTCTTGGCAATGCGTCTTTGCCAACATAGGAGGAGCTAGGGACCCGATATTTAGAAAGCACTTCCTACTAGGAGCAGACATGTTTGAGGAGACCCTTAGCGGGCTGAGAGCGGGGGCAAAATTAAACTTAAACTGTGTACTCGGCTCGCCATGACTAAGGAATAATGTAATTTGCCACACCTGCCAGGAAATTTGCTATAATGACTCTAGCAAGTAAGGATCAGATTACTTTCGGCACTGAAAAAATATAGGACTGCTGCGTTTGAACACCCACTTTAATAATTAACCTTACTAATGTTATCCCGCAGCGGAAAAGTCTCGTGCGGAATTGCACCAAGATCAAGCCTGAGATCAGTTTGGAAACTATTCCTAGAGAAGCCCGATTTCATCATATGCGCTTAACAAGCGTCCCTTGCAAGACGTCTACGTATGCATAAATTATTGATCAAGCGTTGTACATGTTTTCAAGTCTGATATTCCATGTATTATTCATATCGCTTCGTACTTGCGGTACAAGAGGTATCGCATTATGACGACTGAAATACACACATGAGTCCGCAGAATAAGGAACGCGAGTTACACAAAGTGTGACTCATTATTATTGGTACTACCGGAAACAGCCGTCCTCCTTTACATCAAAGTATGGGACCAGAAGAGTATTTCTATAAGACTATCCGACTGTGGATTCAAATCAATTGAGGCCCTCTTGATAATAATCAATGTTGTATATACGTGTGTGACTTAATCCTGGGTCTTCTTAGTTTTTAATATTCTTAAACCATAAAATAAGATGTGGATGGAACGCCTCAGGGTTTTATCGGACCGATTGGGTTAGGATATTTTCAACTAGTTGCATTTCAACCCTTAACCCTAAAAATCTTCTGTGACGTGCAATAAACCATTCCGGCGGATAGACGCATGCAAAACTTAGATGGCCTGCCTCACGCAGACAAAATGGGTCATTGGTGGAGAAATACAGGGGTTCGAGGAGGAGAAAAAATTTGCGATAGGTTCTCCCGAGGACTGCCACGGTCCACGACACCGATCCCGCACCATAAATAATCACTCGGATTGCCTGAGGCTCCGAAATGCATTGCTTGACCTGGTTATCAATGCCCCTTTAGGGAGAGCAGAGTCGAAGAAACTGACTGTATTGGCTGGAAATATTGGCCTCATCTTCCCCTATGCCTGGTTGGATACCGTGGTTTTCGACATTTCGTGTCATGTTCGCGACAAGGCTTCGTTGGACGTTGAGGTTGAGTTCATGCAAGATGGATGCGCGTTCGGACTAATCCCTGCAATCAAAATTGTCAGCCCATTTTTTGGCTAGCCCCAATACGTCACTCTGCCGCAAGTGATCAATCCTCGGCTTCCGATCGTAGTTTGTAGGGAATTTTCGACTACCTACATGCTGAGTCCGAAGACGAACCATCTATGTATGTAGGTCCATTTCATCTCGAATTCAATATCGAAGTAATTTACCAGTTTCTACTTCAATCAGGGCTTGCACCGGATACCGTTGCATCCGAATTGACATGGGGCAGAATTGCAATTATTACTTACCCCATAGCCCTACAGAAAGAAAAGGACAAAGTCACCTTTCAAGAAGAACGCTTTCGATGGAAATGTGATTGTACTCGCATCTGCACACTCATAACTTCACCGGAACCCGGACGAGTATAAATTCCGGCAGACACAAACCCTAACGCCGTGAGCACATACTCATCTGTCTAAATACCCGCCAATAGAAACGCACAATCTTAGGCTTGGCAATAGCTTGGATAACCCGTTGACTCGGATAGTTCGGGATTCAGAAGTTCCGGACCCTCAAAACTAGATGTGACGACATGGTGGTCACCGTTTTTTTCCGGGTACGAAAAGAAAGGTGATCGCGTGCTTGTCGGGGACTGGTTGGTCTTGATGAGAAACTCTGAGCCAAGATGAGCTGAGTTGTGAAATGGAAGGGGAGGGGTGCTTTCGTCCAAAGTCAGCGAGTGTGACTGATATCAGTTGGCTGCCTGCTGCCCTTTCTCGTTCTCTTTTATATTTATTTGCACTTCTAGGAAGACCCCGTTTCATGGGGAACATCGGGTCTATTACTTCATCACAGCAATCACGTCACGGGAAACGATTACTACGGAAGTGATCACAACCGAGCCGATTAATTTTCCAGATTTATCAGCAATTAAGTGAGCTCAGCACCAAAAGGTTTCTATCACTTATCTATTGCCCTCCCCGCTATTGATATATATCTGACTTTGTCTCGGTGCCTGATTTTCAAGCCGTTGGTGACGTCGATTCAATCCGTTTTAGTATAGAAACAACTAGCCAACCAACGATGTTCGCAGACGCCTATCTGGAGCCGCTGATAGTATTCAGCATCCTTACCGCTGGAGTACTTTTCAACAGTCGCCGCGCAACAGTCGCTCGTGATGGAACATGGTCACCGAGATCCACTTCGTCCTCCGAAGGGTTGCTATCGGGACCGATCCTAGAACCACAGTGGAGGGAGCGGAAATTCTTTGGTAGAAAAATACGGAGTAAGAATACGGCACGATGGAAGAATAGTCTAATTTCTAGATTGCTACGGAAGTTTCCGTTTTTGGTCGAAGTTTGGTATTGGCTATTGGTTTACTGGGTGAGCGGTAGTGCAGTTATTTCTGAGCGACAACTCGTAATCCGGGGCAGGCAATGATTTGCGAGAATGATTTTGCTGATGTAAAAATTTTGTGATTAGACTTATCAACTCGCTCGCGCCTTCACTGCTGTTACATTGAAGAACGACACAGTTGTTCAAGCCCGCCTTCATGCACTTTCTCTCATCCGTCTCGAGGAGCATCTCTCGATTTTTTGGGAACCAGCTATACAGGCCTACTTCCTTCAGAAGCCTCTCCTCCTCGAATGCATCAATAGGATATACTCATTCATCCATATCCCAGGCACAATCACGTTCCTAGCTTGGCTTTATCACTATGCTCCTGCAAACTTGTTCGAAGCGAGAAGGAGGACATTGGCGATATGCAATTTGATGGCGTTTGTGGTGTTTACTGCGTGGCCGTGTATGCCGCCGAGGCTGTTGCCTGAAGAAGATGGATTCGGGTTCATCGATACGGTGCATAAAGGAAAAGTAGCGAGTGTGTGGACAACCAATAAATTTTGCAATCAACTTGGTGAGTTCTTTCTTCCGTATTTATATACTCCGATGTTTTGATATCTTGTGGTATCAGGGCTCTGCAATAGCGAGAATTGGCGTTTTCTGTGTCGTATAGACGACCAAATACTGGTCAACCTTTCTCGCAATTGTGGAATCCTGTGATTTTAAGAAACCTATTATCTTTCTGTTATTTTATTTTTTTCGGCTTCTCCCTTGGAAAGGCGTTCCTAGCCGGGTTTTCTCCAAGTTTGAGACAGAAGCTGTGGAATACTTTTTCTGGAAGCACAAGGACTTGAGTCAGAAGATGTTTCATCCCTTTTGTCTGAGACATGCAGCTCAACCCGGAAAACGGGAATTCTCCTCCTTCGGAGACGGCAATTTGTTTGTTTTTCTTTGCTATGATGTCAACCATCGACTGACAAGAGGAATAAAAAATCTGCCGGGGTGTGTGTAGCTGCAATGCCGTCTCTTCATTTTGGATATTCGTTCGTTATCGGGTTGACAATCGCGACGATGCCGCCAACTTCATCGCTCCACGCCAACAGCCTGCGCAGGCGGCTTATGCTCATCGCCGTGGGAATGTCGTATCCGCTAATCATACTCGTGGCTATCGTATCGACGGCGAATCATTACATTCTTGATGCGGTAGCTGGGTTCTTTGTGGCGTTGATTGGATGGCATATCAACGGCGTGCTATGCAATTTGCTGGTTCTCGAGGATTATGCTTATTATGTCTTGAGGGTACATAAGCCAGGCAGGGACGCGGATCTGGATGGACCACAGATTGTGGTCGATAAGGAGGATGGAGAGGAGGAGTGGTGGAGAAAAGCTTAATGATATAATTTTTTCGGGGGAGGGGGGGCAGCTGGAAAGAGATGGATGGGCAGAGAAGCTGGAGGTTTGGGGTGTTTATTTTTATATTTTATTTTGTTCACATTCCGGATACGTAAGACGAAGTTTTATGCTTGGCCTGTCGTTTAATGCTTGATGCGAATGGGGGGATGGTTTGTGTAACTACAAGGACTGTGAGACTTCACGATTGGGGTAGGACGACTCGGACGGAAGAATTGACATGTATAAATTGATTAATGGCGATAAATGAAAACAATTCAACTCCAAGAGCTGGATCGCTTGATGGGTGATTGATTGATGACCATCAAAAGCCCCATTGGCGATTCCTGTTATCCCTGATCAGGCGTGACGCGACTCCAGCATCTCACTTGGGGGTGGCTGTGGATGGGGCACAAGCAGCGGATTTGGCGATGTGGTTGGGTGGCAGGGTGGTGAGGATGCGGACGGTGGTCGTGGTTGTGGCATTCTATTCGGGGTGTGGAGCCTTGGCGGATGCAACGCCCAGCCCCAGAAATCAATTGGCCTCGCCGCGACACCTAAATTTCCCAATTTCCCTGTCCTCCAGCAACCTTCCTCCACACTCTTCTTCTCTGTCCATCACACCTCCTCCACCACACCCTCCCATCTTTCCTTAGATACATATTTCTCCCCCCACAGGCTCCCGCTCTGCCTGCTACCCTCTCTTCCAGAACCTCTGCTTCCATCTATACACCTCTCAGTCGCACTCTATCATTCTGCTCAATTTCGCTCGCAACCTTTGCTGAAATCTAAACCCCGTCACACGCGTCATATCCTCCCAACCCCAACCCAACCCCCAACACTCGACCGAACACAGAATGGCCGAGGACGTGCCATCCCCCCGTCCCACAACGGAGGAGCCCACCATTGCCGAGTCCACTGAAAATCTCAATGACGCGCTAAAGGCTGCCGACGCGGACAAGGCGGTTGTCGACGCGGTTGTCGCAGAGACTGTAGACGAAGCCAGTGAGACAGAGAAGAAGGATGAGGAAGCCAAGCCGAATGCCGAGGCGGCGAACGCGCCCACCGACGATAACGAGGGCGATAACTCTGCAGAGGCGCCTTCAAAGAAAGACGATGACAGCAAGAAGGAAGGAGATGAGAACAAGGAGAATGCAGCCGAACAAGATGCGGAGGTTTCTGTCGGTTTAGATGGCACCGTGGATGCGAAGAAATCAAAAAAGAAATCACCTGCCACACCAGCACCAAAATCTGCTGCAAGGAAGAAGTCCCTTGCCAACTTGAAAAACAACGGTACTCCATCGAAATCAAAGAATGCCGACGTCAAGTACGAGCCTGGTATGCAGGTGCTCGCTAAGATGAGGACTTTCCCTCCCTGGCCGGCTGTCATCTTGTCCGAGGAGCTGCTCCCAGAAGCCTTGACGAAGACTAGACCCAGCAACAAAAATCCCCGAACAAAGGGTTCTTCTGGTGTAACAAGCGACGAGAGACGGCATTGGCCTGTCATCTACATGGGAACATTTGAGTAGTCAGTAAACCCCTTTCCTTCGCGTTTCTTGAAATCTGGGATCCCCAATAGTTCGCCACCCCCTTTGTTTTTCTGCTACGACGTACGATCACTGGTATTTTTTTTATAACTTTGTTTGATCTTTGCTCCACACATGGGTCTCTATAATTTCAACATTTACTGGTTTTTTCTTCTTCGCGTTTTCCTGCTTCTGAGACACTTTCACGAACCAGCGGATTTTTCTAGATGCTAACTTTTTTCGCTCCCACTCTATAGCTCATGGATAAGCATTTCCAATCTCGATCCGCTCACCCCCGAGAAACTTGCTACCCCCCCTACAAACATCAAGAACAAGGGTCTTCTAGAAGCCTACACCGTTGCTCAGGAAGGCTTTGATCTCGAGAAAGTCAAAGAACTCCAAACAAATGAGAGTATGGATGTTGACTCAGCTGAATCCGAGGCGGCCGAGGAAGAACCAGAAGAAGGAGTCGAATCAATGGATGTTGACGAGCCTGAGTCGGAAGAAGAGAAGCCCAAGAAGAAAGTCGGAAGCAAGAAGCGCAAGCTTTCTGTATCCGACGAAGACGCTGAAATCTCCGAGAAGCCTTCCAAAACACCTAAGAAGGCGGCTGCTAAGGCCAAGACACCAAAGACCGCCGCGAGAACCCCTAAAACACCCAAGGCCCCGGCTAACGGTTCAGCTGCGAAAGCTGCCGCTAAGCCAAAGGCTAGCACCACAAAAAAGGAGAAGGCTGCGGCTACTCCTAAGACTGCCTCGAAGAAGAAGACACCAGCGAGGAACAGCAAGGCCAAAAGTGCAGAGAAAATCGATGAGTCAGATTCTGAGGGCGAAGAGGCCTCGTCTGTGGTTACCAAAGAAGAGGAGAAGATCGATCCCGCTGAGTTCCAGTTGAAGCAAGTCAAGGCACTTAGGGGTAGGCTGCAACGAGGTTTCTTGGATAAAAATAAACCGCCAGTGGCAGGTGTAAGTTTTCGTTGAATCTCCCCTGGTTTATGGTTTTGGAAAATCTGACGTGTTATCCGGCATTAAGGACATGGCCGATATGGCCCAGAAATTCGATATTCTGGAAGCACTTCAGAAACAGGGCATCAGCGCCAACGTAATCAAGGTAAAATTCCGATCCCCCCCAATTTCTCATGCTAAATAGATACTAACTCTCATTTAGGATACTAAGATTAATAAAGTCCTCAAGGGAATCATCAAGCTATCGTCAATCCCTTCAGATGAAAAATTCAGTTTCAAGAAACGCGCCAGCGAGCTGCTTGCCAAAATGAACGTAATTCTTAGCGAAAGTGAAGCGACTACTGCAGCAGAAAAAACCCTGGCTGTTGGGAAGGAGAAAGACGCAAAAAAACTTGCTGCGAAGAACGGCGTTAAAGTTGGTGAGGTCACTAAGGAGATCAAGGAAGACTCTACAGACGAGAAAGAAAAGGAGGACGAAAAGGAGAAGGATGAAGAGCCGGTCAAAGAGACTAGCAAAAAAGAGGACGTCGAGATGAAGGAGGTCGAGGAGAAGGAGGTCGAGGAATCAGAGAAGGCCAAGGTAACTGAAGGCGAAAAAGAGGGAGTTGAGGCATCAGCTTAAAGGGGATTGGAGAACTTTGGGGAGAGTGGAAGAAAATCGATATGCATTAAGGGGGATTCCTGTTTCTTAATACTTATTGTTTTGTGAGTCAGTGCTATGCGGTTAGTTGGTGAGTGTTTTTTGTTTGGGATGTTGGGTTTTTGGCGCCAGCAGCTTAGTCTGTATGTCGTGTGCGCCGCTTTTTATTCAATCCCTTTTCGAAGTTCAATGAGTGGTGCCCTTTTTCTTTCCTTTTGCGCCTCTTTCAGTCTTCCGTTACTCTTTTTTTACTTTCTCTCACATAGCTACATCACTTTTATCAGACCTTTTTTTTACTCCAATGTTTTTTCTAAAAGGCTCTTTGTCGTGAAGAGGGCCCGTGTAGTTTCTCACTTTACTTTTTTTTTTCCTTTTCCGATTGGCATAAACTCTAGCCAATCGCTGTTTTTTTAGTAGGGAGCGAGCCGGGGCGGTTGGTGGTCAGTTATCCAGACCAGGATTATTATTTTTAGTGTGAAGAGGGAAAGTTTAAAAAAAAAAAGGAAACAAAGCCAGAAAGGGCGGAGAGAAGATGCAAAAAAAAAACCCTGGTATGACTTTTTGTTTTAGCGTGGAGAAGAAGAGGAAGAAGAAGAAGGGGGGGGAAGGGAAATGAGAGTATATATAATAATCCATCTTTCCTTCTCTCCCTCCCTTCCTTCCCCCCCTTTCTCCTCTCCCCTTTCTCTTTTTTCTTGCGTGTGCGCGTTGACGAATTGGTTCTTTCGTTTAGATGTTTTTCTTTTTCTTTTCTTCTTTCGTTTTTTCGTTTTTCTCTGTCATAGTGCGCTTATGTTGTGGTTGTGGTGGGTGTGTTACGTTAGCAAAAAATATCTAGAGTTGGGTAGGTAGGCTCGTGAAGATGGTGTGTATTTTATGATCGTTATTATTATTTTTCTTTTGTAGGTTAGGCTTTTTTTCGCAAATGTATGTGGTTAATGAATTTCATCATCAAAACTCATTTTTTTTTCTAATATCAGCGTGCCTAAGCGTAATTAAGAGCGAGCGTATTAGTGATCTGGCTGGGGAACTTTGGGGCAATATCGTGGTTTCGTAACCTGGATGGTAGGGAGGTGGTAGAGCACCCACCCTGCCTCAAAAGAACAGCGGTTATTAGCAAGGACCTTTTTTTCTCTTCGTGTGTGATCTGCGAAAGCCTCATCTGATTATTTCGTGGTCAGGGTTCAGTTTCATACCGTCACCACTCTGTCGATCCTCATCACCGGATGATATATTCCTTGCTGTATTTTCCCGGGTCGGCTAGTTACCTTTCTCTAAAGCGATAAAGGGGACAGTGTTTATTTCATCTACGTCATACTCCTTAGCAGCAATCAGTGTCATCGCTTTAGTTAGTTACTAATCATCAAGCTAGACTTACTCTAATTGTAATGCGGCTTTAACCCTCTAGTTTCTCCCTTGGATTGTTTTGCTTTGTATGATATACACATTCTTCAGTTTTGTACTTAAGGATAGGACTTACTCGATTAGGCAAGTTTTCACTGAGGCTTTTAAACTAGAGGATCCTCGTTACGCCAAGCTTTATTTCACCGAGTGATATTTCATGAATATTCATTCAACCACACTTCTACTCGTGAGCATTACATGTATCATGAGCAAACTGTGACCCCCATATCTTCCCGAATCTACGGGGGAAAACAAAAGAAAAACTAAGAAATCTATAACATCAAAACATTAATATCACCCAATCCGGCTCCCTAACGTCTAGAACGCTTGGAAGTACCCAGCGGTACCGAAATAGATTCTGCCAAATCGACCCTTCTCTTTTCTTCATCCCTTTCCTTCTTCTCCTTAGAATTTCCTAGATCCTTCATCACCTGGACAAGCCCCTTTCCAAACTTCTTGAACCCACTTTCAGTTTTCGGGCTGGTTTCCTTCTCCGTCGTCCAGTTTTTTTCTGGAATGCCAAGTCGCATGCCCCCGGGGATTGGCCGCCACTCTTGAAGCTCGCGGTCAAAGTAAATCTTTCGTAGGTCTCTGGTTGATGTATTAGATCTTACGAGACCGCGGCCACGCTCGATCCGGGAGGTAGGTGGTCGCACATCAGGAGGAGGAGGATGATTGGGAATTGGCGAATCGTCGGGGATGGGCGGAGGTACCCATTTTTGGTCCACAGGCGCAACCGGGTATTCGCGGCCGGAGGGGGCAGGGAACGGAGCATCTCGGCCGCGTTTTGCAGGAGGCTCCCATTCATGTGAGGGGCGAGTTAAAAGTGTAGCGGAACGGTGCGGAGCTGAGGTAGAGAGAAGTGCCGGCGTCTTGCTGCGCGAAGGGCGAACAGGAAGCGTAGCAGAGCGGTGAGAAATCGGGACAGGGGCAGGCGATGGTGTTTTGCTGCGCGAAGGACGAGCTGGGAGTGTGGCAGAACGTTGAGAAATTGGGATAGGGGCCGGCGACGGTGTCTTAGTGCGTGAGGGACGACGAGCAGGGGGTGAAGTAAAGCAATTGGCACTCGCAGCGGGGCCGGGAGATAGTGTTTTATCACGTGAAGGGCGAGATAAAAGTGTGGTTGAGCGGCGGAGAGTTAGGGCGGGTGCGGGGGATGCTGCCTTATCACGTAAGGAGCGGGATAAAGCGGTAGCAGAACGGTGAGAAGTAAGTGCAGGAGCGGGCGATGCTACCTTATCACGCGAAGGGCGAGTTGAAGCAGAGGTAGGTGCCGGTGTCTTACTGCGGGAGGGGCGAGCTAAAGTTGTTGCAGAGCGGTGAGGAGTCAAGGTGGGAGTGGGTGCTGGTGTCTTACTCCGAGAAGGGCGAGTCGAAGATGTAGCGGAGCGATGAGGTTTCGGAGTAGGGGATGGTGTCCTGCTGCGTGAAGGGCGAGTTGAAGCAGAGGCAGGGGCCGGTGTCTTGCTACGTGAAGGACGAGTTGAAGCAGAGGCAGGGGCCGGTGTCTTGCTACGTGAAGGACGAATTGACGTAGATGCAGGGGCTGGTGTCTTGCTGCGTGAAGGGCGAGTTGAAGCGGAACGATGGAGAGTCGGTGCAGGAGGTGGAGACGGCGTCTTACCGCGTGAAGGGCGAGCTAAACTTGAAGATGGTGTCTTACTGCGTGAAGGACGAGCTGAAGTTGAAGCTGCGGCCGGTGTCTTACTGCGGGAAGGGCGGGCAGATACTGTAGCAGAACGGTGGGGAGTCGGCGCTAGAGGGGGAGACGGTGTCTCACTATGTGAAGGACGAATTGAGGTTGAAGAAGAAGTCTTGCTTCGCGAAGGACGAGCTAAAGCAGAGGCAGGGGCCGGCGTCTTACTGCGTGGAGGGCGGGTTGAGCTTGAGGTTGCGGTGGAAGGATGAGGAGTCTGTGTAGGAGCGGGTGGCGGCGTCTTGCTGCGGGGCGGGCGATCTGGAGTTGGAGTTGTAGCGGAATGATGAGGTGTCGGGGTGGGAGTGGGAGACGGCGTCTTGCTGCGGGGCGGGCGATCTGGAGTTGGAATGATGGTAGAGTGATGGGGAGTCGGTGCAGGAGCGGGAGACGGCGTCTTGCTGCGCGATGGGCGAGCTGGAGCCGGAATGATGGTAGAGTGATGGGGAGTCGGTGCAGGAGCGGGAGACGGCGTCTTGCTGCGCGATTGGCGAGTTGGAGCTGGAATGATGGTGGAGTGATGGGGAGTCGGTGCAGGAGCGGGTGGCGGCGTCTTACTACGGGAAGGACGTGAAGGACGTGAAGGGCGGGTCGAGAATGTGGCTGGGCGGTGAAGAATCGGCGGCGGTGTTTTCTCACGGGCTGGGAGCGTAGCAGGGCGGTGAAGGAAAAGTGGTGGCTCAGTTGTTGGCGCATTGTCATATCCAAAGTCCGGGTAGGGTATATATTCATGGTAAACTGAGCTGGTTGGTCGAGGGGGTGGCCGCTCAAGAGTCCGTTCAGGCGTCCGTTCAGGCGCCCACTCAGGCGCCCACTCAGGCGTCCACTCAGATATCACCTCGGGCACTGTCCACTCAGATACCACCTCGGGCACTACCTCGGGCACTACCTCAGATACCACCTCGGACACTACCTCGGGCACTACCTCGGACACTACCTCGGGCTCCAGCCTAGGGGCTGGTTCAGGAACTGGCTTAGGAGCCCTCTCAGATGCCCTCCTAAGTATCTTCTCAGGTACTTTCTCGGGTGCCTTCTCAGGTAGAGAGGGTGGAGGAGTTTCTGGCACAGAATTCCAAAATGAAGGCCAGATTGTGTCCCGCCGATTAGACAGATCAGATACTGGGCTTTCTGACATGTTGGATTTAAGGTAGAGTGGTTTTGATATTTGTATGTAGCTTTGTTTGGCAAGGTATTCAGTTGTACATAAACCGAAGAGGTCTAAAGAAAAATCTCTAGGTTGAAAACTCTATAGTAGTTTGAATACGGCCCAAAGCGGCGATCTTAGGGAGTTAGGTTGGATAGCAGGCCCGATACGGTGATCGTGCTCGAAGAGAATGGAAGTGATGGTCCGTTGGTATAAGGTGTAAATCTTGATGAATCACGTTGCGAGATCGAGTAGCTTGGACCCCTAAAGGGCAAATCTGCCGTCAAGTTTTCGAGAATCGGTGATCTGGTCAAATGTCAGGTGGGTAAGTTTACTGTCCGTCTTATGGAGAATGCTTATCAACTAAAAACGCCATACGCCAAGGTTAGCAAAGTCTAGTAAGGGAACAACAATGCTTACCTGCAGGGAGTAAGACAAGAAGCATCGTCAAGAATACTCCAAAGTAGTAAAAGAGAGAGTAAGAGAAGTAGTAAGTTAATCAGATTAAGACGAATTTGTGAAACCGCTCGTGAGGAGCAGATGTTGGCCTAAGGACGATGCGTTGGAGATAGCTTTATTATTGGCTTCTTTTCTCTGTTTCCTCATTGGTCCCCTTGCTCGCCTTCGAATTGGCTGTTTCGCTTCCGCCCCCACACCCGCCACACACGGTCCCATATTGAATCGGGCCAACCTGGTCTGACCGATGAATATTTTCATGGCTGCCAAATAATTGGCCAACGGCTTGAGTAGTTTCTACTGGTGGATATCCTAGAAACGTGGGGCATACCTTGTTATATTTTTCAATAACAATGGTAATAGATTTAAGTAAGAAAAAAAGAAATCTTTCACCTATAATAGTGGAGTATATTGGGTTGGGCTATTAGAGACTTTGCACAAATAGATCCGGCTCCGATTTCTAGCAATTTAATTGGTGCATATCAGCTTCTGGTTGGTTAAAAACCAGGGCTGGCTCAAAAGCGCAAAGTCTCTATTTTCTGAAATAGGAGTAAATGTATGTACTGATTGAAGTGGGCAACCGAATATACCGAAGGCCACTATGGATATATCGAGATAAATAAAAGCGATTAGAGCAATAAGATGGATTGAATAATACGAGGGTGTAAAGTATTTTCCAATTTTCCAGGGGGCAGTTTCTTGCACGTTCTCGGATGGATTGAACGGTAGCTTGAACGATCTGTAGTAAAGCCAAGGTTAGCGCAACGCAATAAGATAATGGTAATAAACCTCTGCAAAAAAGGTAAATTTCTGTTTGATGCTAAGATACGATATTAGACATCTATGCCTTCAGAGTTACTAGTGAGAGTGAGATTGCAGGGTTGTATCTCTAAGATTCGCAAACTAAGACTGCTAAATACGTTAGTATAGAAATGTGTACACAAATGACATGCCTGTATGTGGATACAATGCGGTGGAATAGTTTGATCCTTGGTTCTTGTGCTTTGGAATACTGTTTTGGGTGCGCACACGGCGGTGCCGTAACATTGCCGGCGAAATTGCGGATGGAGGATCCTATCATTCGTTCACCCGTGCCGTTGGGTTGAATATTGGGATTGTAGTCCATATGCGTCCAGGAACAAATGTTACTAATAGCGTAAAACATATTTCGGCTCCCCTCCACTGAACGCTTAAAGAGCTATACCAAATGCCACATGCGACTAGTTCGTCAGCAGGTCGCGAGAAGCAGAGCTGGACCCTGATATCGAGATGGTGTGCTACTTGTAGTTAGAAAGTAAGTATCCTAATTTCTGGAATATTATCTCCTCGGTCCTAATATCTCCAAAGACTTAGATGTTTTAATATATATATTTTCTCGTTAATCTGTAAAAAACTGTTAGAAAAATATCGTTTCCAATTGGGGCTAGATTAACTGCGTGAAGCTAGTAGGTGTGGCGAACACAGTGCCGCGCATCTCAATGTTGTTCTTTAATATTCGCCTGAATAATTTCTTGTTTTTGTTTGCTGATTTCAGCTGAAATGGGCTGTTGCTTTATATGAAATTGAACTGAGGTCCTTGAATTCGAATAGTTCTTAGGGACCGGTAGACCTTGGCTAACTAACTGAATACCCAGTCTCGCACTCACATTTAAATGTTGTAATTTGTTCGCATGGGCTAGACGATATATGAAGCAAAAAGCTGAAATAAGTAATATCTTCTGGGTATGGGTAGATGCTGTGTAGATAGCGTTTGTAGATTGCAAATAACTCTCTCCTCGAAATCTTCCGATATCGAATAAACAGGTGGACTTAAAAGTTATCTGTCAGACACCATCTTATTGATATTTTAGGCCATTGAGGTGGCTGGAGCAAAGCATTGAGGATCGAAAATGTTCTCTTATTGTTGCAATTAGATTGTGATTGAACTGGATATACTCGTATCGGAGCTAGGTAGTAGCCAGTGAAAGTTATGACACCCCCGTGGAATGGTATAGAATGAATTGATGGTTAGCCTGAATTTAATTGAAAGAGGACGGATCGCCAAATCTTGAATTGAGCTTTAAATTAGTTCTTAGTAGGTTGAGTATTTCCAGATATTGTCTCTAGCTCATTTGCTGACTGTGGTTTACGCTCATTGGTCCCTGTCATGGAGTTCACAATTTAACGGATATGATGGCTTGGTGGTACTAAATCTTTGGGAAACCTTGCGAGTGGGCTAATTCGAATGTACTCCCTTTTTACTGACTCGTCGTTTTGCCTGTTGCTGGCTAACGAGCGATGTCATGTACGTTTTCATTCTAGAGAGCTGATAGACTTCATGTTATCTGTAGATATGACTATTAGTCTTGAATCTTTTGAGAAAAGCGAGGAATAATTGAGAGTGTCATGCTTGCATCAAGTTTATGGAAGCCAGACCTAATAGTGCATTAACATTAGTGAATAATATAGAATGCGTTGCTTGGGAATATTGCTGTTTTGAGTTTCAGTTTCCATGAAGAAGGAAATACGAATTGGCTCGATGTGAAGAGCAGACGAGACAAATCACAAGACAGGTCTTTATTCTGTGGCGGTTGACGTTGGTGGGAGCGGGACTGGTGGTGACCCGCAAATAGAGGAGGTTACATAACCCATCACGTGATGATCCAGGGCTCATCGCCGTTGCGGCTGTGCCAAAAGCGTCTGGAGAAGCTCCACCAAAGCCGTTTCTTAAAGCATCATCCATCCGCTCAGGAACGCCTCTTGCTGCCTTCCAATCGCATCGTATCGCTTCAGCAATTCAATTCATCGGGCTTCTGGACACTGGAATTCGGCACTATCAACCTCTGCTTTCTACTGGTAACCGCGGCAGTAAATAGCCGCTTCTTGAACCTCGCTATTTAGCTATTCAGTCTCAGCTTGGCCTGTCGAGAACACAATGGCACAGTACTTCCTCGACCTCGTATACTCCCTGACGACATGCATATCGTGTTTTCCCTCCTCGCCCAACCTCACCATAAACCACCGCTCGTTCAAGATCCTACGACTACTCGGCGAAGGTGGCTTTTCCTATGTCTATCTGGTGCAGGATAACACTGGGCAGTTATATGCTCTCAAAAAGATCCGCTGTAAGGCCTCAAAATCCTATACTGCCCTACCCTAACCGGAGTGGAGATACCTAAGCTGAACCGGACTGACATCCTCTCCACCATAGGTCCCTTCGGCCAAGAATCCGTCCAACGTGCCATGAAGGAAGTTGAAGCCTACAAACTCTTCTCACACCCCAACATCATTAAATCTATCGATTACACCATCACGACTGACTCTGGTCGTGGCGGGTCGACCACCATTGGCCGCGACTCCGAAGACGATGGCACCCAGAAAACGGTCTATATCCTCCTACCTTATTTCCGTCGCGGGAATCTCCAGGATGCTATTAACGCGAACCTAATCAACCATACCGTTTTTCCAGAGGGTAAGCTCACGAGGTTGTTCCTGGGTGTTTGTAAGGGTTTGCAAGCACTCCATGAACATCGCTTGAAGAACCCCGGTGCGAGGACTGGCGGAGGAGAGGGTACAGGTACTGATGAAACAACGGAGCCGTTGATGACGAGCGAGATCATGAGTGGGCGGGATGGTGTTCAAGAAGGGGAGATCAGAGCTTATGCACATAGGGATATCAAGCCTGGTTAGTAGCACTCCCTACAATCCTTAGACAGAGGTCTCTAATACCTTATATGCAGGCAACGTCATGATCGACGATGACGGTCTCACTCCTATCCTTATGGACTTTGGTTCTCTCACTCCTTCGCCAACACCTATAACCTCCCGTACTCTCGCCCTCTCGGTGCAGGACTCTGCCGCTGAGAATTCCACCATGCCCTACCGCGCCCCTGAGCTCTTCGATGTGAAAACCGGTTCTGTCCTCGATGACAAAGTCGATATCTGGTCTATGGGGTGTACTCTATATTGTGCACTCTACGGACACTCTCCTTTTGAGCTAGCGACCGAAGAGTCCGGTGGTAGTCTGGCGCTTGCGGTGTGTTCTGGAACATACGCATTCCCAGAGGAAGGGAGACTTGGTGGGAGGAAACCGGGGCAGAGAGAGGTAAGTGAGGGGATTAAAGATATCGTGAGGATGTGTTTGAGGGTGGAACCGAGCGAGAGGCCAAATATAAGGGAACTTATTAAGGAGGTAGAGAAGGTTATTGAAGGGCTGGAGGATGATGATGAGTAGATATGGTGTGGAAAGGGCGTTGTAATGAGCGACTTTTGTTTGGTGGAGTGCTTTGGTATATATATTCATTTCAGTTTCGTGTATGGGTCTTTTTTCTTGCGAATGGATATTTCTTTCAGTGGTGACTGGCTGTGATGCTTTGCAATTTCTCTTTCGGGTTCCTTATTTTTATTTATTTGGAGGACTGTTTGATGCAAATAGGAATGATGGATGAAGTGTGAAATACTGGTTTGAAAAAATTATCTAGTTAGGTTTCCCTGGGATTAATTCGCATTTTTACTTGCAAGTATAACCAGTTTTCACTGATACGTTTCCTATACGATCATTACCACTACTCCGGCTTCCGTGCAACAAACCTCAACCTGATATAATTCAAATCAAACTCTCCATCCTCCCTCCTGCCCACCCCTTCTAGAACCTCCATAACTTCCTTCACGGCCTCTTCCACCCCCTCCACCCCCATAGTCTTCTCCAGCACCTCCAAAAACACCGCCCCAAACAACCGCACCCACCCCTCCAATCCACCCCCCATCTGAGTCGTCAGCTGCGTCTGCCGCAGCTCCGTCTCAATAACCTCAACCACGAACCCCGCCTCCTCCAACAACCCCCTCATATAGCGCTCCGTCGGAAACAGCCACGGACTCGCCTCCCTCGCCTCCGCCGGCGGCACCCCGCGGTGCACGAGCGCCGCAATCAACGCCACATGCACCTCCCCCACATTCCCGTGCGCGCCCATCTCAGCCACAAACGTGCCCCGCGGCTCCAACGCCGCATACGCGCCCTTCAGCGTCTCCAGTCGTGTCTTCGGATCTCTCAGGATCCAGTGCAGCGCCGCGTTCGAAAACACTTTAGTGTATCCGCCCTGCAGAAGCGCTGGGATCTCGGCGGAGAGGCGCCGGCAGTCGAGGACGTGGTATGTAGTGTTTTCTGTGCTGTACATGGATTGCGCGGACGCGATCATGTTCATGGAGGCGTCAACGCCGGTTATGTGAGTGCATTTATGGGAGAGCTGAGATGTGAGGACGCCGTCGCCGCAGCCGAGATCGAGGATTTTGTCTAGGTTGTTAGTAGGGGTTGGTAGAAGTGAGGGTGGGGAGGGGAGGGGAGTACCCGTGGATTGTGGGTCGAGGAGGGAGATTACTCGTGTGGTTAGGAGTGCGACGAAGGGTGCTACTTTGCCGGTGTAGGTCTCGGAGGACCAGTTGTCTTTGGGTACTGTTTCTGTCATTGGCTGTAGAGTGGGTGAGCAGTTGGGGAGAAGGTGGCTCTTTTATGGGGCTGCGGAGAGGAAAGAGGATAGCCTGATGGATTTCTAGGTCTGCTGTGAGGTATTGGTGGGGTTATATAGCTTTGACATCTTGGAGAACTGGCATGGAATTGAGTCATCGGGGGAAGAGCGGTGGGGGAGGAAGTAAGACCTACCTCCTCCTGGAATAAGGTAAGGAGTTTCGAGGTGGGGGTCGGTGAAAAGCTGTGTACCGTGAATAGCTACATGTACGATAGCTATATATTTCACTGAAGAGGAGAGAAGGCGCGCGAATATAAAACTCTCGATGTTTCAACTCATAGAAATATTGAGAGGCTCTAAGTTCAATTTTAGCGGAGTCAGTCCTATTCACGACTTTAAAATGAGGCCACGATCACCAAAAAACATTGGAAATTTTCAACATGTTCGTTACTGCTCTAATCAACTATCGGCGTAAAGTGGTGGGGGGGAAATGATTATTACTCAATGGCCGCATGGAGTCGCATTGTGGGGTAAACAACCCAAACACGTCGGTTCGTGCGACAGCAACTTGACGTTTCCGTCATTGACGGTCTAATGCAAATATCCTAGCGAATCTAGTTGAATAAAAAATGACAAACAAGCATCAGATACCCCCGTGACGCAGCGGTTAGCGTGTCGTTCTTATACGAAGTATTGTCCCGAAAGGGTGAACTTGTATGCAAGTTATGCGAAAGTCGTGAGTTCGAATCTCACCTGGGGTAACTTCTTTTTTGCTTTTTCGCTTAGCCAGATGGGGGAGATTATGGCTGGACTTGGAGTTTAAGCTGAAACAATAAAGCGGTTGGATTAGAAAGGTAAAAAGAGTGAAGATCCAGGCTGTGGGTTTGCACTCAATAGACTAGTCCGCCGGAGGGCTAGGTTTATTCTTCATGCTTTGTCACTCACCGCCTATTTATTTATTTATTTATTATTTCATTCGGCACTTTGTCACTCGCCGCTTGCTCGCCTCTATTAACTGTGTCTAATAACGAATAGGAGGATTTTATAGTTCGTGAGAAAGATGATTACTAATTGCTTAATATTGTGTATTCCTCCCCACCATTACAATCTAACAAGTGCTCTTCTGCCGTCAATCCTACAGGGCGAATTTTTCCTATCCGTGAACATCCTCTTCGCTGCCTGGACATCCATCCATCTCTTCATTTTCATATTTATACTTGCACCAAAAGCAATAGTGATACTCCTTCCTCAGGTATTCCACAACCCGCCCAAGCCTCTCTGCAAAGCTCAACTCCTCAAACCCCTCCAATTCTTCATCCTCCGCTTGGTCGTCCTCGCCACCATCTTCGACATACGTTGATGCTGCATTCCGCGGAAGCGACGGAAGGTTTATACCGAGAGCCACTTTATCCTCTGTATCCAATTCGTGATTCCTGTCATACCCCGGCAACCGCGGCTGATCTAGACTCTGCATAAGATCGTACCGCATCCGTCGCTCTTTCTCCTTCCCCTCTCTGTGCTTTACTAGTCCACGCCAAAGAATATTGATATCCTTCAACGGCACTACCCGTTCCCTCCCAATCAGATCTTCCCCCTTCGCGGCTTCATCTGGGTGATCCCGCTCTGTATCAAAACCCTCACACACCTTCTGCGCCGCATAAAACTGCGACTCCTTCCGCCTCTCCTCCCTCTCCTCCGCAACCCGTTGTCGGTACTCGTCCGGCGTCATCTCCTGCTTCTTAACATCGCCAAGCGCTGCCTTAATCTTCTCCCGCTGCGCAGCCACATGGCCTATCCCACCACGGTCTTCTTTAAGCACCACACCAATTGGCTCGAGCCGGGCTTCACTGGGAGTCCAACTTTTATTCTTATCCCCCACTTCCCCTCCGTCATCTCCTCCTCCGTTGTTGCTGTTGTCGGGTGATTCTGGCGGAGGAGAACGCTGTTTACCGAGCGCGCTGCCAGGCTTGAAACCCATCATCTTCATCATCCGTAGACCTTTACTCTTGGAGCCAGCGGCTGTAGCTTCGTCGAGGAGCGATTTGGAAAGCGCAGCTTCGCGTTTCTCTTTTTCGATTCTGGCGTACTCGGCGCGTCTCTCCTTTTCGAGCTCGGCGAGCTCGGCTTTGGATTTAGGACGTCCGCGGATTTCGGCCTGGGCAATAGTAGTTGTTAGCTTTTTCTCTCTTATAGCTATGTTGAAATAGTGGTGGGGTGAGAGGTGGGGCGGGGTGGTGGTACTTCACGCTGTTCACGCTTCTTCCGTTGTGAGTAGGTCTCTGGAGCTGTAGGCTCCGCGATCACCATATTCATGTAATCATCGTCATCATCCTCGTCGCCTCCGGGCGGATGTGGAGTCGGGGAGGCGGTCTTTTGGTAAGGCCGTTTCAGACGCTGGCTGGAGGAGCTTGGGGAGTCGGAATCGGAATCGGAGTCGAGGTTGAGAGCGCTGGGGTTGGGTCGCTTGCGTGTGGAAGACATGGTGGTGGAGGGCGAGAGATGGGATTGCGAGCGCGTGGTGGTTGACATGCCAAGACCGAGGCTCGAAGTTTGCTAGGCTAAGGGAGCGTGCCTCGTTGGGTTTGTTGTGAGATATCGTAATTGCAAAGACACGATGTCAATGCCTCGGGATGGAGGAGCTGTGGCTAGTAAAGGGACAGTTTCTATGATCCTAGAGATGTCTTGATACACATATCTGGCGCTGACCATGACCATTCAACCTAATCAATCACGACCTCTAATAACAGTTACAGTCTGGAATTGGAGAGTGACGGTTTAAAATACATATGGGATGGCATCGATGGCATTTAAAGTTACCTTCTTTGCTGGGTGGAGCTTAAGTTTTCAGGCCTAACACCAAATAATATCGTGTCGCATGAGCTCGTAGAGAATGTGTATGGCTATTCCTACTCCAAAGCTAAATATACGTATCCGCCACCTCGGCGACTATCAGCTGGAGCCTGAAGATACTGCGCTTCTAGGGAATATTTTGTTATAAGCATATGTAGTGGCCAGAATCACGATATCTCACTCTAAGATGTGAACGGGCTAATAGTTGGATGTATACAGACCTCCTAGTGAAGACTTTTCATTGGTTTATTATGTTTCTGGTTCTTCGTTGGCTTCTATAGGATTTGCTCCATATAGGGACTCTACTAGTGGAGGCGATAGTGAATCTCCTACTACTGGCGACGATACTTTATATTTTTGCTTTGTATAGATTCGTTAGCAGATATATATGGGGCTTCTAGGCCCTCCTCCAGTTCTCATTTCTCATTTATCCTCTACCGCTACGCTCAAATAGATAGATATATTCGTTATCTTCAACCTTGATGTTGAAAATACAGTATCCTGGCCATGGTCGTTGGTACTTACTTGGTGGTTGCTCAGCCCTTATTAATAGACCTGATATTCGGTTAGGCTTTGGGAACTCGGGCTTCGAACAATCCTACTAGTTTAGTTATCTAGGATAACACGCAATCCAGAACGACACACAAGAAGTGCGATGAAGCTTTTTAGTTTTTCCCTAGATCGCTGCCTAACCGTACGGGGGGGCCTTTGTAGCTGTTGAGGTACAACTTTGTGGAAAACGAGATTTGTTGTGCTAACTGGACGGGTTTTAATAGTATTTGTGTCCTGATAGGTAGGTGGTTAACTACATGTAGGCTTGGTTCAATTCCAAGTTACCATACCTGCATAGACTGAGAAAGGAGTTTGGTTAGAAAAATACTCAGGCAGAGAATTTTCTTATACTACATAACTAGTAAGTTCTTGGTAGAGCAGCCGCAAAAAACATGCCAAAAGGCCGTTGTCGTCCACTGAAATTTAGATACTAACATCGCTTTATACTACTCCCCAAACTTACTAACGATTAATGTAGTAGTGATATAGATCTTGAGTCAAAGGATCGTCAGACATGGTAACATTGAAAGAGTCTTGAAATTCATAAGGAAGCAGAGGTTTACCTTACGCGCTTTATTCATCAGCAAGCTTACTCTACAAAATCTATGATATACGCCCCCAAAACATAGACAGAATGTTACATATAATACACAGCCAAAAGAACAAACCTAACTCCACTAATAAAACCCAATGAGAATCCAGAGTCTTAAAAAACTTTACAGCCACTTAGCAAATCTCTAAACCCTCCACCCCCATCTCGATCCTCGCCCTGGCCACCGCCTCCCCTGCTGCACTCCCTTCCCCCATCTCGGTCCTCAACAACGTCGTTAGTCCCTCTAACAGCCCCTCCGGATCCTTAACCCTCGCCCACAGCCTAACTCCCCTCGCCTTCCGTCTCCTCGCGAGCTTTCCTCCCAAGACCTTCACCTGCAAAGCCCCGCCGTGCACTAGCTCTGCGCCCACCGGCGGCCTAATTCCTCCTGTTGCCCTCGGGTCCCAACTCCGGCTCTTGAAAACCCCTCTCGCAACCTCCACCACCACCTCCCCACTAACCGCAATCCCCCACAACCTCTTCCCTGCATGTAGTGCCACCAGTGCCCCAGGCAAATCGCCCGCCAACATAAAACTCTTAAGAACCATAACCCACATCCTCTTCACCCGCTCTGCATCCTCCATAGCTACCACCCGCCGCGGCAGATGCTTCACCATATCCCTAAACAGTCCGCGCGGAGTCGGGAAGTCTGAGAACTTCCTATGTGTCTGTGTATGGCGCCGCCACATCGCCAGCCACACAATATGCCAGCTCTCCAAATCCGGCTTCGCCGTCGCCGACTGCAGTAATATCTGTAGGGTTCCTGCTAACCGCGGTAGATCGTGCGTGCGTAGTAGCGCGTACATGAAGTGGTTGAAGATGTAGGAGTTTGCTGGGATATTGACTTCCGCCATGAGGGTTGAGAGCTCGACGACTTTGTCCATGCGTTGGCGACGAGTGTGGTAGTTGATTAGGAGGGAGAAGGTTTGGATTGTTGCGGGCGCGGTTTGGTCGGGTGGTATGATGTGGTCTGTGGGCAGGATGGTAGATGTTGGGTTGAGGCTGGCTTCTTTGGCTTTGGCTTTCACTTGGTGTAGGCGTGCTTCGATCATTTCTGAACCAATCGCTTGCGCGAGTGCTTCATTTCCATCCTCGAGAAAACCTTGAATTACCCAGTCAAGGTGGATGCTGTCGGGGACGAAACCGTGTTTCAGCATCACGTCACGCACGAGATGTAGTGCAAGGTCGGGGCGTCCCATGTGGATTAAGTTCTTGATCCAGGAACCGTAGAAGTACTTATCGACAACCTTTGGGGGTAATGATTTCAGTGCATCGAGGGAGATATTAGTAAGCTCTTTTGGGGAATCAGAGAATTCCTGTGCGGATTTTACGAGGGTGTTGAGTTGCGTGTAGACTTCTGTGTCGATGCGGGAGTGGGCTGGCGTATCGATTGCCATGTGTTTGAAGACCTCAAGGCCATAGGCTGCACCGCCGCCGTCAAGGAAGGACATGCAGACATCATCATACTGCGCGGGCTTGATCGGATCTTTGGTGATTCGCGCGCAGTTTCGCATCTTCTGGTATGCGTTCCAAGCGCGGTTGGGTTTGTAGACGTGGTTCCAAGAGAGGATGATGGGCATCCAAGTCTTTTGGTCTGTATATCCGAATTTTTCTTGCATCCTCCCCATCCAGTACTCGGCTTGTTCGGGCTGGCTGGAGAGCGAAATCATGCGGATACCGAGGTTCCAGTAAGCCGGAGAGATTCCAGGTGCTTGGTTGCCGAGTTTCCAACGGGAGATGGCACCTTCTCTTTCACCATTCCAGAAGAGACCACCAACATGCGCGATTTGTTGCCCCTCCGTTAGTGGAATTTCGGCTGCTACCATCATGTCGCCAATGAGGCGACTGCGGAAGGACGGGATTTTTTCAATATCAAGTGCCCAGAGGAGTTCCCATGCGTGCGGAGTGAGGAGGCGGAGAATCCGCGGGTTAGATT
The DNA here is from genome assembly GCA_038503075.1 of Gyromitra esculenta. Lineage (NCBI taxonomy): Eukaryota > Fungi > Ascomycota > Pezizomycetes > Pezizales > Discinaceae > Gyromitra > Gyromitra esculenta. Next base: position 1,377,950 of record JBCAML010000016.1, on the reverse strand, counting down.
TGAACTGGGAAAGCCAGTGGAAAACCTCCTTGGACACACTAAGCGGCGAGTGTGAGACAAGTTCTAGCGTATTAACAAGTTTGCGGAGGTGGTGTAGTTCTATGCTGGTCATGCTTTTCATTTGTTGCAAATCGGCCGTGTCAGATGTGCTCGACACCGTGAGCATGTGCAATGGTTTTTTTAGCAGTGGCGGAGGCTCAATGGTTTGTTGGAATACCCGCATCCTTGGCTCGTTTTCGCCCGTGATATCTGCAGACTCCGCAGCCTCCATTGACTCCCAGTTTTTTGGCTTTGCGTTTTCGTTGTTAGAGTTCGGTGGTGGAAGCTCAGTAAGAGTGCCAAAGCGGGTGTTACGACTGGTTTTAAGCGTATCAAAAAGGCGGCGTAAATCAGCTGGTTTAGGCCGCATATCTTTACGCCACGCAGCAGCTCTTGCTGCAGGGTCCAGCCTGGTGGATTTAGGCGGTAGCATAGGTTTTCTCGCATACGATCTTATCGGTAGATAACGCAATTTGAATTTCGCTAAGGGGTCTGTCCTGATGGCGGCGGGTGAGGGAGGGCTTTGTAGAGTTTGTGTTATATCCCTTGTTTGTGAGGCTACTCCGGCGGGTGTCGGCCGCTCTTTTGGTAGAGACGATCCTAGAAGCTGCTTTTTCTGTTGAATTTCTTTCGGTTCAGAGACAAACGATTCATGGGCCAATTGCACTGGCTCCACTTTGAATGGAGGTGGTCGAATAAATGTTGGACTTTTTGACCCATTACTCCCTGTCACGCCTGTAACCTCCCCCTCCACTGTCTCACGTTTCCTCACGTTTTCCCTAATGTGTGGAGTTGTGCATGCGAGAGGGCTTGAGCGGCCATTACGACTGCTTTTGAGATTATCGAAGAGGCGACGGAGATTGGATTGTTTGGCCCCTATGCCCTTGCGTAGCATAACTTTTTGTCACGGAAGTCCGTCGTGGCGGGAGTAGAGGCGAGTTTTGCGGATTGGTACATTTTTTTTGTAGAACATAGTTGCAGCAGTGCTGCTAGTGAGGTCATTGGCATTACCCGGCCGGCGGTGTCGGACGTCGACCGCTCACCCATTATCACTCGGTCATGTGTTACACAGTCAGTTCCAACATCATTCCAACGAGCAAGTAGTATAGGAACCCATAACCATGATACATACCAAACAATCATGGATAACCCCACCGAAGACGATCAAACACCATTCCAGTTCGGTCAATCCGCCCAAACCCCCTCTCGATCTCCACCCTTAACACCTTCTCCCTCCCTCGCTCTCTGGTCTCGCAAACTAGCCTTCCAGTCCGAAGAACTTTCCGCCATAATTCAATCGTCCTCCTGCAAATTGCAGGAGCACCACTCATCCCTAAAAGCTCTCCTCAACAGTTGCAAAGCCGACATCACAACCACAAAAGCCGAAATCGAGGCTACAGCGAGAGCAAGGGAGGAGGAAAGTTAGTCTCAACCCCACATCCATATCAATAACTACACTAAAAAATACAAAGTCAACACCCAAATCAACACCCTCCGTTGCGCCTCCCAGAAAATCCCAGAGCTTCTCTTCGCTCTCGATAAAAAACTCGCCCCTCTATCCAGCTTACCACAAATACACACCAAGCTCCAATCTCATGAACTCCTTCTTCGTGAGTTTGCAACTGGCCAGAACCGCCTATTGGATAATCAGAAGAAACTAGTTAGTGTTGTATCTGTTCTATCCGCTGCGCAGGAAAATCAAATCAACGGAGTCCTTCGGATCCTAGCTAGGATTGAGAAGCCTAGCGGAACTCTAAGTGAAATAGAAGAATCGCAAGCCACTGAAGAAGACGCAGTCGCGAAAAATTCACAACCGCAACAATTGCTTCGGAAGTCGAAACGACAGCGTCGGTTACTGTCGGATGAGGAAATGATGGATGAGCTGTTGAAACCGGTTCAGCGAGTTATTTCTGTAGAGTTGTTGTCGGTTGAGGATATCAGGCGGGCCAGAGGGGCTGGTAGGGATGAGAACATTGTTACTGAGAGCAGAGGAGGAGGGATGGCTATAGAGAGACCTCTGAAGAGGAAGTTGCTGAGCACGCTGGATGTTGAGCAGTTTGCATATGCGGATGAGATGTGAGTGGTTTACATAGAGCGCTAGTAGTGTGTTGTATTGGTTTTTTTATAGTAGCAATTAAATGGGAGAAAACAAATAAAGAATTCGCTATACAGTGTAAAGATGCGCACCTCACACTGGTATCTCATTTCGCCTGCCGGGGCCCTCGCATACCCAGGGTTTTGGATGCATAATGTTAGTAAAACGTAGTGAGCCAGAAACAAGACAAGACCATGCGCGTTAATATCGCAAAGTCACTTATATAGTATGTTTCTGCTTAGGCATAGAAAATTTATCTCACTACAGACATCACAATCCCGACCATACTATATATTCCGCTTTCTTACTCAGGTGTATTCTTACATCAAAATTCGTTCCCATAGAGAACATTCCTGTCTGTAGTTTGATCTTATCCCCTACTAATATCAACAGGTCTTGTATTTCAGTACGGGATCTGGATCACTTCAAAAAAAAAAAAACTGACAAAAGGAGTATACATTGAAAGGATTAACCAAACCCTCTAAAGAGGTCCCCAAAACCAAATTATCAAGAAACGTATTGACCAAGAGACAACTCAACAACGAAAAAAAAAACCAAACACTACAGCGATAAAGATAAATCCGACTATAGCCAATACCTAAAGTATATATTATGGCCATTAGCTACCCATTCACCCACCACCAGCACCACTCACCACTCACCACTACATATCTTTAGTAACCGCTTTAATCCCACGAACAAGTTCCGCGCTGAGATTTTCCAGCGCATCACGCCTCCTAAGTCTCGGCGTGACATTTCTCTCCGACGCCGCACCGCTATCCGCAGCAGTCTGGGTACTGTCCGGAGGGCTGTAATACGTCCCTACCGAATTCCTACGAACACTGCCCTGGGGCCGGCCTGCGACACCAAACAGACCTCGAAACATCTCAGAGACATGGGGACGGGGAACGAGGTAAGTAGCAGGACCTACAGGACGATTAGCTCGCGGGACACGCGGAGCCCTCGCAGTCAGTAATGTGCGATCACGCGAAGCTTGAACCAACTCCCACTGCAGTGGGGTGAATCCCCGCGGGGGAGGACCCTCCTGGGGTCTAATTGCGGGGAGCCACCCAGGACGCTCTTGCGTGGGGCTTTCGGGCTGGGAGAGTTCTGGTAGAGTTTGCGAACGAGATAGAACGTTCGCGCTTAGTACTGCGTCGATGGAGGGGTAGTCTGTAGATACTGATTTGCCTTTGTTTCTGGCTGGATGCGGGAAGGGTCGTAGAGACATGGCTCTTTGCTGCGAAATTGTAGTGAGAGTGAGTGAGTGAGACTTACTGGTTTGACGTGATGTAGTGATTAATGGAGGCTGATTTCAAGTATTAGTAGTACGTGTAGATAATGGGTAGTTCCTCAAGGCTTTTTATTTAAAATTAGTTACTTATATGGATTCAACCTGTATCCAGCGGGTCGCCATTCTAACGCCGTCTAGTCCCAATGGAAGAGATTGGCGCACTCGAGCGGCCGCGGTTGAACCCCACTGATATAGTATACGTGAATTACACCGTGAACTAAAAAAACTAGCTTCTTCCAAGGGAAATAGACTGCAGTTTCGTGTCCAGTCTCCATCCTGACGAGTAGCGCCTCTGGTTACACGGAGCAACATTTTTGTAAGTAGGACTACTCCAGGAATGGGCCAATCATTCAAATAGCTATAGTAGTTGGTGGAGGTGGAGGTGACGCTAACGAGACCAAATATCGCCCCATCTATCGACGAGATACGAGATGAATCGCTGTTTGTAAAACCTGGAAATTGAAGCTATGTGCGTGTGTATACATGTAGTATCCCAAGATCGATCCCACCATAACACGGCAGAAGAGAGCCCGATATATCGGATTTACTACATATATATATATATATATTAGTTATAATCGAGCATATCCCCCAAACGCAGCATTCCCACAAATACACACCGCCTAGGCCGAGGTCGACCGATCGGCCGCACTGCCAAATCCCGAGCAAAAACCGACATTTTGAAGGTCTATAGACGGTTCCCAAGCTTCTATCAATAACCATCCATCCATCCATGGAAACAAAAACAAAAGAGGGGGGGGATCTAGAAGAAAACGAAGGCACAGGCACCAGGCCTATAAGATAAATCACAGAGACAGCTTGACCCTCATGAGGACTTAAAAAAGTACTGTAATTATTGTTATTTTTCTCCTTAGTAGGTTTTTTTTTTTTTGTTTAAATCATTTAATTATTGTTTCTAGGTACAAAACCACTTATGCAACACGAAGGTTATGAAGTCAAAAAACCTATCCCCCCCAAATAAACATCCTTATCCGCCTGGGTAACAAGAGAGAACACAAAGGAAAAGCGAACCAAATACTTCCAACAGAACAAGACAATGTTCCTGCAGTAAACGACTTAACGGTGCAGGGAAAAATTGACAACAAATGCCTGTGAGAGTAAAGAGACTTGCAGGCAACAGCTAAAAAACCATGAGAAACAATAGAAGAAAGTCCACAGTAAAGTCACAATGGAAGTAAAAAGCAGCCAGGAAAAAATTCCAATCAAAGTTAGTTAGGGTTGAGTGAGTATATTTCATGGATAACTGTTTTCATTGGCTCGTCAGGTACTGGGGTACAGGGTTGTTGTGTTACGATTGTTGTTCTTTGTGTTTCTTTTTCATGGATGGTTGTTGTGTTGGTCGATTAGACACATGGGTATATGATTGTTTGGTTTCGCTGTTGTTCTTTGTGTTTCCATGAGTTTCTTGTTACGATGACTTATGTCTTTGTCATCGAAAGGGGTGGAATGTGGTATATAAGCGAAGGGATTTCCCTTCATCTTGTACTTTTCCTTCTTCTTTCTTTAAGCAACGTCTTCTATTGTACACTCTTTGTATCTCACAAATACAACCTCAGGTTACACCTCGTAATCTTTCGCTGTCGCCGTCTTCAAGTCATCCTAACTTGAACCATTGGTAGAGCCTGTAGAATCCTCGCACACTCTCCTGTCGTTGGTTTCTCGTTCAAGTAGCACTGCTCATCTCGGGGGATACCTGAGAGCTTGACGAGAATCTCACTCCCTGAGATTACGTTGCTTCCTAATCTACACCCTCTACCCCGCTTCCCCCTCAAATAAAATTACCATGAGCAACCCTGCCCCCGCCCCCTGGACCTTCCCAACGTTTGAGAACTTCCAGGCCGCCGCCAACGCCGACCTCGCCTCCGCTTATGAGGAAATTCGCTCCCACTATCAACAGCGGGTCGACAACCTCACGTACGCAGACCTCCAACTTGAGGAAGCCACTCAAGAAAGAAATAACATGACGGCAAGGTTCAACACTTGCCAATCCCAACTACAAGCAGCTGAAGCAGAGGTCGCCCGCCTCCTTAATGCCGCTCCCCCACCACCTGCGCCTTCCCCACCACCGCCCCCCGCTCATACACAAGGAGGCCGTTCAGACAAAATGCCCGACCCAGATAAATTTAATGGGTCCCGCGATAAACTCCCCGGGTTTGTCCTACAACTCCGATCAAAACTCTCGGTTAACGCCGACCGCTTCTCTAGTAGCAACAATATGATATTGTATGCTATCAGTCGTCTTGAGGGAGCCGCCCTCGAACAGATCCGCCACTCTGTCCTCCCTGACGGGACTACCACCTGGAACAACGCCGCCGAACTGATCACTGCCCTCGAAACCGCCTTCGGTGACCCCGACCCACTAGGAACCGCTCGCCGCGAACTGCACCAGCTCCGACAAGGAAAACGAGATTTTTCCGCTTACCTTGCCGACTTCCAGCGGATCATGGGAAGACTAAACTACGACGAGTCAGCAAAAAACGATGCCCTGGAATTCGGAATGTCAGACGAATTAAAAGAAGCTGTGGTGACTGTCGCCGATTTCCCCACCACTTTTACTTCCTTCTGTGCCTTCCTCCTCCGCTTAGATAATCGTATCCGAGCGAGAAGAGAGGAAAAGAAGAACAATGCCCGTAACACCATGGGACAATTCGCCGCCCCCGCTGCCGCCCCCGCCGCCTTCACCCCTGCCTCCTCTTCATTCGCCCCAGGAGGACTTGCCCCCATGGATCTATCCTTCGGTCGAACCTCCACCTCCCGCCCTGCTCCTGAACAACGCTATGTTCAGATCAACGGGAGAAGGAAACTATCGCCCGAAGAAAAAACGTGGAGACAGACCAATAACCGCTGTCTGTTCTGCGCCGGAGAAGGACACATCTTCTCCAACTGCCCCTCCGCCTCCAAACGCCCTGTCATGAGGGGAGCCGCTACTAATGCCCCCGCTGCTCCTCCAGCTTCCTCTGTTTTTCCACCGCCTTTGCCACCTCGTTTTTCCGCCTTCGATGCAGCAGACTCAGTTGAGTCTTTAAACTAGTTCAACCAGAGTCGCCCTGTGACCCTGCTCTGGTTTCGTTTTCTCCTTTGTCAGCGTTCTCTATTTCTGGGTTCTCAGTGTCGGATGTGTGTGTGGAGGATAATTTGGATGGGGAACATTTTGTAGTTTCATGTAGCCTTTCCCACCAAAATAAAGTTATAAAAACACACGCACTTCTTGACACTGGAGCCTCAGGGTTCGCTTTCATTGATGAAAACTTTGTGCGTCACCATTCTCTACCATTGTTTCCCCTTAAAACTCCTCGCCAATTAGAGGTCATTGACGGCCGAACAATTGCCTCAGGAGATATCACCAACCTCTGTCACCTGGAGCTTTCTATTCAACAACATAACGAGAAAGCTCCCTTCTTCGTCACCAAACTAGGACATTACCCCCTAGTGCTCGGTATCCCGTGGATGAACCTCCATGACGTCCACTTACAATTTGCCAACAAAAGCATTGAATTCAACTCTGAATTCTGCACCACCCATTGTGCTCCCAAACAACCTATTGTCTCCGTCGCCGCCATCCCACCTCCAGCTAAGCTTAACGCCGCCTTTATTGGAGCCGCCAGTTTCCGCATGCTTGCCAGGAAAAAGGGTATTCAAGTCTACTCAATGTCTCTATATGAGATTCTCACGGTTCAGTCCCAGTCTAAGCCCTTCTGTATCCCAGAAGGTGAGCAGAGCTACTTAAACGAGAACTGTTGCGATAAGAGTGACGAAGTTTTCTACAGGTCCTACGTGGGTCTAACTCAAGGTGAGTTAAGTGTGAGAGTGTTTACAGCGACAGCGACCGCGAGGATTCTGAGGTAGAACCGAGATAGTATTAAAAGAATACAGGAGAAGTAAACTGAGAACGTTGCTTAAAGAAAGAAAAAGAAGAAGAACAAAAGCAACCGAAATCCTTCCTTAAATACCCCGCTTTTCAGTAACACCAACAACAACCCGGCAACAACCGAAATACAAAAACATTATCCTAATAACCCAAAACCTAACCGAACAACAAAGAAATTGTACAACCATCCGAACCACGAGTCATCCCTGAATCAATCCATGAAAGTAGCTCCCCCCTTCAAGCGTGAGCTCCTGCGAACATTAGGCGTAGTTAAGGTCGGGGTAATTAAAAACTTTTCCAGTGCCGAAGTATCTGCTAAGTCTTCGGCGGGTTCCCAGGTAGGGTGAGCATATCCGGTCCATTCAACGAGGTACTGTTGTTTCTTACGATATGTCCGTTGGTCCAAGATTTTCTCGATATAATATTCTTCTTGGTCGTTGACAACAACAGGCGCTGGGGGAGGAATGATTTGTCCGGGAAGAGCATCATGGGCCGCAGGTTTCAATAAAGAAACATGAAAGACAGGGTGGTACTTAACCGAGGATGGAAGGTCAACTTCATAGGCAAAAGGAGAGATCATCTTTTTAATCGGATAGGGCCCCATCCATTTCCAATCCAACTTCCGAGCATTCCGGGTAGTTCTAATGTTCTTCATTGAAACGAAGACATGATCATCGACTCGGTAAGCTGGAGCAGGTATACGGTGTCTATTCGTGGCCGTTTCTTGGATATCTTGGGCCGTTCTTATCTGCGTTCGTAGATGGTCATAGAGTTCTTGCATTGTTTGACTAAACAAGGCAGCATCTAGGCTCTGCGGGGTCGCTTGGGTTGGGAGGAGAGTAGTATCGAAACGAGGATGGTACCCATAGTTAGCAAAGAAAGGAGAAACTTTGGTACTCGCGGATTCCTGGTTGTTTGCTGAGAACTCGGCCATAGGTAACCAGTTGCTCCAGTCCTCTTGTTGATAAGATACATAAGATCGTAGGTACTGTTCCATGACCGCGTTTAGCCTTTCCGTCTGCCCGTCTGTCTCCGGGTGGAAAGCAGTAGACATCCTGGCTTGAATCCCAAGGCGTTGACACAACTCTTTCCAGAAATGAGCTGTAAATTGGGTACCTCGGTCTGATGTGATATGCGTAGGTAACCCATGTAATTTCCAGACATGTTGTAGATATAAATCAGCTACATCTCTGGAGTTGACGGTAGTATTACAAGGGATAAGATGGCGCATTTTAGACAGTCGGTCGACTACTACCATGATAGCATCATAGCCATTTGATTCAGGGAGGCCAGTAACGAAATCCATAGAGATTTCTTGCCATGGGCGGTTAGGAATAGGTAGGGGGCGGAGAACTCCTTGGGTACGTTGGGTAACTGGTTTCGCCTTCTGGCAGATATGACAGTTACGGACATATTGCCCGATCGACTCCCTCATCTTGGGCCAATAGAACCTTCTAGCAAGGAGTTCGAAGGTTTTATCACGTCCTGGATGGCCTGCGGCAGGGGCATCGTGGTGTCTCTTGATCAATTCAAGGCGGAGGGGGGCAGAGTCTGGAACGTAGATGCAGTCTCGGTAATAGAGGTTTCCTTTTTCCTCCTTGCACTCGCTTAAGGTAATTTCCTTGGATTGTTGGTCCTTATTCCTTAACGCTAGGAGGATCTTTTCAGGAAACTTGTCAGCGATATATCCTTCTGCAAATAGCTTTTTTAGGGGGGCGTCCAATTCAGCGGCTTCGTTTGATAAAGAAGCCGACAACAAACTTAGCTTAGGGTCAAGGTTTTCCTTCTTTAGCACCACCTGGCTTTGATGTGCTAATCGTTCATCTTCTTCCTTGGGGAGATCTCCTGATCTCCTGGTCAACGCATCCGGTTTTCCCCCTTGGCTTCCTGGTCTATACGTGATCACAAAATCAAAACGCGATAGGTATTCAGCCCATCTAGCTTGACGGCGGTTGAGTTGCTTGGTACTCATAAAGTACTCAAGGTTTTTATGATCACTAATGACGTCAATTGGGTGTTTTGAACCTTCCAATTCCGGACGCCATTCCTCAAAGACTCGTATGATGGCAAGTAGCTCCTTGTCGTAGATTTCATAATTGCACTCAGCTGGTGAGTGTTTTTTCGAAAAGAAGGCTACTGGGTGCAGGATTCCGGCGTCGTCGTATTGGGATAGGACTCCCCCTGATACAAAATCCGAGGCATCGGTTTCCACGATGATTTTTTTATCAGGATCAAAGTGGATAAGGATTGGGGCCGTGGTGAAGGAGTGTTTTAGGTTTTCGAAAGCTATGTCAGCTTCGACAGACCATTCAAAGGTGATGCCTTTTCTGGTAAGGGCGGTAAGGGGGGCAGCAAGCTTTGAGAATCCCAGAATAAATCGACGATAAAAATTTGCAAAGCCTAAGAATGCCTGAACATCTTTTACGCTTTTTGGGGTTCCCCATTCCCGGACGGCCTTGAGTTTCTCCTCGTCCATCTTTATGCCATCGGGGGTGAGAATAAGTCCGAGGTATTTAGTGGTTTGTACCTGGAACTCGCATTTTTCTGGTTTTAGCAAGATGTTATTGTCTTTGAGCTTTTGGAGGACTTTGCGAACGTGGGTTTGATGTTCGGCGAAGGTATTACTGTAAATGAGGATATCGTCCAAGTACGCCGTGCAGAAGATGTCCAAATATTCTGTAAGACAATCATTCACGAAGCGTTGAAAAGTTCCGGGAGCATTGGTTAGGCCAAAGGGCATGACCTGATATTCGTATAAACCATAACGAGTACGGAAGGCTGTCTTCCATTCATCCCCTTCGGCGATGCGTATTTGATGGTAACCGTCGCGTAGATCTAGTTTGGTGTACCATTGTGCTTTTGCTAGACGGTCCAGGGTTTCTCGAATAAGGGGCGACGTATAACGGTCTTTGACAGTGATCGCATTAAGGCCACGATAGTCCACGCACAATCTTAATGATCCATCGGCCTTTTTCACGAAGAGAACAGGAGATCCAGCTGGAGATGAACTAGCACGGATAAATCCTTTCTCTAGGTTATCTTCGATGTACTTCTTCAGGACGATTAATTCCTCTCGTGACATTCCATACAAGGGTCCGAAGGGGGCATCTTTTCCTTCCATTAGTTGTATTTTATGGTCATAGGAACGGAGAGGGGGTAGTCCTTGGGCTTTTGATATATCGAACATATCCAGGAAGTCATGGTATTCAGTGGGTATCCTTTCTCTCCATTCTTCCTTGGTTGTTGTTTTCTCTAGGATCCTATTTATCTCATAAAGAGACATAGCATAGGCCTGAGAGGTACGTTTTCGGGTAAGGGTTCGAAAACTTGCAGCTCCAATAAACGACATATTGAAACGGGGTGGTACTGTAATGGCTGAGGTGGATACGGCTGGGGAATGTGGTGCACAGTGGGTGGTGCAGAGTTTAGAATTAAACTCAATGCGTTTTTGGGCGAAGTGAAGTTGGACGTCGTGATAGTTCATCCATGGGATTCCAAGAACGAGGGGGTAATGTCCTAGTTGAGTAACGAAGCAGGGGGCTTGTTCTTGGTGTTGTTGGATAGAGAGATGAATATTGGCAATATGGGTAATGTCTCCTGATGAGACTGGGCGGCCGTCTATTACCTCAAGTTGTCGGTGATTTTTTAGGGGAAGAAGGGGTAGGGCGTGGTGACTCGCAAAGTCTTTGTCAATGAAAGCGAATCCTGAGGCTCCAGTGTCCAATAGTGCGTGGGTTTTGATGATTTTATTATTATGGGAAATGCTACAAGAAATAACAAAGTGTTCCCCATCTAACTGATCCTCCACGCACATATCCGACACCGAAAAACCTGAAATGGAAAACGCAGACAAAGGTAAAGAAAATGGAACCGAAGCAGGGTCACTGGTCGACTTCGGTGAAACTAGTTTAAAGCCTCATTGGAGGCGCTGGCGGCTTCCAGGGCGAAGAACTGAGGTGGGAGAGGTGGTGGCGGTAGCGAGGAGGCTGGAGGGGTACGGCTGGCGGGTGGTGCTGTGAGGGCCCCCCTCATCGTGGGTTTCTTTGGAGCGGAGGGGCAATTGGCGTAGGAGTGATCGGGGGCGGCACAAAACATGCATTTGCCGGTAGAACGGCGCCATTGTTTTTCTTCCTCCGATAGCTTCCTTCTGCCATTTACCATTGTATACCTTTGATCCTGAGGGGGTCGAGAGAGATTGCTAGTACGTCCAAAGGAGAGATCCATGGGAGCAAGGCCTCCTGGTACAAACGATGAGGCGGGAACAAAAGGAGTCATTGCATTGGCTGGGGCACTAAACTGTCCCATATTCTCACGGGCACTCCCTCGTTTCTCTGCCTTACGGGCTCGGATACGATTGTCCATTCTAGTAAGGACTAGGATCATGTCGTTGAGAGTAGCGGGCATAGCGGCGGCGAAGACCATAGCTTCCTTTAATTCTTCGGACATACCGTGTTCAAGGGCATCCATCTTCGAATTTTCATCGAAGTTTAGTTGTCCCATGATGCGTTGGAAATCCGCTAGGTAGGCGGAGAAGTCGCGTTTGCCTTGACGAAGTTGGTGCAGTTCTCGTCGTGCAGTACCGGTGGGGTCGGGGTCTCCAAAGGCAGTCTCCAAGGCGGCGATGAGGGCGGCGGCGTTGGTCCAGGTTGTAAGGCCAGAAGGAAGGACCGTGTGTCGGACTTGTTCCAGGGCCGCTCCCTCCAAGCGGTTGATTGTATAGAGAATCATGGTATTCTCGTCAGCGAATCGATCCCTGTTAACCGCGAGTTTTGAACGGAGTTGGAGGATGAAACCGGGGAGTTTTGTTCTGGATCCGTCAAATTTCTCCGGGTCAGGCATACGTTCAGAGCGATGGGTGGTGACCGATGGCGGTGGGGGAGTGGCCGTGAGGTTTGGTGGAGCCGGGGGGAGGGAAAGGTTTGCACGAGCCTCATTCCGTTCTCGACGTAATCGGTCAATGAGGGTTGAAGCGTCGCTGACCCGTTGGTCTTGTTGTTGAGCATGGTGATTTGCGTTGTCTGCTTGGATTTGGGCGGTGTTGAGCTTTATCTCTAGCTCCTGCGTTCCTTCTTGTAGGACGTCAATTTGGTCCTCGAGAGCCTGGTTGAGTTCCTGGAGTCGGTTAAACAACTCGACGGGGTCGTCTCTATAGGCCTGAGCGAAGGCTTCCTTTGTGGGGAAGCGGGGTGTGGCGACAGCGGCTCCTTCAGATGAGGAGGTGACGGGGGCGGGGGAGCTCATTTTTACTTCGGAGTAGGAGGTGTAGATGAGAAAAGCAACGTAATCTCACGGTTCAGTCCCAGCCTGCTCTGTATCTCTGTATGGAAGAGAAATACTTAAACGTAACTGTTGCGATAAGAGTGACGAAGTTTTCTACAGGTCCTACGTGGGTCTAACTCAAGGTGAGTTAAGTGTGAGATCTCTCTCTCTCTCTCTCTCTCTCGTAGAACCGAGATAGTATTAAAAGAATACAGGAGAAGTAAACTGAGAACGTTCTTAAAGAAAGAAACTCTCTCTCTCTCTCTCTCTCCTTCTCTCTCTCATCTCTCTCCCTCTTCCTACAAAAACATTATCCTAATAACCCAAAACCTAACCGAACAACAAAGAAATTGTACAACCATCCGAACCACGAGTCATCCCTGAATCAATCCGTGAAAGAGATAAACAAAGTCCTCGATAGTAAAACAACTAAAGTCTCTCTCTCTCCTCTCTCTCTCTCTCTCTCTCCCTCCCTCTCTCTCTGCTTTTTCTTTCTTTCTTTAACCACCGTTTGGACCTCTCTATGGTATGTCTCGCGATGAACTTCTGGTTTTGAAGAAATACATCGAAGACAATCTAGAAAAAGGCTTTATCCGTGCAAGTTCTTCTTCTGCTGGCTCCCCAGTCCTCTTCGCTGCCAAACCTGACGGATCCCTTCGTCTGTGTGTGGACTACCGTGGCCTTAATGCCCTCACTATGAAAGATCGTTACACCTCCCCCCTAGTCAAGGAAACATTGGACCGACTTGCGAAAGCCCAATGGTACTCGAAACTTGACCTACGTGATGGCTTTCATCAGATTCGCATTGCCGAAGGAGAGGAATGGAAAACTGCCTTCCGAACTCGATATGGTCTATATGAGTATATGGTAATGCCATTCGGTCTTACCAACGCCCCCGGTACATTCCAGCGATTCGTAAACGATTCCCTCCGAGAATACCTGGATCTCTTCTGCACCGCTTACCTTGACGACATCCTGATCTACAGCGATACCCTCGCCGAACATAAAGTACATGTCAGACAAGTCCTCAATGCACTCAAAGCCAATAATATCCTTCTCAAACCTGAGAAGTGCGAGTTCCACGTGCAATCCATCAAGTACCTGGGCCTAATACTAACCCCCGAAGGTATAAAAATGGACGATGATAAACTCAAAGCCGTCCGGGATTGGAACCGTCCAAAGTCAGTCAAAGATGTACAAGCTTTCCTTGGCTTCGCAAATTTTTACCGACGATTCATCCTAGGATTCTCCCGATTAGCTGCCCCCCTTACTGCTTTTACAAGGAAAGGTGTTATCTTTGAATGGACAGTCGAAGCAGAACTCGCATTCGAAGCCCTGAAAGATGCCTTTACTAAGGCCCCCGTCCTCATCCACTTCGACCCTCGAAAGAAAATCTTCGTGGAATCTGATGCTTCTGACTTCGTCTCCGGTGGTGTTCTCTCCCAACTTGACGATAACGGCGTACTCCATCCTGTAGCCTTCTTCTCCAAGAAGCACTCACCAGCTGAATGCAACTACGAGATTTATGATAAGGAACTTCTTGCTATCATACGCTGTTTCGAGGAATGGAGACCAGAGCTTGAAGGATCGGAACTACCCATCTCAGTTATTACTGACCACAAAAACTTGGAATATTTCATGACCACCAAGCAACTTAATCGACGACAAGTCAGATGGGCCGAATACCTTTCACGTTTTGACTTCGTCATTACCTATAGACCAGGAGCACAAGGAGGAAAACCGGACGCACTGACTCGGAGATCAGGAGATCTCCCTGAAGAAGGGGATGAAAGACTAAGACACCAACAGCAAGTGGTCTTAAAGGAGAAGAACGTTGATCCTAAGTTGAGTTTGTTTTCGGGTTCTTTATCAAACGAACCCGCTGAATTGGATGCCTCCCTTAATACCTTAATGAATCTTGGATATAGTGCTGACCCGTTCCCACAAAAAATCCTCCTAGCACTTAGAAGTGGTGAACGACAATCTAAAGAGATCACCCTAGGTGATTGTACTGAAGTCAACGGTCGTCTTTATTACCGGAAAAAACTCTATGTCCCTGACCATGACCCTCTTCGCCTCCTCATCCTACAACGACATCATGACGCCCCCTCAGCTGGCCACCCGGGACGTGAAAAATCCTTCGAACTTATTTCAAGGCACTTTTATTGGCCAAAGATGAGAGAGTATATTGGCCGTTATACGCGAAACTGTCATACCTGTCGACGAGCAAAACCAAGCACCCTCGGTACCCAAGGTGTCCTGAAGCCACTCCCAATTCCTAATCGTCCCTGGGAAGAACTATCAATGGACTTCGTTACCGGTCTCCTCTCAAGGGGCGAGGTTTATCTTCAAGCTCTCAGGTATCCCCCGAGATAAGCAGTGCTACTTGAAGGGAAAACTAAGCGACGAGAGAGTTTCACGAAGTTCCACAGGCTCTACGGAGTGTTCAAGTATAGAGGACTTGAGGACGGCGACAGCGTAAGGTTATCAGGTGTAACCGAGGTTTGTATTTGTAGAATACAAGAGTGTACGATAGAAGACGTTGCTTAAGGAAAGAAGAAGAAAAGTACTACAAGAGGGGGAATCCCTTCGCTTATATACCCATAGTCCACCTCTTTGATGACAAACGTATGACTCATTGTAAAGGAAACCAAGGGAAACATATAGAACGATCGACAAAGCAACGCAACACAACACCTATACCGCTAATCGAACAACACAGCAACCATCCATGAAAGTACCCCCTCCCTCATAGCCGTGAGCTCCTGCGAACACTAACCAGACTTTCCTTCGGTTTATTCGGATATCTTTGGTGAAACGCGTCTACTGCTTCCGTTTCTTCGTGATACTCCGCAGGTTCCCACGTAGGTAACGCATACCCCGTCCATTCGACCAAGTATTGGAGTCTTCCTCGGTAGAGTCGAGAGTCTAGTATGCTTTCGACGAGGTATTCTTCGACGTCATTTACTTGGACGGGGGGAGGTGGCGGAATAATTTGGCCAGGGAGTGGGTCGGTGGGAGCTGCCTTGAGTAACGAAACGTGAAATACTGGATGGTATTTCATTGACATCGGTAAGTTTACTTCATAGGCATGTGCAGAAATCACTCGCTTCACCGGGAAGGGGCCACTCCATTTCCAGTCCAATTTTCTTGAATTTCGGGTCGTCCTCATATTCTTCATTGATACGAAGACTCGATCGTTGACCTTAAACGAAGGGGCGGGGGTACGGTGCCGGTTAGTATTGGTTTCGAAAATATCCTGGGCCGTTCTCATCTGAGTTCGAAGGAAGTCCCTAAGTTCTTCCATCTTTAGAGCGAAGAGGTTGGCGTCGAGGGTTTGTGGGGATCGATCATTAGGGATAATTGCAGTGTCGAAGCGGGGGTGATAACCATAATTGGCGAAGAAGGGTGTGGCTTTGGTACTGGCTGACTCTTGGTTATTGGCAGCAAACTCAGCGATCGGTAACCACTTTGCCCAGTCGTCTTGTTGGTATGAAACATAACAGCGAAGATATTGTTCCATAACGGCATTGAGACGTTCGGTTTGACCATCTGTTTCCGGATGGAAAGAAGTCGACATGCGAGCAGAGATGTTTAAACGTTGGCAAAGGTAATTCCAGAATTTAGCAGTAAACTGCGTTCCCCTATCAGAAGTGATATGGGAAGGTAGTCCATGTAGTTTCCAGACGTTTTGGAGGTAGAGTTCTGCTGTTTGTTCGGCGTTAATGGTGGTATTACAGGGGATCAGGTGTCGCATCTTTGATAGCCTGTCTACCACGACCATTATTGCATCGAAACCGTTAGAGTCTGGGAGGCCTGTAACGAAGTCCATCGATAGTTCTTCCCAAGGGCGATTTGGGATTGGGAGGGGTTTGAGAACGCCGTGAGTGCCGAGGGTATTAGGTTTTGCTCGTCGGCAGGTATGACAGTTTCGAGTATATCGTCCGATGTATTCTCTCATTTTAGGCCAATAAAAATGTCTGGAGATGAGTTCGAAGGATTTTTCGCGTCCTGGGTGGCCTGCAGAGGGGGCATCATGGTATCGTTTGAGAATAGACAGTCGAAGAGGGTCATGATTAGGGATGTAAAACTTTTGACGGTATAGGAGATAGCCGTTTATTTCTGTACAGTCGCCGAGGGATATTTCCTTGGACTGTTGTTCGCCATTCCTGAGTGCTAAAAGAATTTTTTGTGGGAATGGGTCAGCGATATATCCGTCATTCATCAATGTTTTAAGGGTGTCATCCAATTCGGCGGGTTCGTTTGACAAAGAACCCGAAAACAAACTTAGCTTGGGATCAACGTTCTTCTCCTTCAAGACAACTTGGTGTTGGTGTTGTAGTCTTTCATCCCCTTCTTCAGGGAGATCTCCTGATCTCCGAGTTAGAGCGTCCGGCTTTCCTCCCTGTGTTCCTGGTCTATATGTAATGACAAAGTCGAAACGTGAAAGGTATTCTGCCCATCTGACCTGTCTTCGGTTTAGTTGCTTGGTCGTCATAAAATATTCCAAGTTTTTATGGTCTGTAATAACAGAGATAGGGAGTTCAGATCCTTCAAGTTCAGGGCGCCATTCTTCAAAACAACGGATAATGGCCAATAACTCCTTGTCATAGATCTCATAGTTGCATTCAGCGGGTGAGTGTTTCTTAGAGAAAAATGCCACAGGGTGAAGTACGCCGTTGTCATCGAGCTGGGAGAGTACACCGCCGGAGACGAAGTCAGATGCATCGGATTCCACGAAGATCTTCTTTCGGGGGTCGAAGTGGATAAGCACCGGGGCTTTGGTAAAAGCATCCTTAAGGGCTTCGAATGCAAGTTCAGCTTCGACCGTCCATTCGAAGATAGTGCCTTTTTTTGTGAAGGCAGTAAGGGGCGCGGCGAGGCGAGAGAATCCTAGGATGAATCTTCGGTAGAAGTTTGCAAAACCTAGAAAAGCCTGGACATCTTTAATACATTTGGGTCGGTTCCAGTCTCGTACTGCCTTAAGTTTGTCCTCGTCCATTTTAATTCCTTCAGGGGTGAGGATTAGGCCGAGGTATTTTATTGACTGGACGTGGAATTCACACTTCTCGGGTTTGAGAAGGATGTTATTGGCTTTAAGGGCATCGAGAACTTGTTTGACGTGCACTTTATGTTCTGCCAGGGTATCACTGTAGATCAGAATATCATCGAGATACGCCGTGCAGAATAGGTCCAAGTATTCCCGGAGGGAGTCGTTGACGAAGCGTTGAAAGGTTCCAGGGGCATTGGTGAGGCCGAATGGCATTACCATGTATTCATACAAGCCATATCGGGTTCGAAAGGCTGTTTTCCATTCTTCCCCCTCAGCGATACGAATTTGGTGGAAGCCATCACGGAGATCAAGTTTGGAGTACCACTGAGCTTTTGCAAGGCGATCTAATGTTTCTTTGATCAGGGGGGAAGTGTATCGGTCTTTTACTGTGAGAGCGTTAAGGCCACGGTAATCGACACAAAGGCGGAGGGAACCATCGGGTTTGGCGGCGAAGAGGACTGGAGAACCGGCGGAAGATGAACTGGCACGGATAAACCCTTTTTCTAAGTTGTCTTCGATATACTTCTTGAGAACTAGAAGTTCATCTCGTGACATACCATAGAGTGGGCCGAATGGTGGTTCTTTGCCTTCTTGCAGGGTAATCTTATGGTCGTAGGATCGTCGGGGGGGGAGTCCTTGAGCCTTAGCTTTGTCGAACATGTCCAGGTATTCGTGGTATTCGGCGGGTATTCGTTGTCTCCACTCCTCTTTGGTAGTCTTGCTATCAAGGACTCTGTTAATTTCATAGAGGGACATGGAATACACTTGGATACCCTTCTTTCTGGCGAGCATGCGGAAACTAGCTGCACCGATAAAGGCGGCGTTTAGTTTTGGTGGAGGGGGAATGGCGGCGGCTGAGACGACGGGTTGCTTGGGGGCACAGTGAGTGGTGCAGAATTCAGAATTGAATTCAATGCTTTTGTTCGCAAATTGTAAATGAATGTCATGGAGGTTCATCCAAGGGATACCGAGTACTAGGGGGTAATGGCCTAGCTTGGTGACGAAGAAGGGGGCTTTCTCAGTATGCTGTTGGATGGAAAGCTCCAGGTGGCAAAGATTTGTTATATCTCCCGAGGCAATTGTTCGGCCATCAATGACTTCTAATTGGCGAGGGGTTTTTAGAGGAGATAAGGGAAGGGAATGGTGACGCACAAAGTTTTCATCAATGAAAGCGAACCCTGAGGCTCCAGTGTCAAGAAGTGCGTGTGTTTTTATGATTTTATTTTGGTGGGAAAGGCTACATGAAACTACAAAATGTTCCCCGTCCAAATTATCCTCCACACACACATCCGACACTGAAAACCCAGAAATGGAAAACGCTGACAAAGAAGAAAAACGAACCAGAGCAGGGTCACGAGGCGACTCTGGTTGAACTAGTTTAAAGACTCGACTGAGTCTGCTGCATCGAAGGCAGGAAAGCGAGGTGGCAGTGGTGGTGGAAAAACAGAAGGAGCAGGAGGGGCAGCGGCATTGGTAACGGCTCCCCTCATAGCGGGGCGTTTTGAAGCGGAAGGGCAGTTTGAGAAAATGTGCCCTTCTCCGGCACAAAACAGGCAGCGGTTGTTAGTTTGCCTCCAGGATTTTTCTTCAGGAGACAGTTTTCTTCTCCCGTTGACCTGAACATATCGTTGTTCGGGGGCAGGGCGGGTGGTAGAAGTGCGACCGAAGGAAAGGTCCATGGGTGCAAGTCCTCCAGGAGCAAAGGAGGAGGAGGCAGGAGTGAAGGCGGCATGTGCGGCGGGCGGCAGAACTGTCCCACAGGTATTGCGCAAGATTTTTTTTCTTCTCTTCTTCTTCTGACATTGTCCAAGCCGAGTTATACACAGAGGAGCGGGCGCAGTATGCGCTCACAGTCACTACGGCTTCCTTAAGCTCGTCCGACATTCCGTATTCTGCGCATCGTTCTTTGCCGACTCGTCGTAGCTTTAACCGTCCCATGATTCGTTGAAAGTCGGCAAGCGAGGCGAGAAATCTCGCTTCCTTGTCGGGCGGTGTAGCTCGCGGCGGGCTGTTCCAAGTGGGTCGGGGTCTCCGAAGGCGGTTTCCAGGGCGGTAATCAATTCAGCGGCGTTATTCCAAGTGGTAGTCCCGTCAGGGAGGACAGAGTGACGAATTTGTTCAAGGGCGGCTCCCTCAAGGCGGCTGATAGCATACAATATCATATTGTTGCTGTTTGAAAAACGGTCGGCGTTAACCGAGAGCTTTGACCGAAGTTGCAAGACAAATCCGGGAAGTTTATCGCGAGATCCATTGAATTTGTCTGGATCCGGCATCCCGAGCCTTGACCTTGAGGTGGAGCAGGAGGGGGTGGTGGCAAAAAGTAACGTCATGGAGGCGCGACTTCTGCTTCAGCTGCTTGCAATTGAGACTGGCAAGTATTAAATCTTGCCGTCATGTTGTTACGTTCTTGTATAGCCTCTTCCAGCTGTAGGTCTGCGTACGTGAGGTTGTCGACCCGTTGTTGATAGTGGGATCGGATTTCCTCGTAGGCGGAGGCGAGGTCGGCGTTGGCGGCAGCCTGAAAGTTCTCGAAGGTTGGGAAAGTCCAGGGAGCGGGGGCGGGGTTGGTCATGGCGCGGGGTTTGTGTGGCAGCAGAAAGGCGGGGGTAGAGGGCATGATGAAGAACGTAATCTCGCGGGCGAGGTTTATCTTCAAGCTCTCGTATCCCCCGAGATAAGCAGTGCTACTTGAAGGGAAAACTAAGCGACGAGAGAGTTTCACGAAGTTCCACAGGCTCTACGAGTGTTCAAGATATGACTTGAGGACGGCGACAGCGTAAGGTTATCAGGTGTAACCGAGGTTTGTATTTGTAGAATACAAGAGTGTACGATAGAAGACGTTGCTTAAGGAAAGAAGAAGAAAAGTACTACAAGAGGGGGAATCCCTTCGCTTATATACCCATAGTCCACCTCTTTGATGACAAACGTATGACTCATTGTAAAGGAAACCAAGGGAAACATATAGAACGATCGACAAAGCAACGCAACACAACACCTATACCGCTAATCGAACAACACAGCAACCATCCATGAAATCTCCCAGAATCTAACGGCTTTGATGCTATTTTGGTTGTGGTGGATCGACTCTCGAAGATGCGACACCTTATCCCGTGCAATACAACCGTCAACGCCGAGCAAACTGCTGAACTCTACCTCCAAAACGTTTGGAAACTCCACGGACTACCTTCCCATATCACTTCGGATAGAGGAACGCAGTTTACCGCTAAGTTCTGGAAACATCTTTGCCAACGCCTGAATATCTCCGCTCGAATGTCAACGTCTTTCCACCCAGAAACAGATGGTCAAACCGAACGTCTTAATGCCGTTATGGAACAATATCTTCGTTGCTATGTTTCTTACCAACAAGACGACTGGACAAAATGGCTACCTATTGCAGAGTTCGCTGCCAATAACCAAGAATCAGCCAGTACGAAAGCTACACCCTTCTTCGCCAACTACGGTTACCACCCTCGCTTTGATACCTCCGTCATCTCTAATGACCGCTCCCCCCAGACCCTCGATGCCAATGACTTCGCCTCTAAAATGGAAGAACTTAGAGACTTCCTCCGAGTACAGATTTCATGGATGGGTGTTATGGTAATCGGTTAGGTGCAGGGGTACACGGTCATCAGGTTTCGTTGTTGTTCTTTGTGCTTCCATGAGCGTTTCGTTATAATGAGTCATGTCTTTGTCATCGAAAAGGTTGGAACGTGGTATATAAGCGAAGGGGTTTCCCCTCATCTTGTACTTTTCCTTCTTCTTTCTTTAAGCAACGTCTTCTATTGCACACTCATTGTACCTTTCACGGATGGAACCGGGTAATAGGTTGAGATGAGGATTGTTGGAAGCAAGCGAAGGATTGGTTGGATATAATGGCTTTGTTGTTCGGTTATGTTTCGGTTGTTGTCGGGTTGTTGATTGTACTACTTTAAAGCGTATTTGTCGAGGTTTTGATCGTTGTTGTTCTTTTCTCTTCTTTCCTTAAGCAACGTTCGTTTACCTTCTCCTGTACTCGTAATACTATCTCGATTCTACCTCGAATCCTCGCTGTCGCTGTCCACCTCGCGCACTTATCTCGCCTAGAGATAGACCCTTCGTAGAACTTGTAGAACCATCGCACTCTTTGAACGCGTTGATCCCTCATTAAGTAGCACTGCTCACCTTCAGGGATACTGAAGGGCTTAACGAGGGACCCAACCGTGAGATTACGTTGCTTCCTTTATCTACACCTTCTACCACCCAAACCTATACCCAACCTTCTAACGCCACCACGAGCCGCCGTCGCCGCAAACGATTTCCCACCAGGGAAGCCTTCGCCCAAGCCTACAGAGAGGACCCGGCAGAACTCTATAATGAGCTCAGTGACCTAAATCAAGCCCTGGAAGACCAAATCGACGTCCTCCAGGAAAGCGAGCGAGAAAACGAGGCCAAACTCAACACCGCCGCATTCAAACCGATAATGCCCTCCGCCACGCTGCCGAACAAGATCAAAGGGTCGTAGAGACCGCTAATCTAATCGCCCGATTACGGCAGGAACGGAATGAAGCCAGAGCCACCATCCAAGCACCCCCCCCTCCACACAATCTAAGCGCCACCCCACCCCCACCCACAAACACCCACCGCTCGAACGAATGCCAGACCCGAGAAGTTCGACGGATCTCGAACCAAACTCCCCGGCTTCATCCTCCAACTACGCTCCAAGTTGACCGTCAACCGAGACCGCTTTGCAAATGAAACCACGATGATCCTCTATACCATCAATCGATTGGAGGGAGCAGCTCTGGAGCAGGTCCGCCATACAGTCCTCCCTTCCGGCCTCACCACTTGGACTAGTGCAGAACAACTCATCGCCGCCCTGGAAACCGCCTTCGGAGATCCAGATCCAACTGGTACCGCCCGACGGGAACTCCATCAACTCCGCCAGGGAAAACGCGATTTTTCAGCATATCTGGCCGATTTCCAAAGGATCATGGGGCAGCTCAACTTTGATGAGAACTCGAAAATGGACGCCCTGGAACACGGCATGTCTGAAGAGTTAAAAGAAGCCATGGTGTTCGCACCCATCGCCCCTGCCACCCTTCCGGAAATGATCCTCACTCTCACCCGCCTAGATAACCGGATCCGAGCTCGCAAGGCGGAGAAACGAGGAAATACCCGCGATAACATAGGTCAATTCAATGCTCCTGCAGCCTTTACCCCCGCCTCTTCCTTCACTCCAGGAGGACTAGCTCCGATGGACCTATCTTTTGGCCGTACTAGCAATATCTCTCGCCCCCCGCAGGATCAACGGTATACAATGGTCAACGGAAGAAGGAAGCTCTCGGAAGAAGAAAAACAGTGGCGTCGCTCCACTGGAAAATGCATGTTCTGTGCCGCCCCGGATCACTCCTACGCCAATTGCCCCTCTGCTCCCAAAAAACCTACGATGAGAGGAGCCCTCACCGCCCCACCTGCTAACCGTACGCCCCCGGCCTCTTCCTTACCGCCGCCACCTCTCCCGCCTCAATTTTTTGCCCTAGAGTCTGCAAGCGCCTCAAGCGAGGCTTTAAACTAGTCCAACCAAGGTCGATCAGTGACCCTACCTTGGTTTCAAATTTCTTACCATTATCTGCATTTTCTATTTCGGGGTTTTCGGTTTCCGGTATAAGCATGGAGGATCAGTTGGATGGGGAACACTTTGTAGTAGCATGCAAAATTTCCCATAGCAATAAAATTATAAACACACACGCTTTACTAGACACCGGGGCCTCAGGATTTGCATTTATTGACCAGAAATTCGCGAGTCACCATTCTCTTCCCCTTACCCCCCTAAAAACACACCGACAACTCGAAGTTATCGATGGACGTCCTGTTGCCTCCGGAGATATTACCCACATCGCCAAACTCAACTTATCCATTGGAAACCACCAAGAACAAGCACCCTGTTTTGTAACTCAATTAGGTCACTACCCCTTGGTCCTGGGAATACCATGGATGAAACATCACGATGTGCATCTACAATTTGCCGATAAACGCATTGAGTTTAACTCTAAACTCTGCACCACTCACTGCGCCCCTTACTCCCCTGTCGTCGTCTCCCCAGTAATCACCGCCCCCCCCAGACTAAACATGTTCTCACGGTTCAGTCCCAGTCTAAGCCCTTCTGTATCCCAGAAGGTGAGCGGAGCTACTTAGGCGAGAACTGTTGCGATGAGAGTGACGAAGTTTTCTACAGGTCCTACGTGGTTTTAACTCAAGGCGAGTTAAGTGTGAAAGTGTTTTACAGCGACAGCGACCGCGAGGATTCTGAGGTAGAATCAAGATGGTATTTGAACAAATACAGAAGAAGTAAACTGAGAACGTTGCTTAAGGAGAAGAGAAGAAAAACCATAACAGCCATCTAAGATCCATCCCTTATATACCCCGCAATCCTCTTCATGACTCATAACCGAAACATAACCGAACAACAAAGACATTATAACAAAACCATCATCCGTCGCAACCATTATTACCCGAACCCTAATCCATCATTCCACCTCATCCGTGAAAGTAGCTCCCCCTCTTAAGCGTGAGCTCCTGCGAATACTAGGAGCGGTGGCCGTGGTTGAGTTCAAAAATATCTCGAGAGCAGAGGTCTCTTGTAAATCTTCCGCAGGTTCCCAGGTAGGATGGGCGTATCCAGTCCACTCGACAAGGTATTGTAATCGTCCGCGATAGGTTCTTTGTTCGAGAATCTTTTCAATGAAGTATTCTTCTTGTTCATTAACTATCACGGGTGAAGGAGGGAGTATAACTTGTCCGGGTAGAGAGTCGTTGGCAGCGGGTTTCAACAAGGAAACGTGAAACACAGGGTGATACTTGACCGACACGGGGAGATCAATCTCATAAGCGAAGGGGGACACGACTTTCTTGACCGAGTAAGGCCCCATCCATTTCCAGTCCAGCTTTCTGGCGTTGCGCACGGTCCTAACATTCTTCATGGAAATGAAGACTTGATCGCCGACTTGATAGTTAGGGGCTGGAGTTCGGTGCTTATTCGTTGCGGCCTCTTGGATATCTTGGGCCGTTTTTATTTGCGTCCGTAAATAGTCGTATAACTCTTGCATTGTTTTACTGAACGAAGCCGCGTCTAAGCTTTGAGATGTATTCTGAGTAGGAAGAAGGGTAGTATCGAAACGAGGGTGGTAGCCGTAATTGGCAAAAAAGGGGGAGACTTTAGTACTGGCTGATTCCTGGTTATTAGCAGAGAACTCGGCCATTGGTAACCATTTACTCCAATCATCCTGTTGATAAGAGACGTAAGAGCGCAAGTATTGCTCCATAACTGCGTTCAATCGCTCCGTTTGTCCATCGGTTTCCGGGTGAAAGGCTGTAGACATCCGAGCTTGAATTCCAAGTCGTTTACAAAGATCCTTCCAAAAGTGAGCCGTGAACTGGGTGCCTCGATCGGAGGTGACATGTGTAGGTAATCCATGTAGCTTCCAGACATGTTGCAAATAGAGGTCAGCCACGTCTCGGGAATTAACCGTAGTATTACATGGGATTAGATGTCGCATCTTAGATAATCGGTCGACAACAACCATGATAGCATCATAGCCGTTAGATTCTGGGAGGCCTGTAACAAAGTCCATCGAAATCTCTTGCCAGGGACGGTTAGGGATTGGTAGGGGACGGAGGACGCCTTGGGTACGTTGGGTGTTCGATTTGGCTCTTTGACAGGTATGGCAGTTTCGTACATATCGGCCAACTGATTCTCGCATCTTGGGCCAATAAAAGTTCCGGGCTAGGAGTTCAAAGGTTTTATCACGCCCTGGGTGGCCTGCCGCTGGGGTGTCATGGTGTCTTCGGATGAGTTCAAGTTGGAGAGAGTCAAGGTTGGGGACATAGAGGCAATCACGGTAGTATAATAGATTGCTCTTATCACTGCATTCACTTAGGGTAATTTCCTTGGATTGCTGTTCTTTGTTCCTCAATGCCGCAAGTATCTTTTCCGGGAACTTGTCAGTGATATATCCTTCTTGAAAGAGTTTAAAAAGGGGGGCGTCCAGTTCAGCGGCTTCATTTGACAAAGAAGCCGACAACAAACTTATCTTAGGATCAATATTCTCCTTTTTTAATACCACTTGGCTTTGATGCGCCAATCTTTCATCCCCTTCCTTGGGGAGATCTCCTGATCTCCTTGTCAATGCGTCGGGCTTTCCTCCTTGAGTACCTGGTCGATACGTAATCACGAAGTCGAAGCGAGAGAGATATTCGGCCCATCGTGCCTGACGGCGGTTTAGCTGTTTAGTACTCATAAAATACTCAAGGTTTTTATGATCGCTGATCACGTCGATAGGGTGCTTAGATCCTTCTAATTCAGGGCGCCATTCTTCGAAGACTCGGATGATTGCCAGTAGTTCCTTATCGTAGATCTCGTAATTGCATTCCGCGGGGGAATGTTTTTTTGAGAAGAAAGCTACTGGATGTAAAACGCCGTTGTTATCGTATTGAGATAGAACTCCTCCTGATACAAAATCGGAGGCATCCGTTTCCACGATTATCTTCTTATCGGGGTCAAAATGAATAAGGATAGGGGCAGTAGTAAACGCATGTTTGAGGTTCTCGAAAGCAATGTCTGCTTCAACCGTCCATTCGAAAGTAATCCCCTTTTTTGTGAGTGCTGTAAGGGGGGAGGCGAGCTTGGAGAATCCTAGGATAAACCGACGGTAAAAGTTGGCGAACCCTAAGAAGGCTTGGACATCTTTGACATTTTTTTGGCGTTCCCCATTCTCGAACAGCTTTAAGCTTTTCCTCGTCCATCTTAATGCCATCAGGGGTCAAGATAAGGCCTAAGTACTTCGTGGTTTGTACCTCGAATTCGCATTTTTCCGGCTTCAACAGAATATCATTGTTTTTTAGTGTTTGGAGAACCTTTCGTACGTGTATCTGGTGTTCGGCGAAGGTATCGCTATAGATTAGGATATCATCCAGGTAGGCCGTACAGAAGATGTCCAAATATTCGGTGAGGCAGTCGTTCACGAAGCGTTGGAATGTGCCCGGGGCGTTGGTTAGGCCGAATGGCATGACCTGGTACTCATATAAACCGTATCGGGTACGGAAGGCTGTCTTCCATTCATCTCCCTCCGCAATGCGCACTTGGTGGTAACCGTCACGAAGGTCTAGCTTAGTATACCATTGCGCTTTTGCTAGTCGATCGAGTGTTTCCTTAATGAGCGGGGAGGTATATCGGTCTTTGACTGTGATAGCATTTAGGCCCCGATAGTCAACACATAGTCGTAAAGAGCCATCAGCCTTTTTAACAAAAAGGACGGGGGATCCCGCGGGGGAAGAACTAGCGCGGATAAACCCTTTCTCTAAGTTGTCCTCGATATATTTTTTGAGAACAATGAGTTCTTCCCGGGACATTCCATAGAGGGGGCCAAACGGTGCGTCTTTCCCTTCCATTAGCTGAATCTTATGATCATACGAGCGTCGTGGAGGTAACCCTTGGGCTTTGCTTTTATCAAACATGTCTAGGAATTCGTGGTATTCGGCCGGTATCCTTGCTTTCCATTCTTCCTTACTGGTCTTTTCCTCTAGGATTCTATTAATCTCGTAGAGGGACATCGCGTAGGCTTGGGAAAAGTGCTTTCGGGCAAGGGTCCTGAAACTGGCAGCACCAATGAAGGATAGATTTAGTCTGGGGGGAGCGGGAATCGAGGGTGTTGATACAGGAGGCAGGCGAGGGGCACAGCGGGTGGTGCAGAGTTTAGAATTAAACTCAATGCGTTTATCGGCAAAGTGAAGGTGAACATCATGGTGATTCATCCAAGGGATTCCTAGCACTAGGGGATAGTGTCCCAACTGGGTCACGAAGCAGGGGGCTTGCTCTTGGTGCTGTTGGATGGATAAGTTAATCTTGGCGAGGTGAGTGATGTCTCCTGAGGCAACTGGACGGCCATCGATTACTTCAAGTTGTCTGGGTATTTTTAATGGTGAAAGGGGAAGGGAGTGGTGACTCGCGAAACTCTTGTCAATGAATGCAAATCCAGAGGCCCCAGTGTCTAGCAAAGCGTGTGTTTTGATGATTTTATTATTATGGGAAATGTTGCACGAAACTACAAAATGTTCCCCATCTAACTGATCCTCCACGCTTAAACTAGAAACTGAAAACCTGGAAATTGAAAATGCAGACAAAGGAGAAGAGGATGGAACCAAGGCAGGGTCACTGGTCGGCCTTGGTTGAACTAGTTTAAAGCCTCGTTTGAGGCGCTGGCGGATTCTAAAGCAAAAAACTGAGGGGGGAGAGGTGGTGGTGGTAGAGAGGAGGCCGGAGGTGTACGGTTGGCGAGTGGTGCGGTGAGAGCCCCTCTCATCGTGGGTTTCTTTGGGGCGGAAGGGCAGTTGGCATAGGAGTGATCGGGGGCGGCGCAGAACATGCATTTCCCTGTGGTACGGCGCCATTGTTTCTCTTCTTCCGATAGCTTTCTTCTGCCGTTGACCATGGTGTATCTTTGGTCCTGAGGGGGGCGAGAAGGGTTGCTAGTGCGTCCGAAAGAGAGATCCATAGGGGCAAGGCCTCCTGGTACGAATGATGAGGCCGGGACGAAGGGAGTCATTGCATTGGCTGGGGCGCTAAACTGTCCCATGTTCTCGCGGGTATTCCCTCGCTTCTCTGCCTTACGGGCTCGGATGCGATTGTCCATTCGGGTAAGGACCAGGATCATATCGTTAAGAGTAGCAGGCATAGCGGCGGCAAAGACCATAGCTTCTTTTAGCTCTTCCGACATACCATGCTCGAGGGCATCCATCTTCGAGTTTTCATCGAAGTTCAGCTGTCCCATGATGCGTTGAAAATCCGCGAGGTAGGCGGAAAAGTCGCGTTTGCCTTGGCGAAGTTGGTGCAGTTCTCGTCGTGCGGTACCGGTGGGGTCGGGGTCCCCGAAGGCAGTCTCCAAGGCGGCGATGAGGGCGGCGGCGTTAGTCCAGGTTGTAAGGCCGGAAGGAAGGACTGTGTGTCGAACTTGTTCCAAAGCTGCTCCCTCCAGGCGGTTGATCGTGTAGAGAATCATGGTATTCTCATCAGCGAATCGATCCCTATTAACCGCAAGTTTTGAACGAAGTTGGAGGATGAAGCCGGGGAGTTTCGCCCTAGATCCGTCAAACTTCTCCGGATCCGGCATACGTTCAGAGCGATGGGTGGTGACTGATGGTGGTGGGGGAGTGGCTGTGAGGTTTGGTGGGGCCGGGGGAAGAGAGAGGTTTGCACGGGCTTCATTCCGTTCTCGACGTAATCGGTCAATGAGGGCTGAGGCATCGCTGACCCGTTGGTCTTGTTGTTGGGCGTGGAGGTTGGCGTTGTTTGTTTGGATCTGGGCGGTGTTGAGCTTTATCTCTAGCTCCTGCGTTCCTTCTTGTAGGACATCAATCTGGTCTTCGAGAGCCTGATTGAGTTCCCGGAGTCGATTAAACAACTCGACGGGGTCGTCTCTATAGGCCTGGGCAAAGGCTTCCTTTGTGGGGAAGCGTGGGGTGGCGACAGCGGCTCCTTCAGTGGAAGGGCCAGCGGGAGCGGGTGAGCTCATGATGTTGGTGCCGGTCGAGGGACAGAGTTCTGGCGTAAATACTCTTGGTCCAGCCACTCAGGAATGACTTCAACCAAAGGTTGTGGTTTTCGCAGCG
The DNA here is from genome assembly GCA_038503075.1 of Gyromitra esculenta. NCBI lineage: Eukaryota > Fungi > Ascomycota > Pezizomycetes > Pezizales > Discinaceae > Gyromitra > Gyromitra esculenta. The sequence continues at coordinate 1,348,678 of JBCAML010000016.1, read as the reverse complement.
TTAAGCAAGGGAAGATGCTTAGAATGGATTGGCGAATCTGAGTGATGATTCCCATGAAACGTGTTGTTTTCTGCGGTAGAAGGTGTAGATGGTGGAAGCAACGTAATCTCACGGTTCAGTCCCAGTCTAAGCCCTTCTGTATCCCAGAAGGTGAGCAGAGCTACTTAAACGAGAACTGTTGCGATAAGAGTGACGAAGTTTTCTACAGGTCCTACGTGGGTTCTAACTCAAGGCGAGTTAAGTGTGAGAGTGTTTTACAGCGACAGCGACCGCGAGGATTCTGAGATAGAATCAGGATAGTATTGAACAAATACAGCAGAAGTAAACTGAGAACGTTGCTTAAGGAGAAGAGAAGAAAAACCATAACAACCGTCTAAGATCCACCCCTTATATACCCCGCAATCCTCCTCGTGACTCATAACCGAAACATAGCCGAACAACGAAACATTATAACAAAACCATCATCCGTCGCAACCGTTATTACCCGAACCCTAATCCATTATTCCACCTCATCCGTGAAACATGTCCTTTATTGGCGCTGCCAGCTTCAGGACTCTCACTAGGAAGCGTACCCATCAAGCCTACGCCATGTCCCTCTATGAAATTAACAAACTCATAGACAATACAACAACCAAGGAAGAATGGAAGTCTAGGATCCCAGCTGAGTATCATGACTTCCTAGACATGTTCGACAAAGCAAAAGCCCAAGGACTACCCCCACGTCGCCCCTATGACCATAAAATACAACTAATGGAGGGGAAGGATGCACCATTTGGACCACTTTATGGGATGTCAAGAGAGGAACTCATTGTCCTTAAGAAGTACATCGAAGATAACCTGGAGAAAGGCTTTATTCGCGCTAGCTCCTCTCCCGCCGGCTCCCCTGTATTATTCGTGAAAAAAGCAGACGGCTCCCTACGGCTATGTGTTGACTATAGAGGCCTAAACGCCATTACAGTCAAGGATCGATACACTTCCCCCCTTATACGAGAAACTCTGGATCGATTAGCGAAAGCCCAGTGGTATACCAAGCTCGACCTCCGCGACGGATATCATCAAATCCGAATCGCCGAGGGAGAGGAATGGAAAACCGCTTTCAGAACCCGCTATGGCCTCTACGAATACCAGGTGATGCCCTTTGGACTGACCAATGCTCCCGGCACGTTCCAACGCTTCGTGAACGACTGCCTCACTGAATACCTAGACATCTTTTGTACGGCATACCTAGACGATATTCTCATCTATAGTGATACCTTCGACGAACACCAAACTCATGTTCGGAAGGTCCTACAAACGCTAAAGAATAATAACATTCTCCTTAAACCCGAGAAATGTGAGTTTAACGTACAAACGACAAAATATCTAGGCCTAATCCTCACTCCCGACGGCATCAAGATGGACGAAGAGAAATTAAAAGCCGTCCGAGAATGGGGAACTCCAAAAAGTGTTAAAGATGTACAAGCGTTCCTAGGATTTGCTAATTTTTACCGCCGATTTATCCTGGGATTCTCAAAACTCGCCTCACCTCTTACTGCCCTTACAAGAAAAGGCATCAACTTCGAATGGACCGTCGAAGCCGAGATCGCCTTCGAAAATCTAAAACACGCATTCACTACTGCCCCTATCCTCATCCACTTTGACCCTGATAAAAAAATCATTGTGGAAACCGACGCCTCAGACTTCGTATCAGGCGGAGTCCTATCTCAGTACGATGACGCAGGAATCCTTCATCCCGTAGCCTTCTTTTCAAAGAAGCACTCACCGGCAGAATGTAACTACGAAATCTATGATAAAGAGCTACTGGCCATCATCCGTGTTTTCGAGGAATGGCGCCCCGAGCTTGAAGGATCAAAGCACCCGATTGATGTGATCAGTGACCACAAGAATCTTGAGTACTTCATGAGTACTAAGCAACTCAATCGACGTCAAGCTAGATGGGCCGAGTATTTATCACGTTTTGATTTTGTAATCACATATCGACCAGGAAGCCAAGGAGGAAAACCCGATGCACTCACTAGGAGATCGGGAGATCTCCCCAAGGAAGGGGATGAAAGACTGGCACACCAGAGTCAAGTGGTGTTAAAAAAGGAGAATATTGATCCTAAGCTAAGTTTGTTGTCGGCTTCTTTGTCAAATGAAGCCGCTGAACTGGACGCACCCCTAGAAAAACTCTTTCTAGAAGGATATATCGCTGACAAATTCCCCGAAAAAATACTTCTAGCACTGAAGAACAAGGAACGACAGTCAAAAGAAATCACCCTTAGCGAGTGTACCGATGAAAACGATAAACTCTACTACAGGGGAAACCTTTATGTACCAGACTTCGACCCCCTTCGCCTAGAAATTATTAAAAGACATCACGATACCCCCGCAGCAGGACACCCAGGACGGGATAAAACCTTCGAACTGATAAGCAGAAGGTTTTACTGGCCAAAGATGAGAGAAACAATCGGCCGTTACGTACGTAACTGCCACGTCTGTCAAAAGGCCAAGCCGGTTACCCAACGGACCCAAGGTGTTCTCCGTCCCCTACCCATCCCTAATCGCCCATGGCAAGAAGTGTCTATGGACTTTGTTACAGGCCTTCCAGAATCCGACGGTTACGATGCAATTATGGTCGTAGTAGACCGCTTGTCGAAAATGCGCCATTTGATACCCTGTAATACTACGGTTAATTCCCGAGAGGTGGCCAATTTATACCTTCAACACGTCTGGAAACTTCACGGACTGCCTACACACGTTACGTCGGACCGAGGTACTCAATTCACAGCCCACTTCTGGAAAGAACTCTGTCAACGCTTAGGAATTCAATCCCGAATGTCTACTGCATTTCATCCTGAAACCGATGGACAAACAGAACGATTGAACGCAGTTATGGAGTAATACCTACGCTCCTATGTGTCCTATCAACAGGAAGACTGGAGCAAGTGGCTACCGATGGCTGAATTCTCTGCTAATAACCAAGAGTCAGCTAGTACTAAGGCCTCTCCCTTCTTTGCGAATTATGGATATCACCCACGCTTCGACACCTCTATCGTTCCAATAAAGACTTCCCCCCAAAGCCTCGATGCGGCATCTTTTGCTCAGACCATGCAAAATTTGTATGACCATTTACGGACGCAAATAAGGACAGCACAGGATACCCAGGAAACCGCCACTAATAAGCACCGTATACCAGCCCCTTCGTACCAAGTCAATGACCAAGTCTTCGTCTCGATGAAGAACATCAGAACAATACGTAATGCTCGAAAACTGGATTGGAAATGGATGGGACCCTATCCTATCAAGAAAATAGTGTCTCCCTATGCTTACGAAATTGACCTTCCTGTGTCGGTCAAGTATCATCCTGTTTTTCACGTTTCTTTGTTGAAACCCGCGGCCAATGATCCCCTCCCCGGACAAGTAATTCCTCCACCCTCCCCGGTTATAGTTAACGATCAGGAGGAGTACTTTATCGAAAAAATCCTCGAGCAACGGATCCACCATGGACAAAAACAGTACCTTGTTGAATGGACCGGCTATGCCCATCCTACCTGGGAACCCGCAGAAGATCTTCAGGATACCGCTGCCCTCGAGACATTTTTAACTACGATAACTACGACTAGTCCTAAGGTTCGCAGGAGCTCACGCTTAAGACGGGGGGCTACTTTCACGGATGGAACCGGGTAATAGGTTGAGATGAGGATTGTTGGAAGCAAGCGAAGGATTGGTTGGATATAATGGCTTTGTTGTTCGGTTATGTTTCGGTTGTTGTCGGGTTGTTGATTGTACTACGGGAAAGCGGGGTATTTAAGCGGAGGGTTTTGATCGTTGTTGTTCTTTTCTCTTCTTTCCTTAAGCAACGTTCTCGTTTACCTTCTCCTGTACTCGTTGGAATACTATCTCGATTCTACCTCAGAATCCTCGCTGTCGCTGTCCACCTCGCTGCACTTATCTCGCCTGGAGATAGACCCTTCGTAGAACTTGTAGAAACATCGCACTCTTTGAACGCGTTGATACCTCATTAAGTAGCACTGCTCACCTTCAGGGATACTGAAGGGCTTAACGAGGGACCCAACCGTGAGAGTACCTCACAAATACAAACTCAGGTTACACCTCGTAATCTTTCGCTGTCGCCGTCTTCAAGTTATCCTAAACTTGAACCGTTGGTAGAGCCTGTAGAGTCCCCGCACACTCTCCTGTCGTTAGTTTCTCGTTCAAGTAGCACTGCTTATCTCGGGGGATACCTGAGAGCTTGACGAGAATCTCGCTCCTTGAGATTACGTTGCTTCCTTATCTACACCCTCTACCCTTAACCATTTACTCTCGACGTCACCATGAGCAATCCCGCCCCCGCCCCCTGGACCTTCCCCACCTTTGAAAATTTCCAAGCCGCCGCCAATGCCGACCTCGCCTCCGCCTATGAGGAAATCCGCTCTCATTACCAACAACGGGTGGATAACCTCACATACGCAGACCTACAACTTGAGGAAGCAACTCAAGAAAGAAACAACATGACGGCCAGGTTCAATACCTGCCAATCCCAATTGCAGGCAGCTGAAGCCGAAATCGCCCGCCTCCAAAATGTCGCTCCTCCACCTCCCGCACCATCGCCGCCACCCCCCTCTGCTCACACTCAAGGAGGCCGCTCGGACAAAATGCCCGACCCAGATAAGTTCAATGGGTCTCGCGATAAGCTCCCCGGGTTCGTCTTACAACTCAGGTCAAAACTCTCGGTTAACGCCGACCGCTTTTCCAATAGCAACAATATGGTATTGTATGCTATTAGCCGTCTCGAGGGAGCCGCCCTCGAACAAGTTCGCCACTCCGTCCTTCCTGACGGAACTACCACCTGGAACTCCGCCGCCGACCTAATCACCGCTCTGGAAACTGCCTTCGGCGATCCCGACCCTCTCGGTACCGCTCGCCGTGAACTGCACCAACTCCGACAAGGGAAACGAGACTTCTCCGCATACCTCGCCGATTTCCAACGCATCATGGGACGCCTTAACTACGACGAATCAGCTAAGAACGATGCTCTAGAGTTCGGCATGTCGGATGAGTTGAAAGAAGCGGTAGTAACAGTTGCCGACTTCCCCACCACCTTCACCTCCCTCTGCGCTTTCCTCCTCCGCCTAGATAATCGAATCCGAGCAAGAAGAGAGGAGAAGAAGAACGCCGTCCGCAACACCATGGGACAATTCGCCGCCCCTGCCGCCCCCCCTGCCGCCTATACCCCCGCTTCCTCCTCCTTCGCCCCTGGAGGACTCGCCCCTATGGATCTTTCTTTCGGTCGCACCTCCACCTCTCGCCCCGCCCCAGAACAACGATATGTTCAGGTAAACGGGAGAAGAAAATTGTCTCCTGAGGAGAAATCCTGGAGACAAACCAATAATCGCTGCTTGTTCTGCGCCGGGGAAGGACATATCTTCTCAAACTGCCCTTCTGCCTCCAAGCACCCCGCCATGAGAGGAGCTGTCACCAACGCCGCCGCCGCACCCCCAGCCCCTTCTGTTTTTCCGCCGCCTCTCCCTCCTCGCTTTCCTGCCTTCGATGCAGCAGACTCAGTTGAGTCTTTAAACTAGTTCAACCAGAGTCGCCTTGTGACCCTGCTCTGGTTTCTTTTCCTTCTTTGTCAGCGTTTTCTATCTCTGGGTTTTCAGTATCGGATGTGTGTGTGGAGGATAATTTGGATGGGGAACATTTTGTAGTTTCATGTAGCCTTTCCCACCAAAATAAAGTCATAAAAACACACGCACTTCTTGACACTGGAGCCTCAGGGTTCGCTTTCATTGATGAAAACTTCGTGCGTCACCATTCCCTACCACTATCTCCCCTTAAAACCCCTCGCCAATTAGAAGTCATCGATGGCCGAACAATTGCCTCAGGAGATATTACCAATCTCTGTCACTTAGAGCTTTCTATTCAACAGCATAATGAGAAAGCTCCCTTCTTCGTCACCAAACTAGGACACTACCCCCTAGTGCTCGGTATCCCGTGGATGAACCTCCATGACATCCACCTACAATTTGCCAACAAAAGCATTGAATTCAACTCTGAGTTCTGCACCACCCACTGTGCCCCCAAACAACCTATCGTTTCCGCCGCTGCCATCCCGCCTCCAATCAAACTTAACGCCGCCTTTATTGGAGCCGCCAGTTTCCGCATGCTCGCCCGAAAAAAGGGTATTCAGGTCTATTCGATGTCTCTATATGAAATAAATAAAGTCCTCGATAGCAAAACCACTAAAGAGGAATGGAAACAAAGAATACCCGCTGAGTACCACGATTACCTGGACATGTTTGATAAAGCGAAGGCCCAAGGTCTACCTCTCCGTCGCCCCTATGATCACCGTATTACCCTCCAGGAAGGAAAAGAACCACCATTCGGCCCCCTCTATGGTATGTCACGGGATGAACTTCTAGTCCTTAAGAAGTACATCGAAGACAACCTAGAGAAAGGCTTTATCCGTGCCAGTTCATCTTCTGCCGGTTCCCCCGTCCTCTTCGCCGCAAAACCCGATGGATCTCTGCGCCTCTGTGTAGACTACCGAGGCCTTAATGCCCTTACCGTCAAAGACCGATATACTTCCCCACTCGTTAAAGAAACCCTCGACCGCCTCGCTAAAGCACAATGGTATTCCAAACTAGACCTTCGAGATGGATTTCACCAAATCCGCATCGCAGAAGGAGAAGAATGGAAAACCGCTTTTAGGACTCGTTACGGCCTTTACGAATATATGGTTATGCCATTCGGCCTCACCAATGCCCCCGGTACCTTCCAGCGCTTTGTCAATGATTCTCTCCGAGAATACTTGGACCTTTTTTGCACGGCCTATCTCGACGATATCCTTATCTATAGTGATACCCTCGCCGAACATAAAATCCACGTCCGACAAGTCCTCGATGCCTTGAAAGCCAATAACATACTTCTCAAACCTGAGAAGTGTGAATTCCACGTCCAATCCATAAAATACCTTGGATTAATCCTCACTCCTGAAGGAATTAAGATGGACGAAGAGAAACTTAAAGCCGTACGGGATTGGAACCACCCAAAATGTATCAAAGACGTTCAAGCCTTCCTCGGTTTTGCGAACTTCTATCGACGATTTATCCTAGGGTTCTCTCGCCTAGCGGCACCCCTTACCGCTTTTACAAAGAAAGGTATTGTTTTCGAATGGACAATCGAGGCAGAACTCGCTTTTGAAGCCCTGAAAGATGCATTCACCAAGGCCCCCGTACTCATCCACTTCGATCCTCGAAAGAAGATCTTCGTAGAATCTGATGCCTCTGACTTCGTCTCCGGTGGGGTCCTATCCCAACTCGATGATAACGACGTACTTCACCCTGTAGCATTCTTTTCCAAGAAACACTCACCTGCTGAGTGCAACTACGAAATTTACGACAAGGAGCTGCTAGCCATTATTCGTTGCTTTGAAGAATGGCGCCCTGAACTCGAAGGATCTGAACTCCCCATCTCTGTCATCACGGACCATAAAAATTTAGAATATTTTATGACCACCAAACAACTGAACCGAAGACAGGTTAGATGGGCAGAATACCTTTCACGTTTCGACTTTGTCATTACGTACAGACCAGGAGTACAAGGAGGAAAACCGGACGCATTGACTCGGAGATCAGGAGATCTCCCTGAAGAAGGGGATGAAAGACTACGACACCAACACCAAGTAGTCCTGAAGGAGAAAAATTTGGACCCCAAGCTGAGTTTGTTTTCGGGTTCTTTACTAAACGAACCCGCTGAATTGGATGCCATCCTTGAAACCCTAATGAACCATGGATATAATGCTGACCCGTTCCCACAAAAAATCCTTTTAGCACTCAGGAACGGCGAACGACAATCCAAGGAAATCACCTTAGGCGATTGTACCGAGATGAATGGCCGCCTCTTTTACCGACAAAAGCTTTATATCCCTGACCATGACCCTCTTCGCCTCCTTATCCTGCAACGACACCATGATGCCCCCTCTGCCGGTCACCCAGGACGTGAAAAAACCTTCGAACTTATCTCAAGAGGTTTCTATTGGCCAAAGATGAGGGAATATATTGGACGGTATACCCGGAATTGCCATATTTGCCGACGAGCAAAACCAAGTACTCTCGGTACCCATGGCGTCCTAAAACCTCTCCCGATTCCCAACCGCCCCTGGGAAGAACTATCGATGGACTTCGTCACTGGCCTCCCAGAATCTAATGGCTTTGATGCCATTATGGTCATCGTTGATCGACTTTCGAAGATGCGGCACCTTGTCCCGTGTAGTACTACTATTAACGCTGAACAAACTGCCGAGCTGTACCTCCAGAATGTTTGGAAACTTCATGGACTTCCCTCTCATATTACTTCTGATAGAGGAACACAGTTCACTGCAAAGTTTTGGAAGTACCTCTGTCAGCGCTTGAATATTGCCGCCCGCATGTCTACCTCCTTCCATCCAGAAACTGATGGACAAACCGAACGTCTCAATGCTGTAATGGAGCAATATCTCCGTTGTTATGTCTCTTATCAACAAGATGACTGGTCAAAATGGTTACCCATTGCTGAGTTCGCTGCCAATAACCAGGAGTCCGCAAGTACTAAAGCTACGCCATTCTTTGCGAATTACGGCTATCACCCTCGCTTCGATACCTCAATCGTCCCTAATGACCGCTCTCCCCAGACCCTCGATGCTGACGATTTCGCCTTCAAGATGGAAGAACTCAGAGATTTCCTCCGAGTACAGATGAGGACGGCCCAAGATATTTTTGAGTCAAGTACAAATCGACACCGTACTCCCGCCCCATTGTTCAAGGAAAAGGACGAAGTGTTTGTGTCAATGAAGAACATGAGGACAACGCGGAATTCAAGGAAGTTGGATTGGAAATGGAGTGGCCCATTCCCAGTGAAACGTGCTATTTCAGCTTATGCCTATGAGATTGATCTCCCAAGATCAATGAAGTATCTGTTATACCTGTACCTTTTGAAGGAGTTCCTGGCCCTGGAGTTACCCTATCTTTGGAGTTACCCTACTTTAGCACCTTCCGGATCGGGACTGGAGCCTGTTACCCTGCCTCCAATCCTTCCAGTAGGTATAGTATTTGGAGAAGGGGGGACAGCACCAGAAAAGACCTGTCCCGGAGGGCAAAAGTAACCCCTAGGCCGTCAAGCAAAACCGTCCGGCGGAATGGGACCCGGAGGGTATGTAGGGGAAGTGTCTGGTTTCGCTGTGGTTCAAACGGATTGCGAATTGGACCAAAACTGGCGGAGTTACAGACTGACAAAGATAAGGGAACGCAATGCTACGCGACGATTCGGATAGGCGAAATGATCGTCTCGAAGAGACGAACGCAATGAAGACAAATACGTAACTCCCGTGTTACCGACATGCATACTGCTCGGAGAATCGCGGATCGGGGCCAGGGAACTCAATGGGGTATCGGGTATGGAGATAAGGCGAAGTGGTTTCATGTTGTCATAGTAGTTAGCGCCTCTACACCACACTATACCCAAACATAGTAGAGAGGAGGCATTATAAATACTCTCGCAGTGGATGTAAACTCTGAGTCGGATCATTAGCGACGAAGAACGAGCCTTATCAATATTATATTGTTTCTAGCAAAATTACTTCCGTGCAATTTACTCTTTTACTTGTGAATTACTTTTATCTAGCTTAGCAAGGCCTTGGCCCTTCAGCGATTAGTTATTAAAACCTTACTATTGGAAGTTCTTCACGGAACTTTGCTCGATCCCTACTTTGAACCCTACGGTTATCTTTTAGCGGTTCATAAGAAGCAGTTAGGACTTGCGCCTGTGTATTGTGTTGCGGATAGCAACCGGGCAGGTTATAGCGTCTAGATTGTTATCTAAAGCTTCTTGGAGATTTCCTGTGCGGTAAGAAGTACCGGTCTTACAGTATATTGATAGGCATATCAATACTTTGGTTATTCAACTATAATGGCGGATGTATTTGTGATGGATACAGACATGTCTGACGGTTCTGAGGATCCCATCTCGAGACACTCTTCGAGGAACTCCTTGGCCCGTCGAAGAACTACCCATCTCACACCCGCTCCTAAGCCCTTCATTCCAAAACACTTCACGCCTCATCCGCAATTCTTACGGAGCAGTGCTCAAATTGAGGATGTTCATGCACAGCGTGATAATCTCATGCTTACGCTAAACGAAGCCTTTAGACACGTTGTACTAAGGCAAGAAGAGGCTCAGGCAGGAAACACCGTTGCCCTAAACCAACTTAACTCACAGGCTCAAACTCAATATCTAAGCCTAACCCATATCCAGCAGCGCATGGCAGACCAACAGGAGTTCTCGGCCGAAGAACTCGCCCGTATCGAGGTACTGGTTCACGGTCTTGGTAATAACATTGGCCTGGCCCTGCAACAGCAAGGACATGAGGCACACCAGCGCATTGGAAGGGTGGAAACGGTAGTCGAAGCTATAGTGGGGGAAACAGTAGGAGAAATGCAAAGACAACGAAGTCAGCTTAACGATCAGGGAGTGTTACTCAGCCAGATCACTCAACATATTCGTGCTCAGTCAGAACTACCAGCCCGATCAGAAGCAGGCCTCAGCGGCTCTATTCATGCACCCCAACTGCCTCCCACTAGAAGCGAAAAAGGAAAGGAACCAGCCCAAAGTGAACGAGGTGAACCCTCTGGAGCACACGGGGGTAATGGTGGGCAGCCCCCACATGGACCCAATTACCGTGTTGGTGCTGGCGCCCCTGGATCAGGTGACGGATCGTCATCGGATGATTCGGAGGAAGAAAGGGCCAGGAAGAACATCGAAGATACCAATCGATGGCTGGCCAGCAGAAGAAGAGAAAGAGAAAACCGGCGGCGGAGGGCACCAAGTAATGCTCCTCCACCGCCACCCCCCCAAAATAACCCTGGTGAGATGGTAATCACCATTGATCACAGGTACCCCCAAGCGTCACCGTCATCACGACACCACAAGATCCCGATTGGTGAACCAGAAAAATTCACTGCTGCCACAAATCAGGATCTCAGAGCATGGATCCGAAGCTGCGAAGTATATTTTGAGATGAACGAGTGGCTTTGGACCAGCGACCGACACAAGATCCACTATGCCGCCAGCCGTTGTGAAGGAAACAAGGCTCGACCATACGTTGTTATGTATACCAACAAGATGGACGGAGCCGAAGGACAAATCCAGGAACCAGAGTACGCCTACTGGGCAACCTTCTCACTGAAGATGAAGGAAGTATTCTGTTCTCCGGACGAAAAACGCGATGCCATATATGCCATGGATCGTGTACCTTACACAACCGTTGAGGAATATATCCTCAAAATGAGCAACCTAAATATAAAGGTTGGGATGGCTGGGACACTGTGGAGGATGAAGGTCGAAGCAAAGATCCCTCTCAAGATACGAGAGTTGATGGTAGGTTGTGGTCCGTTTGACGATGATGTGCAATGGCTGGAGGCCTTACGATCAAGAGGAAGGTTGTGGGAGGAGTATTTGTATCACCAGAAACTGGAGAATAGAGGTCTCCCAGCCACGGATGGTCGTGGAAAAAAGGAGGAGAAAAAGCAGGAGGAACGTCGGGAAAAGGGGTTCAAAAGCAGAGTCAAGAAGGACTCAAAAAGTAATGCCAAGGAAGATACCCCTAAAAAGGATGCCCCTCTCCCCACTAACAACACCGGAGATGCCTCGGGTTGGAAGGCTGCTCATGAAGGGGTAAGTCAGGACCTAGTTGACCGACGCAGGCGGGCGAAACACTGCACTAGGTGTGGTCGGCCCGACTGTCACTGGAAGACGTGCGACATGAAGGAACCTCGAACGGTATCATCTGCGCAAGCCGGCGCCAGTCGTAAACGAAAATGGGTCAAGCCCGAAAAGAACGAGCAGGGTGCTGGGGATGCATTAGAGAAGCGTTTGAAGCTAGCGCCCAAGACGAGGGCCGCGACAGCGCCACCTGCAAAGGGGGCCGTGAGCGGAGTTACCGCTCCAAAGGGGCGGATCTCCAGGACCCCTGTTAATCTTTATGCAAATACAAATTCTGACGAAGAAATGTCAGAGAATTTTCACTAGGTCGACTACCAGCGGGCCAGGAGGTAGCAGACGTTAACCAAACATTCGAAACCCTGGCAATCGAAGAAAGAATTGTCTCAATCCTTGAGACCGAAAAATACAAAAACAAACGAAAAAGAAAGGAGGACGACTCTTCGGAATCGTCCAACAAAAAACAACATACAGAACCCACCGTATACGAGCGGCCCCGAGGGCAAGCGCTACTGGTAATCAATGGAAGGAAGGTGGTAGTCAATGTATTGCTAGATTCTGGAGCTAATGTTTTTCTCTTGTCCCCTTTGTTTGTTAGGAAATGGTCGGTCCCAAAGGTGCAAAGAGACGTCCCGTTAACCATTAGAAACTTCACAGGTGAAGAAGTGGTTGGAGCGGGACAAGCCTTTACTAACCCTATTACTATGATCATAGGGAATAATCATACATCTAATGTATCTTGCGAGATTGGGCCAGTCGAGGCTGGGTTAGACTTGATAGTGCCAGGGGGTTGGTGGTTGACGAGTCACCGGTTGGAAAACCCTTACGACCACGCAAACTGGAAGTTCGAATCTCCTGGTTGCTATAACCAGTGCTCTGTGACGACTGCTCCTCTTAATACCGAGAACGATATCGAATATGACGAATGGCTGGGCCTGGACGAGAATGCCCGAATAATTGGCATGGTGCATGCAATCGATGACGAAGAAACTGAACTTCTGAAGACTCTCCCGGGAGCATACCACCGATTTGTCAGTCTATTCGGCACTCCCATCCAGGAATCCTTGCCAGAACGAAGGCCATTCGATCACGCTATTGATCTCGAGCATGGGACAACCGCCCCGTGGGGTCCAATCTATAAACTTTCGGAAAAAGAACTTGAGATTCACCGGAAGTACTTGAACAAAATGGTGGCCGAAGGAAGATACGGCCAAGCAAGTCACCTGCTGGGTCGCCCATATTATTCGCGCCGAAACCAGACGGAGGGCTACGACTATGCGTAGATTACCGTGGCTTGAACAAGGTGACAGTAAAGAACCGATACCCTCTGCCGCTAATGTCCGAATTGCGTGATAGAGTCAATGGGGCTTCGATCTTTACCAAACTGGACCTCAAAGACGGTTTTCACCAGATCCGTATCAAAGAAGGCGATGAGTGGAAAACAGCGTTTCGTACAAGATATGGTCATTTTGAGTACACAGTCATGCCTTTCGGCTTGGCAAACGCCCCCGCAACCTTTCAAGATATGATGCATCAGGTGCTCCGCGAATTTCTGGACCAAGGGGTCGTGGTTTATATTGACGACATCCTCATCTACTCAAAGACCCTCGAGGAACATGAGGCCTTGGTGACCAGAGTCCTGCAGCGGTTGGAGGACGAGGGTTTGGCAGTATCCATTAAGAAAAGCTACTTTCATTTGCGAGAAGTTGAGTTTTTAGGATACATAATTTCTGACAAAGGCGTGTCTATGTCAACGGAAGGTCGAGTCAATCCTTTCATGGGAAACCCCGAAGAGCATACGCGATGTTCAGGTATTCATTGGATTCGCCAATTTTTACCGACGGTTCATCGAAAATTTCTCCCAAGTTGCAAGTCCCTTAACCGAGTTAACCAAAGGGGACCCCAAGAAATTCCAATGGGGTGACCGTCAAGCGATAGCTTTCGAGTACCTAAAAGTTGCCTTCACGACAGCACCCATCCTTTGTCACTTTGCGCCGGAACGACAGACTGTGGTAGAAACCGACGCCTCAGACTATGCGCTAGGTTGCGTCCTCTCGCAGATCATCGATAGCAAGCTACATCCCGTAGCATTCCATTCCAGAAAATTTAATAAAGCCGAACTTAACTACGAGGTGCACGATAAAGAACTACTCGCGATAGTAACCGCCTTCAAGGAATGGCGACATTACCTAGAAGGAATCAAGCACCAAGCGATCGTCTATACGGACCATAAAAATCTCGAATATTTCATGAAGGAGACAAGGATCCTAAATCGACGACAGGGCGGAATATTTATCGTCATTCGACTTTAAAATCATATATCGACCTGGATCAGCGGGAGGAAAGCCAGATGCATTATCAAGACGACCGGAGTATCGTCCTAAGGAGGGGGATACAACACAGCCTACAGAAGCCATGTTCCGAAGCGGCCAAGTCGATATGACTGGCCGTCCCAGTAAGTCAATCGTTATATCCTTAATTCATAGAAAAGACGATAACACAATTGTACAAAACCAAAACGATGACCCGTTACACTTTACCGAGCTGGACTCAAACGGCAATCATCACCATTATAATTTTAATCCTAATACAACACACGAGGAGCTACTTATTTCATCAGCATCCTCAAAGCGCTTCAAGTCCTTAAATTTAATTCGGACTTTTTGGAGCAGGTTAAAAGGAAGGTCGAGTCTGACGAAGACTATAAGGAAATTCGAGACTTAGTTAAAGCTGGCAGCGAAATCAAGAGGCTACAACACTACACAGTGATGGAGGAACTCCTCTATTGGAAAAACAGGCTAACAATCCCTAACGATGATGAAATCAAAACTACCATTTTAGAAAATGAACACGACTCCAAGATAGCAGGGCACTTTGGCATGGACAAAACCACGGAACTTGTTCAGCGGAACTTCTACTGGCCTCATATGACCGAGTGGATTACAGATTACGTCCGCTCATGCGATCCATGCCAACATAACAAATCCGTGCGTCATAAGAAATATGGACTCCTGCAACCGCTAGAGACCCCATACGCTCCATGGATGTCGATATCAACAGACTTCATCGTCCAGTTACCCGAGTCGAGAGGATTCACCCAAATATGTGTAGTAGTTGACAGGTTTACCAAGATGGCGCACTTCATCCCACTAATAGAAAGAGCTACAGCAAGTGATGTGGCAAAGGCTTTTGTTGACAAAGTTTGGAAACTTCACGCTTCCGAAAGAAATTGTTTCACACCGAGATGCTAAGTTCACAGGGGAATTCTGGACCTCATTATGCAAACTTCTAGACATTAAGTCCAAAATCTACCGCATTCCATCCTGAGACCGACGGACAAACCGAAAGGGTTAATCAAGTCCTGAAGCCTACCTAACAAACTTCGTCAACTACGACCAAGATGACTGGTACGACCTACTGCCGTTAGCGGAGTTCGCTTACAACAATGCCGAAGCCACAGCCACTGGAATCAGCCCCTTCTATGCCAATCATGGTTTCCATCCCAGAACAGCTTGGACGATTGATACCGAAGTCAAGAATCCAGCGTCAAAGTTATACGCACATTGGCTTCAGAAAGTAAACGATTTTGCCACTACCTCGCTCAAAGCCACCCGAGAAAACATGTCCAAATATTTTGACAAGAAACGACAGGCGGAACCATCCTTTAAGGTCGGAGATTTAGAATGCCGACGCCGTAAACATTAGAACCAAGCGTCCAACGAAAAAGTTAGCCCCTAAGTCATACGGACCCTTCCCGATTACACGAGTCGGTACTAGAGCCTGCACTTTAGATACAGGAGGTCGCTGGAGGATATTCACCACCTTCCATGTATCCTCGTCGAGCCATACCGGACAAGCGTCAGTAAACCCGAAAACAAGACCGACCGCCGCCTGACGACATTGAAGGTGACAATGAGTACGAGGTGGAATACATCGTCAAAAGCGAGAAGAGAGAAACCAAAGTGGGACGACGAACGATTAGCCGGATGTTCTACTTCATCAAATGGGTGGGATACCCGGAAGATGAGAACTCATGGGAACCTGCCGACGAAGGAGGATTAGCCAATGCAGCCGAAGCAATTGCCGAATTTCACAGTCTTTACCCACAACAGCCTAAGCCATAAGCTGTTTCACATTTGTATTCTTTCCTTGCGTTTAGAATATGTATAAAATGTTTTACTACTAAAAAGAAACTAGCTGAGGGGAAAATTTTCCATCGTGGCCAAGTAAACGCGATGGTTTTTACGTACCCAAGATGCTATAGAACCACTTTGTAATCAGTTAATTATTTTGTATTATAGTTAGACGAGGACGACTAACCTAGGAGGATACTGTTATACCTGTACCTTTTGAAGGAGTTCCTGGCCCTGGAGTTACCCTATCTTTGGAGTTACCCTACTTTAGCACCTTCCGGATCGGAACTGGAGCCTGTTACCCTGCCTCCAATCCTTCCAAAGAGGTATAGTATTTGGAGAAGGGGGGACAGCACCAGAAAAGACCTGTCCCGGAGGGCAAAAGTAACCCCTAGGCCGTCAAGCAAAACCGTCCGGCGGAATGGGACCCGGAGGGTATGTAGGGGAAGTGTCTGGCTTCGGTGTGGTTCAAACGGATTGCGACGACCAAAACTCATGGAGTTACAGACTGACAAAGATAAGGAACGCAATGCTACGCGACGATTCGGATAGGCGAAATGATCGTCTCGAAGAGACGCACGCAATGAAGACATATACGTAACTCCCGTGTTACCGACATGCATACTGCTCGGAGGATCGACTGCGCTGCGAACTCAACGATCGATGAGATAGGCGAAGTATTTCATGTTGTCATAGTAGTTAGCGCCTCTACACCACACTATACCCAAACATAGTAGAGAGGAGGCATTATAAATACTCTCGCAGTGGATGTAAACTCTGAGTCGGATCATTAGCGACGAAGAACGAGCCTTATCAATATTATATTGTTTCTAGCAAAATTACTTCCGTGCAATTTACTCTTTTACTTGTGAATTACTTTTATCTAGCTTAGCAAGGCCTTGGCCCTTCAGCGATTAGTTATTAAAACCTTACTATTGGAAGTTCTTCACGGAACTTTGCTCGATCCCTACTTTGAACCCTACGGTTATCTTTTAGCGGTTCATAAGAAGCAGTTAGGACTTGCGCCTGTGTATTGTGTTGCGGATAGCAACCGGGCAGGTTATAGCGTCTAGATTGTTATCTAAAGCTTCTTGGAGATTTCCTGTGCGGTAAGAAGTACCGGTCTTACAGTATCACCCCGTGTTCCACGTTTCACTGATCAGGGCAGCCCCCGTCGACCCACTCCCCGGCCAGATTATTGCGCCGCCCCCGCCAGTTCAAGTTAATGACCACGAAGAATACCTTGTTGAAGCCATTCTAGATTCCCGTTTACACCGCGGAAAACTTCAATACTTGGTCGAATGGACTGGCTATGCACTACCCACCTGGGAACCTGCGGAGTATCATGAAGAGACGAAGGCCGTAGATTCTTTCCATCAACGATATCCGAAGAAACCAAGGGAAGGAGCAATTAGTGTTCGCAGGAGCTCACGGCTATGAGGGGGGGCTACTTTCATGGATGGGTGTTATGGTAATCGGTTAGGTGCAGGGGTACACGGTCATCAGGTTTCGTTGTTGTTCTTTGTGCTTCCATGAGCGTTTCGTTATAATGAGTTATGTCTTTGTCATCGAAAAGGTTGGAACGTGGTATATAAGCGAAGGGGTTTCCCCTCATCTTGTACTTTTCCTTCTTCTTTCTTTAAGCAACGTCTTCTATTGCACACTCATTGTACCTCACAAATACAAACTCAGGTTACACCTCGTAATCTTTCGCTGTCGCCGTCTTCAAGTTATCCTAAACTTGAACCGTTGGTAGAGCCTGTAGAGTCCCCGCACACTCTCCTGTCGTTAGTTTCTCGTTCAAGTAGCACTGCTTATCTCGGGGGATACCTGAGAGCTTGACGAGAATCTCGCTCCTTGAGAACAGATGAAGACAGCTCAAGATATCTTCGAGTCTAGTACAAACCGACACCGTACTCCTGCTCCATCATTTAGGGAAAACGATGAAGTGTTTGTATCGATGAAGAACATGAGGACAACGCGGAACTCAAGGAAGTTGGATTGGAAATGGAGTGGCCCTTTCTCGGTGAAACGTGTTGTTTCAGCCTATGCCTACGAAATTGATCTCCCAAGATCAATGAAGTATCACCCCGTGTTCCATGTCTCATTAATCAAAGCAGCTCCCGTCGACCCACTCCCTGGTCAAATCATCATGCCGCCCCCGCCAGTTCAAGTTAATGACCATGAGGAATATTCTCACGGTTCAGTCCCTCGTTAAGCCCTTCAGTATCCCTGAAGGTGAGCAGTGCTACTTAAGCGAGGTTCTAACACGTTCGAGGAGTGCGGTGTTTCTACAAGGGGTTTTATCTCCAGGCGAGATAGGTGCAGCGAAGTGGGCAGCGACAGCGAGGGTTCTGAGGTAGAACCGAGATGGTATTGTAACAATTACAGAAGAAGGTAAACGAGAACGTTGCTTAAGGAAAGAAGAAGGGAAAAGACATAAACGACCAAAATCCTTTACTTAAATACCCCACTTTTCCTGTGACACCAACAACAACCCGACAACAACCGAAACACCAAGACATTGTTCCAACGACCGAAATATAACCGAACAATAGAGAACTCATACAACCATTCAAGCAAATAACAAAACCAACAACCTGACCACGATTCCTTCCTAAGTTAATCCATGAAAAATATCTTGTTGAAGCTATTCTAGATTCCCGTTTATACCGTGGAAGACTTCAATACCTAGTCGAATGGACTGGCTATGCACTACCCACCTGGGAACCTGCAGAGTACCATGAAGAGACGGAAGCGGTAGATTCTTTCCACCAAGGATATCCGGATAAACCGACGAAAGGAGTGATTAGTGTTCGCAGGAGCTCACGGCTATGAGGGGGGGCTACTTTCATGGATGGTTGTTGTGTTGGTCGATTAGACACATGGGTATATGATTGTTTGGTTTCGCTGTTGTTCTTTGTGTTTCCATGAGTTTCTTGTTACGATGACTTATGTCTTTGTCATCGAAAGGGGTGGAATGTGGTATATAAGCGAAGGGATTTCCCTTCATCTTGTACTTTTCCTTCTTCTTTCTTTAAGCAACGTCTTCTATTGTACACTCTTTGTATCTCACAAATACAACCTCAGGTTACACCTCGTAATCTTTCGCTGTAGCCGTCTTCAAGTCATCCTAACTTGAACCATTGGTAGAGCCTGTAGAATCCTCGCACACTCTCCTGTCGTTGGTTTCTCGTTCAAGTAGCACTGCTCATCTCGGGGGATACCTGAGAGCTTGACGAGAATCTCACTCCCTGAGATTCTTTGGGTTTCCGTTGCAGTGAGTCAAGTCTTTGTCATCGAACGAGTAGGAATGTGGTATATAAGCGAAGGGATTTCCCCTCTTGTTGTACTTTTCCTTCTTCTTTCTTTAAGCAACGTCTTCTATTGTACACTCATTGTATCTTACGAATACAACCTCGAATTACACCTCGTAATTCTTCGCCGTCGCCGTCTTCAAGTCATCATAACTTGAACCATTAGTAGAGCCTGTAGAATCTCCGTACATTTTCCTGTCGCGGGTTTCTCGTTCAAGTAGCACTGCTTATCTCGGGGGATACCTGAGAGCTTGATGAGAATCTCGCTCCTTGAGAGTATAAGTAAAATGACCTAAAGGTCCATCTGGTCATCTGCCGGAGGGGGCGGTGAGGCCTTAGAGGGGCGTGATGGGCAGCTGTTCAGGTGTGACTCATGGGGTCCGTCACAGTTGACACACTTGACAAGAGTGTGAGAGCAGGGGCGGCCTTTAGTTGAGCAAGAAAGTGTTGGGCAGCTGTGAGCAGCAGTAGGATGAAGACCAACACATCAGCGGCAGCATGGTTGATTGGGGCATTTGTTTGTGTGATGTCCAAATTTGTGGCATTGGGAACACTGGGTGGAGGGTCCGAAGCTTTCATGGATGGTTGTTGCGTTGTGGTACGGATGTTTTATTGTTCTATTCGGATGCAAGGGTGCTTGGCATCGTGGTTGTTCTCTTTCTTCTTTTGGTTTCCATTTACAATGAGTCAGACATGTGTCATCGAAAGGTCAGATTTTGGGTATATAAGTGAGAGGAAGGCCCTCCTGTTGTACTTTTCCTTCTTTTCTCTTTAAGCAACGTCTTCTATCGTACACTCTTGTATTTTGCAATACACCTCTCGGTTATATCTTATAACCTTACGCTGTCGCCGTCCTCAAGTCCTCTATACTTGAACACTTCGTAGAGCCTGTGGAATCTCGTGAACACTCTCGTCGCTTAGTTTTCCCTTCAAGTAGCACTGCTCATCTCGGGGGATACCTGAGAGCTTGAAGACAAACCTTGCCCCTTGAGAGAAGCGGAGTTTGCGTTCAGATCTAACAGTGGTAGAGAAGGCGGATAAGTGAGTGCGGTTGGCGATCTCATTAGCTTTGGGGCCAGAGTCTCAAGGAGCGGGTTTCTTGTCAAGCTCTCGAGTATCCCTCGAGATGAGCAGTGCTACTTGAGTAGGAAACCAACAGCGAGAGTGTGTACGGAGATTCTACAGGCTCTACGAGGAGGTCAAGTTATGATGACTTGAGGACAGCGACAGCGATAGGTTACATACAGAATTTGTATTGTGAAATACACGAGTAGACTATAGAAGACGTTGCTTAAGGAAAGAAGAAGAAAAAGCGCAACAAGAGGGGAATTCCCTTCGCTTATATACCACATTTCAACTCCTCCGATGACAAAGACCTGACTCATGATAACAAAAACCCAAAGAAACGAAAGAAACACCGATGTGACACAACAACCATTAACCCCTGTTTCTAACCAACCAACAAAACGTCCATCCATGAAACAGAGAGTGTGATAACAATTGAGGAAACTGTTTTCCCTCTTCGTTTTTCAGGTAGAGTGAGCCATCTGGGGGGGATGTCCATGATAAGGCCAGGGTTGAAGTTGCAGAGTTCTTGCTGAATGGCAGAGGGCTCCATAGAGGTGGGGATACCATGTACAACGAGTTGGTGTAAAGGTTCGTCAAGGTGTAGGGAACGAGCTCCTGGAATTAGGTGGAGAAATTGACCAACTTTCCTGTAATGGGTGTTGGCAAACATGTTGTTCATGACCGTCAACGACACATTTTGGGAATGTGTGTCTATTGCCACAGACTGGATAGTGATGGAACTAATGGCAGAGTTGAGTTTATCTCTGAGTTCCGTGGGCGACCCTTGAGAAAGGGAAGAGCCGTCGCATTTGACAATCAAACGGCGAGCACGCATGGTGGGAGATGTTGAAGGAGAGGGAAAAGAGATCTTAGGGGCAGGTGCGTTTGCAGCCTGTTTGGCCTTTGCTGGTTGGGGCTTTCTCTTGGGTTTCTTTGGCAGCTGGCGCATTCTGCAAAGGCTTTGCAGAGGAGCAGGAAATGCAGCAGGTGCAGGAGGAGGAGGAGCACCAAATGGTGCAGGTGGTCTTGGGGCGCTGCTTTCCTCTTGTGAGAAGGTGCGTGTCTTCTTGTTTCTTTCGAGTTGGTGGCTAGAAGCATCTTTCGAGTAGGGTGACCTCGTTTTGTAGATCTTTGGATCATACTAAGGAGGAGGTGAAGTGGGTGAGGTTCGAGTTCGTCAGCGCTTTGTGAAAGCTAACTTGTCTTTAGGGTCGTAGGTCTTTCTGTTATCCCGTTGTCCTTGTTTAGGATTAACTTAATCCAGTCTGTAGGGTGAGAAAAGACAGGTGGTGATGGAGGAGAGGTGTCGGCTCTCTGCCGTTTCAATGATGAGGGGGTTCTTGGTTCCGTCATGGCAGTTGCGGAGGAAGCAGGAGTGGTAGATGCTTCGCCTCTTTGGAGAGAGGGAAAGAGAGGTGTAAAGATTCTAGCTGTGTCTTCTGAAGACATGCGATCGGAGTGGTGTTGTTAAAACAAGGATCCAACTTGTTTTTATGAGTGGGGTAATGGAATGAAGCCGAAGTGCTAAAGACTTTTGGCTGTGTGTAACGCCGTTGCAACGCAAAAGGTGGTGGTGAACTTTCAATCAGAGAGGTTGTAGCGGGGACGGAGGATGTTCTCCTTAGTAGGTATGTAGTTAGGTGAAAGAGGTTCTGTCCCGTCACTAAGCGACCGCCATTTTACCGGAGAAGGTATGTGCTCGTGGTCCAGGATACGAACCTGAAAACATGGGTGTGTGGCTTTGTATGCTACGAAGTGGTGCACGGATATTTCGCCATACAAATTCACCACCCATGTTTTCAGGTTCTTATCCTGGACCACGAGTACCCAGCTCTCATATAGATCGCCGTCTATATACTCGCTTCAGGACATCCAGGCTATTGGTTGACTCAACTTGATCGTAAGCCTGCGGCTTTCAGGCCCCCAACCGATAAAGCAAGATTCTACAACCAATGCCGCATCCTCTGGTAAACGTAGAATAGGACCAGACTGAGGCTGCAGGATAAGAGTCGCTGTCGGATTGGCCAAGTAGACTTTGAGGACAATTACGACCGGCCAAGAGTTAACCTCCCCTCTTCAGATTGACGTAGCTGGTAAAGCTTCTACTATCTATCCTGTAGTCTTGGTCCAGTTCTATTCGTAATCTTCGAGAAGGTGCGATATAACACATATATAAGTCCCTCCCAATTTCCCAAAACTTTGATAGTTCACGTTACATGAGATAAGTACCAACTCCATCAACCAGATACCCAAACGATGGCCAAACGAAAGAACAAATCCCGCAGCGCCCGCCATTCACAGCCCAACCAGAAATCCCAGCCAAGTCTCAACCCACCACAAAGCCCAGATAGATTGTGGTCAATCAATTACGGGCGCTACCGCCAATTCCACGAAGGGAACAGCCACGAGCGTGAAGCTTACCGAACATACGAAAGTTCGGTACTTCTAGTTGTAGAGCTGATATTTAGTGAAACGCCTCCCGAACAAAAAGCCCAACCCGCGCGGCTCGTGGAAAGCATGGACGACGCCCTTGCCCGTCGGTGGTTCCATAATATTGCGGCTATCCTAGAAGCAGTGGGTGTACGCCTATACCGTAAACCCTTGTTTGCAAAGCAAGTTGTTATTGCGGTTCTGCACTGGCTCCTGAAAAACCGCAGGGAGTTCCTGGAGAGCATGGAGAAAGATATTGGTCGTGTTAAAGAGCTCATCAATGTTGGTATCCCGTGCTATTACCACTCAACAAAGCTGATGTAATAGGAGAATGAGCCGAAAGTCAGCAGCGGGCACGGAGAATCCTTGGCGATGATCTCAATAGGACGCAACGAGAGCGTAAATATCCCCCTCGCCTTCGATAGGTGGAACCAGCCTACTAACCCGCCCATACCAGCCGCGAAACCGAAGCGCCACCCAGAACCCGATCGTTGGCACATTATTCTTCTGTGCCGAAATGCTGTTACGCCCACAAACGGTAGACCCCTACCTCTCCTGTCTATAAAATTGCTGACAGATACACCAGCGACGGGGCCCCCCGCTGAGGGTTAACGTCGTTGTTGGCATTCCAGTATTACTATACCAGGATGCACGTAGAATTCAAGGGGTACGTCTATATGCTTAGGTTAGACCAAATCACGTGCTAACCGATACCCCAATAGTAGGCATCGCGAGGACTGTCGGTGACTTCGGGAGCCATTTGTGTCGTGGTTTTATTGATTGTGCTGTCTTGCATGTTTGGATGAGTACCCTAGCCAAGTTTACCGGTATGACCTATACTGTTGTAGTATTTATTTGTGAATGGTAGAGGGGCCTTCCCGTAGCTTTAGGTCTACACATTTCGTGCTTTACCACAAGTACCTGGGGGTAGGGATATGCAATTGCCATTAGCACCCAGACCCGAAACGCCATCCGAGAAGCTGTAATGTCCAGCGGAATCCACATCTGCTGTTATCAGCGACTCTTAGTTCACGCTTTGTAGGTTTGAGTATCGGGCTATTCGCTTAGTGAATGATAATCCTGCCAACGCATTATTGCAAAACCAAGAGTAGAATTTAGAGGGAGGGTTGTGCGTGAAGATGCAGAGAAAACCCAAAGATGCTTTAATGTGCACTATAGCACCTATTGCCCGAGCTTCTTAGTGTGACTGCCGTGGAGTGCCCTGAGTGGAAGAAAGTCTTCTTTACCCTTAAGTCTTATGGCAACCGTCGAATGAATGATCGATCGATGCTACTATCAGATGGGAGACGGAAAAGTCCAGATACTTTCTGAATAGCCTGTGTCTGTTCTGGATTCGTATCAGCTGAAGGCATGGAGTCTAGGGATAGGACAAACCAATAGCATCAGGAATATCAGCTTGGGGTATGAAGGGGGATGATACAACTCTTTTCCTACTGCTAAATGCTCGTTGTGCTTATATTTAGAGCGAGATCCGTTGCTTTCAATACTTTCCGGCTAATAATGGTTTCTCTACTTGGAGGCGAGTGGCCCTCACGTCATGAACGACGTATCCCGTTTTCTGTGAATCATGCGGCGAAAATGCAGTCTAGCATTGGCATTAGCATTGAGTCCACGAAATCTGGCAGAGCCCTTGACAGCAGCAGAGTCAGAAGGAGCAACTGACAGCCTGGTGGTGAGGGGATAGATGAATTTGTTTTAAGGGTGGATGGGGATGGGGGGGGATGTGGAGCAGTCGTTCACAGGCCCCGAGCAAACAGGGCGGGCAAACCCGTGCCCTAGGCCCTGGGCCCTGCCACAGCCGAGACACATGCAGGAACACACTGCCGGCACCACTTCGCGTTAGTCCGCAGCCGGGCCGCACCTCCCTCTCACTTTAAGGTTGGGAGCGCATCCCTTCGGCCGCTGGCCCACCGTCCGCTGTTCCGCTGGATGGCGCAAGATGGGAAGATGCTCGTCTCTCCCGCGCGCTACACCCGAACAATCACTGCCATGACGGCGATGTGCAGCGACAGATTGGGGCAATGTTGATGGGCAGGGAATAGAAAGTAGCCTGGGGATCACTTCCACGCCCCGCCGGTTAGATCGAGCTCTCGTCCTCCCACTCGCTCGCTTTTATCCTTTGTTTACCCCCAGCCTTGTTTCGATATAGCTGTCCTCCCCGCGTGCACCGGCGCCTTTCTTTATTTATTCGCGCTCGCTGCGCCCTCCTGCCCTGGCTGCTGGTCGTGCACCTCTGCTCTCTCCTTGACACGCTCGCTGTGGCATTTCGACGCTCTCCCGAGCACCTGGTCCACGCTGTTCCCAGCCCCGGGACCGTTTGTGCGGCTCAACTGGGATCTTCCGCAGCAACGCAGCGTAACGTGTCTCGTCTCGTCTCGTCTCGCCATCCACCCCCCCATCACCACAATGGCGCCCAGCAGCAGCAAACGCCCCAGCGAAGACCAGCTCACCCCGCCACACCAAGCAAAGCGCCAGCGCGCAGACGAAGACGAAGACACTGCCGCCGCCGCCGCGCTTCGCCCGGACCCAGCGATCTGGAAAGAAGCGCCAGTGCTCACAGGGAGCACCAGATTCCCCCCGCTGCCAGACTGCAAAAACATCCTCGTCACCGGCGGCGCCGGCTTCATGTTCGTCTTCCGCCCCGCACCACCAGCGGAACAAAGCTAACAGCTACTAGCGCCTGCTGGCTCGTGCGGCACCTCACGCTCACATACGCAACGCACTACAACATCGTCTCGTTCGACAAGCTCGACTACTGCGCTTCGCTCAACAACACCGCCTGTCTCGCCGCGCGCGCGAACTTCGCCTTCGTCAAGGGCGACGTCACCTCCCCGGCCGACGTGCAGGCGGTCCTGCGCAAGCACAGCATCGACACCATCTTCCACTTCGCCGCGCAGAGCCACGTCGACCTGAGTTTCGGCAATAGCTACGAGTTCACAAACACGAATGTGTACGGCACACACGTGCTCCTCGAGTGCGCCAAAAACTGCGGCACTCTCAAACGCTTCATCCATGTCTCCACCGACGAGGTGTACGGCGAGGTAGCAGCCGGCGACGACTGCAAGGAGAGTGCTCTGCTGGCACCCACGAACCCGTATGCGGCCAGCAAGGCCGCGGCTGAGATGCTGGTGCACAGTTACTGGAAGTCGTTCAAGCTGCCTATTATCATCGTGCGCTCGAATAACATATACGGTCCTCACCAATTTCCCGAAAGTACCACTCTCCCCCCCGGTTTCTGGTTGCTGTAGTGGGGCACTAACAGACATACAGAAATCATACCGAAATTCACACTCCTCCTCTCGCGGAACCTCCCGCTATTCATCCACGGCGACGGCCTGCACACCCGACGGTACCTATTCGCCTCCGACGCCTCCGACGCCTTCGACACCATCCTGCACCGCGGCGCCATAGGCAGCACCTACAACGTCGGCTCCACAGACGAGATCTCGAATCTGCGGCTATGCAGCATGCTGCTGTCGCGCTTCGGCCACGACACGGCCGCGCCGGAGTTTAAGCTGGCGGAGTACGTGCAGCATACCGCAGACCGTCCGTTCAACGACCGGCGGTACGCGGTGGACGCGACGAAACTGGGCGAGCTGGGGTGGTCGCAGAAGGTGCCGTTTGAAGAGGGCTTGAAGACGACGGTGGAGTGGTACAGGCTGTTTGGAGAGCGGTGGTGGGGGGATGTGGGCGGGATCGTGGAGGAGGCTTTTCCGGTTGTGAGGAACGGGGAGATTGGGGATCGGGTGGGCGAGGGTGGGGCGGAGGGCAGGGATGATGGCGAAACAAAGAGAGATGGTAAAAACGGGGTTGACGGAGCGAAGGTCGAGGAGAAACGAGAGGACAAAAGGGAGCTCGGGGAGAAGCGGGCCGAGACGGGCCACAAAAAATATACCGTCAATGGCGAGAACGGCATTGGCGAGGGGAAAAGCACGGAGCGGCAACACACAGCCAAAAGCGACAAGAGTATAGAAAGGAGTAGATACACTGATGCCAACGGGGCTTGGGAAAAAAGGAACAGCGTCCGTGTCAACAAACGTGTTCAAGTCTAGGAGTTATTTGTTTTCAGTGGGGTTGGGGTTTTGCTTTATGGAGGAGGGAAACTGCGCCTATTACAGGCACGGGAGTTTCTTTCTTTCTACTGGGAGGGCTGGTCTATTGCTTATCGCTTATCGTTTACTGTTTATTGTTTATTGCTTTTCTGGTCCCTCGCTTCATTTACTACTGTAGACCAGCTGGGCAGGATACCCTTACTTGCCCACTCAGAAAACTTAGAGAAGGGTAACTACTAGTATCGTTAGGGAGGGTCCCTTTTTTTTATGGGTTATATCTCTCTGTAATTACTAAATAGTGCCGAAAGAGGAAAGTGGGAAGGAGTAGCGGAGTTCATTAGTACTGTACATTTTCCACAATATTTCTCCCCCACCCAGACTTTTGTACCACCACGGCCCGAAAACCCGCACCCCATAAACGCAGTTCATCCGCCACGGCTAAAACTCCTCCCATCTTCCCCCCCCCCAATCAATCCACCCACCCATCCACCCATCCACCCATCCATTCATTTCCACTAATCACTTTGGTGTACTCGCAACACCTCTCAAGTCCTCATAGCAAACTCACGAACCCGGATCCGAAGCACACCGATCCGTATCCGGCTCGCCAATCCCCAGTTCTAAGAACCGCACCGGACGTTGGTCCGGTGTGCCGCCCCCCCGCAAGGAATTCAATTCTCCATAATGACACGCTGACGTCTGTGGTGGGCAGTGTGTGGCGTTGCAGCCTAAAGGTGGGTGTAACGGTGTGTGAGTGAGTGAATATGAGATGAGGGATTCACGAACCGTCACTCGTAGGGTGATGTTACACGCGTTCAGGAGGGACGGGCTTGGCTGGTGGGAAGGGTTATTTACTTATTTATTATTTCATTCCGGGGAAGGGGGGCTGGAAAGGGTGGCGTTCTGCTGCATTCTGTAATGGTACGAGGGGGGGGGGGGCACGGGAACATATATTATATGTTTCCGTTCGCCTTGGCTGCAGATGTTGATGGTCCCCCCCTCCCCCCTCCACCCCCATTGTTGTTCGTGAGACGGGTGCAGAAGTATGGGGGGTTTGTGGGATGCTAGATGTTGGGGAAGAAGGTAGGGGATTAATTTTTCGGGAGGGTTGTTTCTTTTTTTTTTTTTCGGAGAGGTCGGGGGATTGTGATATCAAGTCGATGCAGAAATGGGGTTGGAATCTGGGATGGGGGTGATGAGATCATTGAAACCAGGGATGATATATGATCGGCGTCATAGATGAGCAGGAGACCTGTGGATGTGTTAGGTATGCATGCATCTGGATTTAATAGATACATATGTTTCATGGCTGCTTTAATTATGTTGGCATTGGCTGTGCGCCCCCAGGCTCCGACTATGGGGACTGTGTGCTCGGAGTTGTCTCGTTGTTGGCAGGAGAGTAGAGATTCCAAGGAGCGAAGCCATGCCAACCAAGTCTAAAATACAATCCGTAAGTGAATGCCTCTCTGTAAACTTAGATACGACTCTATAGAATAAAGCAGAGATCCATGACTTAATTATATATGGGTAGACAGCACACCGTGTAACTTTTCCAGATATTGGATTCCAACAGCCGCAAGTTGGTGCCTTCTAAGCCACAGATTTTGATCAACTTCATGTTCTAATCAATATACCTAGCTTGCCCTTTTTATTTTAGATCTGTCGAAAACCTTGCTCTTAAGTGATCTACATGCTCTCGGGGTAATCTGTCTCTAGGTATTTCTGAGAACCCAGTAAGTTATTGGAGTGAAACTATGGGCATCCGATCCCCACCATATCCACTTCGAAGAACAGAAAAAGGAGAGAAAAGAATACCTTGGAACATAATTCCAGACAATAAGAGTGGACCAAAAAGAAGAGTTCCATAAATTCATACTCCCGTCATACGCTTAAGTACCTCCAACTCTACAGGTAGATTTATTTGTGCGAGTCATGAGAGTTTATTCACGAATTATCACTCGCATAATTTACCTACTAAAATGTTGGAAAAAGGGCTTTCTAATCGGGCACCAGAGGCAGCCCATAGTAGGAGGCCCTAGAGGTCAAGAGCAGGAATCCCGGATCGAAGAGTTTTTCATGTATTAGTAGTATGCACGCGCCCTCTACAAATCCAGGCCGAGAGATATAGAGCAGCTGTTTAATCAACCAGTTCTCGATCAACCAGTTCTCGATCTTTATTTTCTACATAAAATTTTGGCAATACGAGGGCCCTTCTAATTTTAGAGAGCTGAACCATTGACCCCTCTTGTGTCGACTATTTCAGCGAAGAATAAATTTCAAGAATGATAAGTACTATTCTAACTCTAGAGAGAGAGAGGTCTAGGCAAAATTCACCACCACATATAGAGCAGTCTAGCTAGTATCATAGCTCCAAACATCCGGTCTCCAAAGACCAGAGTAACTACCAAAAATCTTCTAGCCCAAGCCGAACCCTTTGTCAATGAATTCCTATTAGAACACAGTACTTCAGGCTTCAACAGCTACTAGCCCAGTCCACGTCAAGGACTTGTCCTAGGTACGGCATGCAACTAAGTCAGTAGGAGATAGAGAAAGCGTAACAACCTCATAATGTTGCGAAACGAATATGGAGAGGTAAAACGTTTACTATGCAGCAGAAAAACTCTTATATTGATTGAATCACCCCAGCACTCTAATAACATAAAACTTACACGTATTCAAACACGATTTCCCATGGCTAGCAGTTTCTACAGTCTAAACCAAAGAACTACCCGGCCCTAGGATTTTATATCCCTCAAACCCTCCAAAACCATACCCACGATACATCCTACTAACCATTGTCCTACTCTCCTACTATCAAATAACAACTAGTAACTAAAAAAAAATGCCGTTCATCACTTATCTTCATCTCATAAGTCTCCTGATTGCCATTGCCCAGGTTATACCCCAGCGCCGCCGAGATCTAGTATGTTTCCCTAGCGCCGAGATCACGTTGCATCATCCACGTGGGCTAGTGGACGGCATCGAACGAAGGTTCACCTGTATGGACAGTTTATCTGCAACCACATGCAATAGGGAGAAGATACAGCGTACGGCAAAAAAAGATCGAGAAACCGGGCCTAGTGACAGGGATTTATGGCCAATCCAACCGCTAGAATCTTCCTCGAAAGCTCTGGGGAGTCAGTAACAGCTCTAAACATCAAGTCTCACGTTTCTTGATCTTTTTTTTACCATACGCTATAATAGTATGCCTATTCCCTAACTTCTTAACATAGAAACATATAAGCCTAACGATAAATAGAAACGATGCAAGAGCCGGTGAGCAAGAAAATGACTCTTGCTTTAGCCACCCATGTTACAACCGTGATAATGATGCTCTCTAGGATACTGACCTTCGCCAGTGATGGGTCTCGCGTCCGTGTCCTTTACGGCCGAGACGCTTGCGGTGGCCTCCCTTCTAATCCGCCCTCCTGACAATGTAGCCACCACCCATAGCAAGATCGAAATCACAGGCGACACAGGTCCATTGGCGAATTCATTCGTCTACCCTCCTAGCTATCTAACTGGCTATGCCAACTATCTTAGTAATATAAACTCAAAACTAGTACTCAGGATTATCAAGGGCTAACATTGCTCCGCGTTGCCGTGAGGGATAGTTATTAGGACAAGATAAGGGACCCTTCGGTGGGATGAGCCAACATGAGGTTTCAAAGATGAACGGCAAGTATATGTATCCACAGCATCTTTAATGAAACTCAACGCCACTTCAAACACTGATATTAACGTGCTTCCGAGAAGGCACTAAACTTCTTTCAAGAACGGTACATATATCAATGCCGATATCCATGAGTGACTCTTCCTATCTTTCGGTAAATACTCGCTATTACCAATTACAACCGAGGTTATAGAGCGACCATTCGGGTCACTATTGATACTAACCATTGGGCATCAATATTATTCAGCAAGCTAGGACAAGCCGTTCCTCCTGTGGTTTCAGACCGACCTCACCCACCACAATTGAGAATGTATAGCACCCAACCCAAAATACCAACTGCAGAAATATTTAATCGCCGCACACAGAGCGACATAGACACGTACCATGGCTTCCAACCTTCATGTTCCTCTAAGATGTAAATTATGATTCAGCTTTTGTGGAATAGGTCTATGCCTCAAGCCCTTTTACGTGTTATCAAACACCGTCCAACCAATACCTAGGGCTAACAAACCCCACTCGCCTTAGATTACTAATAACAAGCACTGACCAAAATGGGCCAAACCAAGTACCGCACCCAAAAATATGATTGGTTCATATCTAAGGGTGCGTGCACTACACATATCTGGGAACTGTTAAGATTGTGTTACAACCTCGAGAGATACCTAAGATCTGATCATCGCTCATACGTTGCGATATGGTTCAATATTGGCATAGCGTAAGACTTGTCTCTCGGGAAGGTGTGACTTGAGACCTCAGGTTTCGTCCTGGTCGCTAATTATAACTTAGTCAAGGCAAGCAACCCGGGATGGCGAAAACAAGTACCGTAGAAACTCGAAAAACTCGGTATCTCCGTTACCCAACGCCACCTTGGTCTAGCTTAGATTGGTTTAAATACTTCCTAGAATGAGCTTAGATAGCTCTCGCTAACGCCTTAAGATCTTGCTTAAGCCTCAGGAATTTCCTTTACAAGTTAGCGACGTGCTTAAAAACCCCTGCACGGAGATACCGAATTTTTCGAGTTTCTACGGTAGTCCTCCCTAGCTTGGCATCTTACACAAAATTCGACTAAAGGATTATTCCATCGTGGCCATATTCAGAACGAAAATAGAGCTGCTTAAACCCAAGACAGATAAATCATGAACTATCACTCGTCAATTCGTAAGCGTGGAGATTGCCTGGCATGGGTGGGGCTTGGTTAGCGGGTCTTGCGGGAGCGATCGACATGTGCACCCGAGACAAGAGCTTCTATTTTAGCCAATCGAACTTGCAGTCGTTGATGTTGAACCAGGTCGCTCACCAGAAAAGTACCTTGTCAGTCCATAAAAAGGGTGTGACAGTAAATAAGCTTGGAATCTACTAGCAAGCACCTGTAACGCTCCCTCATCCGCCTATCGCTATTAACAAGCAACTTCCTTGATTTCAGTATCTGGGGCATTTTGGCTACTCACTTGTACTCGGTATTCGGATGAATAGTAAATACAAGTACCAAACAGGGGTTATCGGACGCGACGACCTTTTTGCTTTTTCGTCCTAATCACGTAGTTACCTATGTACACTGATCTCGGACTACAATAATACCGCAATCTAGATTATCGGTGTGACAGCTTCTAGTAAGTACACCCCCAGTTAACTTGCAGTACTTAATACTTATTAACTACCGGGATTTTATGACGAATAACAATATACACAACTAAGGTTGGTACTAGCCATGGGTTATCTGAGATTCTGTAAGACTGCTATCTAACATTTGCTAAGTACGCCTCGCTTCAAATTTCCGCTACATCACCTAAACCTAAAGAACCGCAGCCAGCCTATATTATTAAAAGATTTACAATCCAAACCCATAGGATATCACGTAAAATAGGTGAGTTGATACCTTTAGCTGCGATTTCTAATGCATAAACACCTACCAGCACAGCTACAGCCAAGCCTACACAAACGTTCAAGGTCCTAGTTACAAAAGCATAGAACGCTGAATGGGAATTCCTCCGAGGAAGAAAATTGCGAGGTGTATGTATGTATGCCTGCAAGTACTTAATCCTACCTACTTAACGTCATCCGATTTTTTGCGCTTACCGATGCTGATGAATGCTGAAAAAATATACCGGGAGAATAACCCAACCATGCAATTTAAGGGATGAACCACCTTCTCACGTGATCTACCAACTAATCATAACATTTATGGAGCGGCAAGGAACCTAAGCCTGCGTCTTGATAGAGCCTACCGGAATTGATGCCTAGGAAGCAATCCAGCCAAACGCCAAGCTGGTGATTCGGAATACTCTAAAGTGCATAATACCTATTCGATGTCAATGAGGTTACTTTTTCCTTGGTGTGACGAAAAACGCGATTGGAATGCTATGGTAGTACCGTAATATCTCGGCGATGCTAAACAAGACTGGGCTGAAACCGCGGGATAGAACCGTACTATTACTGGCTAAAGCGATACATTCTACTATTCGGGTTGAGCTTGGCGTCTGTTTACTGGTTACGATTATAACTCAGCCTCGACCAATATGAACTAATTATGATCTCGCGATCCCGTTCGATCTCGCTGAGATACTACGGAGTATTTACAACTTACAGCCTTACCACCAACACCTGGTTTAATTGAATATAATTGTAATTCGATAACACTGTTTTAGCTAATACTTCACTTTGAGCTCCTAGGGTTTCCTTTTATATTCACCGGAAAAAAATATTACAGAGTACGACATAGGCATGCAATAGAGTACTGTTTGTAGCCAATTAGCAGCAAGGGTTACATGTACCTAATGAATAAACAAACAAACAAGCCAACTAGCAGCTGACAGGTTCCGGCTACCAATCTTCCCGTTCAAAACCCACCCAGTATCCACCTTCCATGAAATTCGCAAAGCAGATCTGCAGTCTATTTAAACTTCACTATAACGAATGTATTATATTAACGATAGACAATTGCAGTTCATGAGTGATTATATCAGATTACCAACACAACAAACTCTTTTGAGACTGCCCATATCGCTAGATCAACCCTCAATATCAAGATTACCGATTCTATCATGTATTTCCAACGGTGACAAATCTCCAAGACTTCTATCAGCCAATTGCAGTGCTCACGCCACGGACATAACAGTTGCTAGGCCACGTCAACATCACGCATATAAGAAGGCTTGCTCCCATACCATAGAGACATTTTTCTACCCCGCAGAATATATTTCTAAGCAGTAATCCCAATGCATACAATGAACACCCGCTTGTTTTCCAGCCTTCTGTTACTGGGCACTGTTTGGGGTAACTCATATCCAGGATCAGAACCAGCAATCGATACCAGGACCTTAGACCAGATATATACCGCTGCGCAGTCGGAGTCTGGAGAGTTGACGGTTTCGTGGGGCGGTGATGGTGCTTGTCCATTCTATTTGTTTCTTAATGAATTCATTTTATGACTAACATTTAAGCAGAGGATTATCAAGGGGATGCCGTGAGGACCGCCTGGGCACAAGCTTTCCCGAAGATCACTCTGAACCTTACAGTCGATTTGTCAAAATACCACGATAGCAATATCGACCGCTCATGGCAACGTGGTGAAGAGTATGTCGACATTGCGATATTACAGACGTTGCACGACTTTTCACGTTGGAAGGCGGAGGGGCGCTTATTGCCGTATAAGCCAGCTTCGTGGAACTCTATATGGCCAAGCGTAAAAGATCCCCAAGGTGCTTTTGCGCCTTTCTTCTTCTGTAAGTACTAACCACATTTTCTGCAACACGTTGTTCTCGCCCAATAATTTTTTTCTGTAGTAAACACTTGTTGATTAAGCGCAGATTATTTCGGTAGCATCATATACAACCCAGATCTGGTCTCATTGGCCGACCTTCCGAAATCTTACGCCGATTTCATTCTCCCCGCCTGGAAAGGTAAACTAGCCCTCACTTATCCCAACGACGATGACGCTATCGCATATCTCTTCAGTCTTATCATCGGTAAATACGGTTGGTCCTGGTTCGAGACGCTTGCGTTTTGCCAAGATGTTGAATGGGTCCGCGGTTCAGCTACTACTGGCGCAATCATTGCACAAAATTCGACCCGTAGCATCTCCTTCACCACATTAAAGGGCAAATATCAATTTCTTTCGGAAGCTTTCTTGCCGAATGACCAGTTTATGTCGTGGGCGCAAACCGGTGCCATTTTCGCATCCACTAAGCGTCCAGAGTCGTCAAAGCTATTTGTATCATGGTTGCTATCCGAAGATTTTCAGAAGGGGCTTGCAAGCGCCGGGTATTGGGTCGCCAGAAGCGATATCCCGTCTGGACCGAACAAAACAAGTATCTTCGAGGACAGTTTGACAGAACCAATTGGTTTCAATAAGTTCATGCTTGATAGGAGGGTAGTCGAATGGTGGAGGTTGCAGTTTGAGACATCACTTGGAACAGCTCAGGGTAAATCGCCTTTGCATGACGACCTTTAAGGTAGCTGGGAAGTATCTAGAACCTGGAAATAGGGGCTATCTTTTCCTTTACTGTCCAGTTAGTGCGTATAATATATAGGTGGAGCTGCTTGTACCACGAGCAAAAATAGGACAAGTGTTATAATACGAGTCAAGATCGTATGAGCCTGAAATAAATCAGCAGCTTCATTTCCCGTTATAGACTTTTAGTCCAACTTCCATTGGACCGACGGCTGCCGGAAGGCGATCATCCCGATTGACTGTTAGTCAGCAGCCATCTAATAAGCATTTGTAACGATTCAGTTTTTTCCACCATCATCCATTTCTTGTTTCATTCCATCCCAACGCATTTTAAAAGCCAGTATATTCAAATAGACCAAGTTCTAGATTGGGGCTTCATTGATGCTTGCCCATATTCCCTCTAATCGATGATCATGGTTGATCACTCGATAACGTTACCTGTACTAGCCATATGCTGAGTTGTTACTTCTTTTTCTTTCTGATTTTCATATCGGTAATTTGATAATTAAAACATCTACGGTAGTTACAATGGCTTCGATCACTGAATGGCGAAAAACGCAATCTCTGCACGTAATAAGGTTGTGCGTGAGACGAGCAGTGGATGCGGGTTCGGGCTAGTCCAGTGGTACCATCCCTGATATAACGGTGATCTAAAATCCAGGCCCTTTCTCGATGTGGGGAAAGTGGGCTGTTAGTAGTAATTGTTAACCGTGAAATCTTATTTGAACGTCTTAGCATTAATCGTACCATGGTGGCGCCGAACTCCGGTAGTTGACGCGGAGCTACTAGGAGTGATCTCCTGTGATTGAGAATGGGATCCACACGGCTTTTGGGGACGGCTCTTAGGGACTAAATCCCAAGGAGTGTATGGGCGGGTTGCTTGAACCGTTACTATCTGCCGTCCAATGCTTTCTCTATCCCAGGAAATCGAGACTTCAAGGTAACTAAACATGAGGTGTGAGGTCTTGACTGTTGGCAACACGGCTGGAAAATCTCGGCTACGAGCGAAAGCACTGGTCCGAGACCACCCTTGGAGAAAACGTGTCCGGGTCATAATCCGAGAAGGCTACCGATTCCTGAGTTCTTTGAAAACGAACCAAATTCGTCACCCATTGCACACGACCGGCGGCCATTCTGGCATCGTGAAGTCTCTATTTTAGGTACCTTGCCTTAAAGATGTTGACGCCATCCATCAGAGTCGCAGCAGGGTTCATAAACTCGCTTCATTCAAATTCACGATGCTGATCCGTTTTATGCTGATCGCTGATCTAACCCGTTTTGTGGCCGTTTGTACCACCCGAACCGGCGATGTCTACATGTATTTTCGAAACTCCCCCGGCGACCACCGAGGGCTTCCGAATTCAACTTTAAAAGGGAACTCGGGTGGCGTGCCGATACCCGCCCTATGACCGGGCTCACGGTTGATTACCTGTTGCCTTGAGGGCCCGTGCGCCCACGCGAAATTGTCGCGCATCGAGAGTGACACTTTGGACGGATATATGATGCATAAACCTGTAAATTTGAATGAGCTCGCCCAGTGTCCGTATGCTGAATTCCAGACAATAAGGAACTGCCATATGTGTTTGTAGGACGGCATGCAACTATCGAGTTACTGAAGCTTGAGCAAAGCCGATTACAGCCGAGGATGCGGCCAGTTGAAAAGCCTGTTTGCTTCATTTTGATGCAGCGATCCAGCTTGAATAGGTGCCGGCCCGAGCAACTTTCCGTCTATTCGCACCTGTCCTAGTTCAGGAATTAGCAACACGAGACTTTTATTGACGCCGTGGAGTGACGTATTCTAATCTTGTCCTCTAAATATTATCAATCATCGGGCCTCCGCAAAACATTCCCGAGACAAGGTTGCTGGATGGATGACAACTCCGCGGTTATTGGGGTGCGCGAATGCGTGCCGGCGGCGGCTTTTTGGTATAATGGCAAAATGAATCTGAAACTCAGCCGTGAAGTGTTATTGTTGACTACTTTAGCATATCGGTATTCCACTTCCAATGGCTGCCGTGCTTGTTATGGGTGAACTTCGGGCGACCTGTTAGGTGTACGTACACAGACATGAAATTGCTGTGCTGTCAAACTCCGTGTACTACCTGGTGGTGAGAACCATCTGGATAGAGGTTAGCCAAGGCTTTAATTCAACCAAAGTTAACGAGCAGGCGCGGACTTGCCATCCGAGTGTATCCAAGTTTCAGCTTCCAAAGGACTCCTAAAGATGTAGAGGCACAGAAAATGTTCACCGCATTCTGTCAGATTCTTTTAGACTTCCCCAAGAGTACATTGTAATCGGTACCCAGGAGATAAAACCGTTTTCTGGCTAAGATCTTGGTTCGTGGGCGCACGATTATGCACAGAACTAAGTTACCATTCCACAGAGTATTTCCGCGGACATTCCCACAAGACAACTCCGCGAGTTGCATGAACCAAAACTACTGTATCCGTGAGGTCTACCTATTCTTTAACCACTAGTCAGGGCCTTATTGCTGTGCATATAGTCCGAATTGCATGGACCAGGTATTCTATTTTTGATGATTTGTCATATGGTGCGTTAGCTATGATTGGAGAATAATAGAGGTCATCATTTCAAGGAATCCACAACCCACATACAGCTACTTGGGTGTCTTGACTTGACGTTGACTTCTCCAGCATCAATCTGGAGGGTCTTCGGTTATTAAGCGTCAGTGCGCCTGGAAAGCGCAGATCAGCCAGGGGCACTCAACCGATGGCCATTGCACTCTGTATGCACAGGTAAAGGGTCGGCCCTATCACCGTTGGTCTTCTCTTGCCTTTAATACTATACCTACATGTAGTCCTTGCACATCGTGACCTCGCTATTGTTTCTACCAACAGATCGATCTACGTTTATTCCAGCTGCCAAGTCGTGGAGTAGATTCTGGAGGTCGCCAAAGAAGCTGGTCCATTCATCACCTTTATTTAGTTGGTTCATGATACCTGTTTATACACGTCTGTTAGATCATGCAAACCAATATTGAGCCTAACACACGGTTTCTTGAATAGGTAGCACATACCCGTCGTCAGCTTGCTGCTGTCGCATACCGGCACCAACCTCCTCTTCTAGTTCACGCTGCACAGGAGATAGCTGCCACCTTTTGCAACGTACACCATTCATGTTCTTAGAGAAAGCGTCACGAGCAAGCACGGTGGAACCTCCCTGCTGCTTTGTTGTTTATGATACGAACTTTTCTGTTATGCATTGGGGGAAGAGGGGGGGGGGCTCACGCACATCTATAGTAGCTATAGGACATGTTGAAGACCTAGTCGTCGGACATCGCCAGAGATGAGGAAAGACCTATTCACACTGTGGGGAAAACGAACCCATGCGATTCTCGTGGTGGAAACGCACTTATGCATATGCATACGCATACCCGCACTTTTTGCGACACATGATTCAACATTTCTGTGTTGGAGAGAACCGGATCAGATGAATTGAAACGACAAGTCAGATGCAAAAGATGAAGCCGTGAACCTGAAATTACACAACGTTTCGCCATGACATCGACAAAACGATCTATGATCGTATTGCTGCTGCTGGCACAAACTTCTCACCCCTCTCCCCCAGTTGTTGGCACCTTCTTCCACATGCCGGTCACATTTTTTCTGAACTCGTGGATCCATATTTCACTTTTCGCCCTACCTTGCCCTTCATGGTCAGCCAGGGCCCACTGAATCCCTGGGATCTGCATCTGAACTGATGTGTGCAGGAACACAACCGTTGGTCGTCATCGAGCGAGGCGAAGCGTTCTCTCAACATGGACCAAACTTAGCAAAAGACACCGGGAAAAGAGCATATTTCGTAACGTGAGAGCAAGAGCATAGAAAAGAAAAGAAAAAGGAGTTATAACCGGTGGCGTGAGGACTTTCTTATTCCTTCGTATTTTTTTCTTTTTTTTCACCCAATCCTAGAGCTTCACGGGACTAGAGGCTAAGAAAAACGGGAAGGAGAGCTACCATAAATTCGGACGTGTGGTATATAAGTACCCATTCCCCCGGCGTTACGTACTTTATCCTCCATATTTCTCGTCAACTGCTTCAACTTGACCATTGTTCATTGGAGTCCGGTTTCTTGAGACATTCCCTCTCCCATCTCTCCCGCAACTCTGTGTTCCGCAACGATGTCCCAGTCCCTTGGCCCCACGAAACCTCCGATACCATGGTACACCCATCCCCGCTTCGACTTCATCAGGAATGCTGTAAATAGTCATGTACCAGTTCATCACACTCACGAGCCGTTGAGGATATAGTGAGTGAGATCTCGTCGAAACTGTGTGAGGAAGTGTTGTTCTAACGACACTGGAGCTAGTGCAAACGGCGTTTACTACCCGAATTGGCGAATCTATAAAAATGAACCTCCAAGCTCTCTGACTCTGGGGTTGATATCGCATGTGTTCTATTCCTTCGCTTGGGTGAAACCATGTGGAACTGTTTATGTATGACCAACGCCAAGTTCATTTTAAACACGCTTTGCTGATTGGACTGTGCCACAGTTGAGCGACGAATGGGCGGATTCCCAAATCGATGTCGACGGAGTCAAAGGGTGTTTGAGATCATTCCAGCAGCTGAAAGCAAAGCATAGCCACCTGAAAGTCATCCTCTCGGTTGGTGGTGGGGGGAAGGGGAGTGACAACTTTGCTGCAGTGGCAGCAAATCCAAGGACACGAGAAAAATTTGCAGCATCAGCGAAAGAGCTAGTCCTTGAGTACGGACTGGATGGGATAGATAGTGTGTCTAACTCTTTACAATTTCATCGAAAACAGCTGACATTGTAGAACAGTCGATTGGGAACATCCGTCCGATTTCCGGCAGGGCCAAGACTACATCCATCTCCTCGGAGCCATCCGCCAATTTCTCCCTGCTCCACAATACATCCTGACCTCTGCGCTTCCTGCTGGTGAATGGGCTCTAAAAAACATCGATCTTGGGACCGCTCAGTACTATCTTGATTTCATAAATATGATGACGTATGACTTTTCAGGGCCCTGGGTCCCTTCATCAGGCCACCAAGCTCAACTCTATTCTCCACATCGTCCCCATTGTGATGCGGCTAGGCTATCAGGACACTCCGCCATTTCATACGTGCTATCAAAGTCTGTACCTGCTTCGAAGATTCTCATGGGAATTCCCGCTTATGGTCGTTCATTCCTTGGCTGTCACAACGTCGGGCAGGCTTATTCAGGAACGGCTGGCGAAGAGGGTACATTCGAATATAAAGACTTACCAAGACCTGGAGCTACCGAATATGTTGATACGGATCTAGGAGCTGCTTACTGCGTGGGTGGTGATGGAGGATTCGTAACCTACGATAACCACGAGACCGTCAAAATGAAAGCTGAATATGCAAAGAAGATTGGATTGGGTGGAGTGTTCTTTTGGACCGGAACCGCAGACGTAAAAGGTCCGAGGAGTTTGATCAACTCTAGTTTTAGCTGTCTTCACTCGGGATGAACAACCGGTCTGGTCGTGCAATTATGACCGAAATTTTTTCTTCCCTCTTGCTGGCAGGCTTGATTGGGGCGTACAGAAGGTGCGGTCTACTTTAAGCGCTAGCGTTGCAGATCTGGGATCTGCTTGGGAAACCCTCATGTTATTCCTTTTGTCTTCCTTTCTTTTGAAAATTGTCGTCTTTGTTCCTTTGGGTAGGCATCGGAGGCCATATGAACAGGGTGTTCATATCTCATATTATCATTACGAAACCTCTACTTTTTGCGCCATATCTTTTTGATTGGTCGCGTGGGCTGGCGTTCAATGCATTTCAGATACATGTAGTTTCTTGATATTCTCCCGATTCAGGGGAATGATTACTATCATGCTTCCAGATACCTTCCTTTTTTTGTAAACTTTGTAAACACGTTTACCTTTATTGCAATTCTCGTATTGATTTTATGTACTGCACACTGCAAGTTACTATATATTTCATAGTAATCAAACCTCAATTTCTACCGGCTCTTTTTCCTTAGTCACGTGTGTAGTTACCACATCGAGATTAATCGCTCACCAAAAATAAAAACAAGAATTGTCCTAAATCATTCAACTGTACAAAGACATTGTTGCAGATAAATCAGGGGTCTATGATCCGGGGGCTGGAGAACACCGGCTAGATGTAAATTACCTGCATAACTGGGGGAAAAAGCTTGGTATTTCTAACATAAAAGAGTTGGACGGAAGCAACTGATCTGCCAATTAGGAACTGCCTCAAATCCGACTGGAGATCTGAGGAAGTTGGTTTGTAGTATTGAACCTGCTGGGTGTGAAGATAAGTCAGACCTTACAAGGGGGCCTCTTTGGCTTCCTGCAGTTAACTTTCTCAGTGCAGACCAATTACACCTTGCAGAGGAGGTAAGGGACTCAACGTAGAAGCAAGGGGGGGGGGCCTTTATGTCGACAGGCTGCGCGTTAAGGAAAATAAATAAATAAATCTCTCAAATTCCCCCTCCTCTGTTTTACTTTTTTACTTTCGTTTTCGTTTTCGTTTTGTTTTGTTTTCGTTTTCTTGGGGGAATATATAGTCCAACGGAATATTGCGGGGCCCCATGTATGGTTCGTCCGGATAACTAGATATATTATTTGTACTCGGGGGCAGGCATGAAGAACCTGAGCATAACTTTTGCTGGTAGCGATTTTTTTTGATTCGTCCTCAGCTAGCACATCGATGGATTAGTTAGTTAATTCGCACTTGCATGTTCAGGTTCTTCATGCCTGGCCCAAGTACCTCAGAAGCAGGCAAAAAAGGAAAAAGGAAAAAGGAAAAACCTGGGGGGAATGCACGCTCTTAGCTAACAAAGTCTACTTGACGTTAGCTATGCCTCCCCACCGATCTATTGGCCGGCCAGTCAACTCCATACCCCCTGCTTTTTCTGTTCATTTGGTCTACTCCGAGTACCACATTCCCTTCGGGGGGGCTCCTCAGGGAAACTGCAATGCAATGACGAATGTACGGGGGAAAGAAAAAAAGCCCCCCCGTCTCAAATGAAGTTATCTAATGAGAATGTTGAAACATGCAAACCAAACCGCTGTCTTAATTCTGCCACAGTAAGATTATTTGTTCTAGATCGCGATATTGCTACCGGGGGAAAAAATAAATAAATATCATTAGCCATATGGGATTCATATAGCACGCCCTTTTAGATATAAGCATTAACCACTATTCGTGCGAACTCTGGCAGATCCTCTACGAGATCCTTAGACTCAACTCGTGTTCGCTATCATTATACCGGAAAAAAACTAGTTCAAATTTATGCGGGTCTGCGTGTAGCTTACAGTTATCTAAACCCGATTAAGCAATACCACGTCTAATGACCCAACCGAACCGGCCAGGCGGCTCAGTTTCCTATGCTCCCCCGTAATATAATGCTGGAACCTCACTCAACTATTCTCTGCTCCATTGTCAGCAAATAGATAATTTGTCAATATCTCCTGAAATGCACTATATCTAGGACCCCCCCTTTCGAGTACCCAACCCCACTCCAATTGCAGATATCTTCTAGTGTTGATCTTATGATCGGGAGACCAGGGATTGTGGGAAGAGCCAATGCATGCCATCGAGCTCATCCTTCAGATGCCTTACATACCCTTTTTTTTTTTTCTTTCTTCGATCAACGAATCAATGCCCCAATTGACCTCAAAAAAAAAAACTCCCCCCGATGCCCGGATTGTTGAGCAGAAGAAGAAGAGTTGAAGTAGAATCCACAGCCGAGCTGGCAGCCATTCTAGAAGCGGATCATGTGCAAAAAGGCAATCAGCTACTGCTTTCCTTTTCCGCTTTGAAAAAAATAAAATATTTTACTTATGCTTGCTGCAGGTTTGGTGTTCGGGTCAGGGAATAAATATCTGAAAACTGGTAGTTTGCAAGCTTAAGCCGGGGTGGTTTTTACTGGACAGAATATGCTCAAAGGTCCGCTGCT
The DNA here is from genome assembly GCA_038503075.1 of Gyromitra esculenta. Lineage (NCBI taxonomy): Eukaryota > Fungi > Ascomycota > Pezizomycetes > Pezizales > Discinaceae > Gyromitra > Gyromitra esculenta. The sequence continues at coordinate 1,305,870 of JBCAML010000016.1, read as the reverse complement.
GTGTGATCTAGCAAATCAAACACACTACTTTGCCTCCCCTCCGCCTTCAGGTACTTATTACCTGACCCGAGTGCTTGCAGTTGGTGGCGTATTGCTATGCTTGGATGTCGCCGAGAGCCGGATGTTTTGTTTTTTTGTAATATTGCCTATTAACAATAAAGGATAGGACCGGCCCTTGATGGGTATCCATCGATCCTACGACACGGTTAAGCCAGCCAGTCAAACTAAATAAAAGAATAAAAGAATAAAGCCCTCCAGAGTGAATTTTGGGGTAAAACAAATAGAGTCTTGCTGGCTAGTAACTCTATCCTCCGAGCCTATTAGGAAACGCGGTTACCCCTTTGATCACACAAGCTGTATTAGCTCTACTACATTAGTCCTCCGCTTTCCCCGACTTTTATGATAGCAGAGAGCCGAATGTTCCCGTAACTCGCATGTACCTCTACCCCACAATGCAACGGAAGGTGTGCTTGCAGCTTTTCTGGAACTCCGTCTGGACTAAGTAGGTAAGCTGTGTTAGGCCTAGATGTCCGATCGACTAATGGTCGCGCCAATCTAAAACGCAAGCCTCTGGTGGTAGAAAAGTATATTTCGAATCGCGATATACGGTGATTCCGGCTGACCCTCCAATGCTGGCATCAGGGAAATTGGATAACCGAGTGATTATTTATGACAGAATCAGGGGTTTTGGTTTCTCTCGATGGGATAAGATCAAGAATGACTGTGTTGGCCATGCACAGATACGCGAGATGCAGTTTATCCGGAAATACCAACTAAACTCCAATCATGGGAGCTCAATGGCGGGAGCTGTTTCGGGTGGGTAGTGCTGAAACACAGGAGTGAGCCCGGCTATATTAATTCCTGGTTTAGTAATTAGGTCAGCATCCGATATCTATGTGGACGACAGCCATCTGCCCTGCATTTTTATGTAATAACAAGTCGTTCAAAGCTAGCATCAGAGGCTGTCACAAGGAGACTACCAACCAGCGAAAGAACCGTACGCGTATGCTTGGTGCAAATCGGCCAAATAAACAATGCAGAACGCTTAGCAATAAAGCATATAGGATACCGAGCATATTCGTAACGTGGTTATCGAATGGTCCATATAGTGATGAGCTTAGTTGGTTAGAGCTAAATGGGTTTGCCCAAGAATGATGTCTGACCCCGCGGGGTCTGCATCAATGGTGCCGAGTAGCCCGTAGTCGATAGTATGGCTTTGGCTGGATCTAACATAGTCAAAGTTTAGAGATATTCCATCAGGAAAGTCATTTCGTAATGGGAGTTTTTGAGAGTGGGCCCAGCTCTGCATAAGGCTGACTGGCTTCGTGCCAACCATCCGAGAAGAGTCAGCGTAGCGCTTACTCCGAGCTCCGTTGCTGACATTTCGTGCAATGCTGTTCGCCACAAAACCCAAAGACTCAGAGAGAAATACCGTCCGTAAGAGGAGTTGAATGGGTTTAGTAGGTTTGCAATCCCGATTGATGGCCCATGACCAAGAATCCCGCCAACGAAACTGGGAAAACTCGAATAAAACATCAAACCATACCAGATACAAAAAAGAAGATGCGGTCTGCGAGCACCATAAAAGGTAATTCCGGTCCTCGTGTGAAGGAAAGCCTTACGCCAAGGAAAAAGTGGCGTGGACGAGATCCGGCCGAGTAGGGCGATGTTGGGATTTAAAGTTCCTCTGCTCCGTTCTAGCGACGAGACTACCCCTCTCCCTCTCACAGGCTTCCCCCTATAGGCTTCCCCCCATAATTAATGTATCCCTACTTTCGGCCGTCTGAAAATTTATGTAATCAATGAATGAAAGGACGGCAGAAAGCTATATTCTAGCCATCTAGATTACTAACGGGCCGGAAGACCATGGGCAGCTCTCATTATTCTACACTGAATATAGAGATCCGATAACGCAACTCCGCGTCTAATTGAACTACAATCACTCGACAACCCCACATCTCGTCTGAATGACGAATATAGATAAAAAAAAAGGTTATAGAAAAAACTGATCTCAGCCGCACAGAAAAAAAAGTGCACGTTGCTCAATCTATAGTAGCGCTGTTATTCTCCATCAGAGTAGAGTAGACCTGTCAAACGGGCGAGTGCATGTTACGCCACGGGAATTCGAATGAACTGGCGATATTCGACTTGGAATATCAATTTCGTAATCCCTTCGGCATCGTACACCTAGCTATATATAACTGCCGGGTTCTTTCGAAAACACTGGAACATCTTGTGGTAGAAATTAAAGCGCGGGAACATAAAAACTCTTAGGGAAAGTAAGTGCCTTTATAACTACTAGCAGAGCCAAACCCCAACAATATCTTAATCGGTTTACCAGAGAGAGCGCCCGCAGAGGTTACATATACCAAAGCTCAAAAAGATGAGCTTTTATATGAAACTAGTCTGCCTCAGCAGTAGACACTAAGAACTACTAGCGCACATGGAGCACATTCTCAAAGTAATTACGTGACTGTAGGTTTTATCTATTGTGGGATGGGGTTCTATAGCCCATCACGCGCGTAGAGGGTGGGAAATTTTCGCACATGGAAATATTTCGTGGAAGACTCAGAGTAAATGGGGCAGAGTATAGTATAGAAATTCGCCTAGTTGCCCACTTAGATTCCAGGTAGTCATGGTATGTATATTGTAGAAACCTTGAAATGGTACGATGAAAGGGGTACCTAGTTTTTTATCTACTCATGAAGTTTTGTGATTGGCCGAAAGGAATATATTAACGAATAAATAAGAGCTTGAGCTTGAAATCACAATACATCACTCGACACATCAATAGTAGTGATATACGATAGGCTGTGAACATCATTCTGTATGCTTGGGCGATTTATTTACCATTGGCTCTGTTAAGAATAGTGAATAGATTCGAGTATCTGCACTATGTGATGGAGAAGGGAGAAGAAAGGAAAACCAAGCATGGGCATTTTTATTTATTAAATCATTGTTTCATTTTTTTTATAAAGGTACAAGAATGTCACATGCAACCGAAGTTATGGCGTGAACAAAACCCAAACCAAGCATGGGCAACAAACCCCTATATATATACTCCCTATAAAGCCGTATAAGTCGGGCTATAGGGGGTTCTTTGGGCGCCGAATAGATCGGCCCGTGCAACCCCCGTAGTAGCTTCTAGCCGAACCAGTATCCCATCGGAGGACATGAATCCTAGGAAGCCTATAGATATATATAATATATCCAACAGGTTCAGTGCCAATCAGCTCTATTTCTCTTAACTATGGTCGAGAGAGCCAAATCACACCAAAGCAACACCCACGCACTTATTATGATGGTATCTTGCTTGTTTATATTCTATCTTTTATTCTTTGATAATCGACTACTTTTTCTTACCAGGGCCCTTTGGAGGCTCCTTCTTCTTTTCGCCCCCCCCCAATGCTACCATGCTACCTATAACTACTGCCTCTACACCTATTTCTCCTTCGCTGCTAACTGGTACCGCTGCCAAAAGTGCCTTATCAAAACTACTAGGATCAATTCCTAGTATCCCACCTTGCGAATTCCTATCTCCAGTCGCAGAGAATTCCCGATATGCGTATTTCCAGTCATCTAAAAATGCTCGGAGGGTTTTTCCTAGCTTATCTTTGCCTCCCTTGGAATGGTGGCCTGTACCGATTATAGCATAAAGGGGGCGAGCGGAAGTCTGATGTTCGACAAGAATTTCTTCGAGATATTTAACAGCTTCATCTGGAAGGAGACCTAGGGAAAGTGTTAATTAAATCAAAAAATAATTAGGATAAAAAGGTAAACCAACCATGCAGATCCACAAATAGCTCTGCACCACCAGCTCTTGCAGTCTCCCGATTACGCTCCTCATATATTGCCTTTGAAGCCTCTTTGTGCGCCTTCATCATCGCCATATTCTCATTATTCGCTTTGCGACTGTGCTCCTTTGCCGCCTTTGCGTCATTGCGCTGCCAGGCGGAGTTGGCGAGTTGAAGATACTTGGCTCTCAGTACACCATGGGAGATAGCTTCTTTCCGGTGCTTAAGGTAACTTCTGTTAAGGGAAGCGCCGGTTTCTAACCAAGGAATCTGCTGTGGTGCGGGTATATGCGACGCTGAAACACGGGAAGAACGCTTTGAGGATGGCGACCCCCCAGCACCAGACCAACGGTTTGAAGATGCACCGGAAGAGGTGGTGGAATTGCGATTTGAGTGGGAAGACGGGGAAGGGGTCATGCGTACTACGTCGGCAAGTGAGGAAGGCCCGGTTGGGACATTATTATCGTTCCTATTATTGCGGCGTTTCTTGCCATGGCCGGAAGCTTTCGCGCTGCTACTAAGAGATGGGAAAGCTTCTGTGTCATCAACTGGAGGAACAGGGGTTGAGTTCTGCTCACGTTCGCGGAACTGCTGGCGAGAGTTCGGGCGAGATATGGGGAGCTTGAAACCCGGCGGTGGACCTACAATTGGCTGTCCACCATTCCCCATAGAACCCCATTGCTCAGAAGTTAATGACGGGAATGAAGCTGGATCGTGAAATTGAAGCTGTGGAGCTGGTGTAGAGCTACGACTGTTGCCGTCAAGTGTCATCTTCGAAACAGACATTGTCGGATCATGGGAAAAGATGCACGTATCACCGGCAAGACAAGATCCCATGAGCCAATACTTGCAAATAGTAGTGCCAAGATCGTGAGAAAAGCGGCAATCTGCGCGCAGGCACTGACCGGTTGACAGGAAAAAACGGCACACAACGCCGTTGCGCGGGGTCACTGGACGAATCATTGGGGCCGGTGTCGTAGACTTGCCGATGATAGTAGCGTGCCCCTCTGGAGATAGTCCTCCACCCAGATTGCCTTGTTGTTGTTCCATCAACATTGTCAAGGTAGTGCTGAGGTCGTACCCGCACACCTCCAGCGCATGTTCAATCTCTTCATCCGACCTTCCCTCGCCAAGTACCGAGCGAAGCATGTCGTGGGGCGACATATTCTCCTGTAATACAGCCCTACCTCCATAGCCCATGGTATTATCATCATCGACCAGCCATGCGACCGTTTCACTCCCAAAATTCCCATACATCTCAGGCGGTAGACCAATGTCTGCCGCGAATGCAGGTTCGTAGTTGTTCAGATTCGGAGAATGAGGGATGAGGGGTGATGAATACGCCAACCTCGGACTGGGTCTAGGCGAAGGGAATGGACTTCCTCTCCCCATAAACGACGGCGAAAACCCCTGAGGAGCCATTGGTGGTGTGCTCCCAAGGCTCGGGGTCGGAGTTCCGACCCGTGCGAATTGCCGTGGCGCAGGGGAAGCTCTACGAACTATCGTGTGGCTGTGCCGTATTGAGGGAGAAGCCATGGGGCTCGTTTTCTCGCGATGTCGCCAGAGTACATCGAGGGTCTCGTTATCGAGAGCTATACCCGTGAGATTAGTTTTAGATGCGATGAGCCGTGAAACACGTTCAGCCTGGTCCTCTTCCAGCAGATTCGAGTCTTTATTTCAATCGGCGCGCGGGCGAGAGGTTAGCGAGGGAGCTCTTCTTTCTCGGCTACGTGCTTTTGCTTGCTGGATTCTGGCAGGCCAAACCTTGGAGAATCGCAATGCACTCCTCAAAGAGCTCGTCCGAGATCATAATGAGCACGGAGTAAGCTTTTTTCGGAAACTCTCAGATAAGAGCCCGACAATGAGGGTGATTGGTAGATAAAGCGTGTCCTTTCTGTTTTGCGTTACCACAAAAGGGGGGTGGAGGTGCTGAGTTCCCGAGATCAAGGTTTCGACGGTAAACGATAAACGATAAACGATAAACGATAAACGGAATCTAGAGTAGAGAGATGAAGAGAGAGACGAAGCCAGAGATGAAGAGATGAGCAGGAGAGAAATAGATATCTGATGAGATGATGATGGAGGAGGAGGAGGATGATAAAAAAAAGGGGGGGACTTTTCTGGGGAGGATGGATGTCGTTGTCAGCTGGGGTGATAGGATAGGTGTGGTGGGTAGTTGTGGTGGTGAGAGAGGCAGCAGCAGCAGATCAGGCTGGTAGGCTGGGTGGGAACGAGTGAGCGAGCCTATACAGCAGCAGCAAGACGGGGTAGGGTTTAGTTGGGTTGGGAGTGGGATAGCCGGGGCGGGAAGGCTACAACGAAGCCAAACTGACCGCCTCAACCCAGCCAGGATGGAACTTGTGTGAGTTGCAATTCCCCGAAGAAGAGCCGGGTACTGCCGCCCAAAGTTCTTGGGAGTAACTCTACCTAGACTAGCTATCCAAGAGCACGTCAGCGACCAGCAACCACATTCCACTCTGAGTTATGTGATAGAGGTGGGGTACATGCCTCAGGCCTTTGTGAACTTTTCGTATACAGGCAGGTCCGCGTGCCCTAGCTGGATGGTATTTAGTAGCTCTTATTGGCTTCCCTATCCCCCCATCTCTGGCCTCGCAAAGTGGATTTCGATGGCCCTTTAACCTCAAGAACCCAGGCCTACACGTCTTCTTAACATCTTTCCATTATCAACCTAGCCATCCCCCCAGTCCTACATCCTCGCGCAGACCACGTATGTTTCGCGGTCCAACCCAATTCGCGCAGCTTCGACCGCATTTTGTTTCTTTCTCTGGTTTTGTCGCCTGCTGCTGCTGCTGCTCGCTCACACATCTGCAAGGGTAACGTTACCTTTTTTAGCCGCCAATCTTGCGGTGTAGTAATGGCCATGTGGTGTAAACTTCTAATCCAGCAAATTTCCGAATCCTCCACTAGTTCCCGGATCAGTAACTGGTCCCTAGGTATTCCTCAATTGACTGATATTCATTCACGGTGAAAATCTCCAAAATTTACTGCTTAATTGATCGCCTCATGTGATCAACAGGAAAGACGTAGACAGAACACCATACTTTCTAGGTTCTTTTTTTTTCTTTCTCGCCGGGATCATAAGTTCAATTAGATCTTATTAATTTATTTCTTACGTACATCTAGCTGACTGAGACATAGGAAGATTATTCATCTGTCTCACTTTGGCTTAGACACCTGTCGAAGAATAAAAACCCTTTCCCTTCGGACCATTCATGGTGGGAGCTCTCGTCGTAGTCAATCAGCATTACCGCTTGGAGTACCTGCAGACTTCGCCTAAGAAACTGGCAGGGCCAGCTGATAACCAAGAAAGCACCCCTGGACGTGTTTCCATCTCGCCTGCTTCCACCAAACTCTCGTTGCCGTCCCCGGCCAGCAACTGGTTGACTTTTCAACTCAAGCCTTTTTTCAGACGGAACCCGTGATACCACTTCACTTTTTTGTTTCCCCTTACCCTGGCCTGCAGGAGTAATCAATTTTTTTAAATCTGCCGTTCTACTATCTATTCCGTTTGACTATCTGTTCTACATCTTCCCTACCCTATCAACACAAGACAGATAAAAGCGAATGTGGCTCAATACTAGGGATTGGCTCGATTCTTATTAGAGTAAAACAAAACTTGTTGGGAGCACGTCCCTTTTTTGATGTTCGAATTCGTCCTGACATCAAGCAAAACTTCAAGCAGCGAAGACCAAACGCAGAGTATCCAAACCCGGCAACGGCACACGGCATCTGCAGTCTTGATTCGAAACAGTGATACTCCTCCGTGGCAAAAAATATAGAGTACCAGGGCAACGGTACACCCTGTACTTATACATAGTAGCACTCAGTCCTCTAATATCTGGTTACCGGTAATGGGGAACATTACTCTAGATAATCGGTTAATTGATCCGCTCTCTCTTTTCTGTTGCTTAACAGAGTCCAATGAATCGCCATTTATAACAGTAGAGCGGCAAGATCACTTTCTTGGTGCCAAACCCTGTAGATAGGGGCTGTATCCAAGCACGTTCGAAAGCAACGAATAGGGCTTGAGCCGTTACCGCTTTACGGGCCGCATTGGGGGGAATGGTACTGCTCCCTGAGTGACTTCTAGTTAAGATTCTGGACAGCAGAGTAAGGGTCAATGCATTGAAACAAAAATGGGATGTGCCAAATAGTTGGATGATATAGGCGCTAATTTTGAGGATTCGGAAAGAGTCCGCATATGTACCTTATAAGGGTATTCGGGATATGTATCGGCCCCATGGTACCCTGCGAGCAGAATTAGGTTCGTCATTCCAATCGGTAAAAAAAAACGCACGGTCCACAATTCGGTATGATCGTTCCTGGCGTACATCGATGGAGCGGAAGTGCGTTTAGATCGTGGAGACGGCATTATGATCAAAGAATGACAGTTGACGCCTATCCAATCGCCTGTATTCAGGGCTCTGAGAGAAGTATTTCTTTCTTGGGTAACTAAAATCACTTAGGGGAATTATTACGGTATAGATAATATATAAATGCTGTTGTTCCATAGCTAACAACGCAACAAAGCCCACCCGAGAAGCACTACGCAATACGGACTAACTGTAGACTTGAGCTGGGCTAGCAGGCTACTTTTCAAATCAAACTGGGCATGCACGGTTTTCAAGGAAGCATCTACTGCCTTGATGTTGTCACGTAGCAGCGATGTGATATCGTATCCCATTGAGGATAGGATCGGACGATAAGTATCCTAGATCTTAAATGGTTAATCGATATCTCACTTTGCCAACATCGATCTTGGGAACTGAAAAATTCTACACAGAGCACGCAAGAAGTACATATTTAGAAACAATAAACTGGGCCGGATTAAAACCGCGAAATGATTGGTTGAATACGACGTTGAGGCTCAATTGAAAATAAACAGACATCGCACTCGAGCACCTAATCCCAAGAACTTTGTTACCTTGGCCAATAACATAGCACAGCCCTATCCATGATTTATAATATCGAACGTACTAAAATTTCTACCAGGGGCTCTTTTAGCAGGATTCACCTTGGAGAATGTTGAGATCAGTTATTCGGGAAAACAAGTGCACGGTTCACAATTTGGTATTTAGTACTGCGTTCGTGGCATGAGCACGCATCAATGTGACAGAACGAAATCGAGTCCTAAATACTAACTTTAGAGATGTCGCCCCATAGGAAACTGCATCACCTCCCTAAACGCACGTTTGCCAGCACACAAAAGTATGGTCGCATAAAAAATATATTCCGAGTAAACTCTTCACTGGTACCAAAGCTTTCAGTCCCCTTTACTGGGAGTGGAGTAAAGTATTCCTTGCAGGGCGGTTTTCAACAGCTATTCCGACGATCAGCGTTCGTCCTACCAAGCGTTCAGAGCCTTAGCGATCATTAATAACTAATCCATGCCTTGCTCGTACTACCACTAGTTGACTACACTCTGCCCATGGTTCAAGGTAAACCCTACCACCATCAACGAGCGTTGGGAATTTTGCGGCCTGGTTCAGCCCTGCCGCTTGCGCGCACGTTGAGAGATGTGATAAGTCGACTGAATCATGAATAATCACTACGCATGAACCCTCATACTTTCATTCGACAGTAGCTAGTAATCACTGACAAAGACAAGGACATAGCCCTCAAAACGTAAGCTTCATTACGTTTTTTTGTTATATATTCGCCATACAAGACATCCAGGCAGCCCTGAAACACATTGGTTGCTCGCTGGATGGGATTACTGAGCCCGATGTTGAAGATTGTAATCTGTTGGATTTGCGATAACCTAGATATCGAGTTGGCATAAATCGCCTGTATGTAAGTATAATAATAACTAGGCAAAATGCTAAAACCCACTTCAAAGTAGCAATTATTGACTGGAGATAGGCGCCAAGGCCTTATGGAACTTGTTAGATGATCGGTGATCGCGACCGAATACCATTTGGCAAACACTGAAGCCCATCTACAGTGAAAATTTTCGTTGAAATTTCACACGCTTAAGAGAGCCTGAGTAGAATCATCAATCTAACTATAGACCAAATAAATTGATTGCGAGGCTAACATAATCTTAGCACCTTAACTCTAACTCTAAGCTATCGAAATGTAAAACAAAGGAAAGAAGGAAAGAAGGAAGGGGACCCCTAGTGAACATAGACATAAACACAAGTTCTCCTAAAGGAAGACCAGCGCCCCTATTCCCTGGCCCTCCAACAGGATCGCATATCATACTATCATATCTACAACCAAAATACCTTGATGATAACCACCACACCTTAGAGCCCCAGCTCAAAGCCAAGCACTCAAATACCTAAAAACCGGCCGCGTATATATACAAAAAAAAAAGTCACAAACTCTAAGTAGAATTTGTTTTCAGAACCGTGATCGCGCGATCCCATGAATGTCGGCCCTCCCGTGGGGTTCCAAAGTCCAACGAACTTTCGGACAATTTGGTTTCCGTTTTCGCGGCCTTCCGGCCTTTCCGCTTCAAAATAAAAAGGGCAGCGAACAAGATGATAAGGATCCCCCCAAGGGCACCTCCGATTGCGCCTCCGATTACCGCTCCTGATGAGCTGCGAGAGGTATCTTTTGAAGTATTGTTCGGAGAATCGCTTGAAAGTCCACTCGAAAAGCCGCCTAAAGAAGTGCTAGATCCAGCAGTATTCGTGGGTATTGTTGAAGATGGTGTCGCCGATGTGGTAGGTTCTGGAGGATCAACCAAAAGGAAAACTCCCGAAAGCCAATTTTGTACAGCTCCGGGCCCAGTTCCGCTTATTACGAGCCGATATCCCATGCTATTACTGCCGCCATCATCCGACATGTTAAGAGCTGGGGTCCAGCCGCTGAAGCTTCCATTATTTTGGAGGTCGTTGCTCAGGTTCAGGATTTTCTCAGTCCCAACCGCCATTCCTGAGCTAGTGAATATACCAAGGTCGAGAATGAATGGAGGTATGTAGGCAGGACCCAAAACTATAGACGAGTTCCATGTTATTAAGGCAGGCTGCCCCTTCACGAAAGTGCTGTTAGCAATACCGGGGTTGGTAAATGTCCAGTCGCTTTGGCAATAGGCAGTCGTCAGGAGAATGGCTTGCACTAGTGCGTGGAAAGGATTTAGTTGGAATCGCATGTTATTTGGTTGTTGGGGAGTTTATGTGGGGGATCCTTACTGGGAACCGTGTGCTCTTTATACCAAAGGCTATTTAATTGAGTGATACAGGTTTATTATAATGTACTGTGCCCCTCTCGACGGTGTTTTATTTGCTGCAGAGACGATCCGATACCATTCTCAAGCAGAGTTTGTATAAATATCGACCAATCACAAAACAGCCAACAGAGGATAGCGCGAGCGATAGCGACTTGGTTAGTAGCGACTCAGTCACTGGCGCCAAGCGGTTTCGGCAAACGATACAGACGCGTGAAAAAAGAGGGCTAAATTTAAAAATGCTCCAAATTTAGCCCCACATTCCAGCTGGTTTCAGAAGCTGGGTGGTACAAACGACATCGAGAAAACTTGATATCGACTTCAAAAGCACTTTTACACGAACCCCGCATAATAAATGGTGCGGAACTGTAGTAAGGCTGAATCGCGAGGTTACTAACAGAGGACCGACTATTACTAGTAGTATATTCGTGTAACAACGATACTTATCACTGCGCATGCTATAGCGTGGTTCCCGAAAGATATATCTGAAGCTCAACAGCATAGTTAAGGCGCGGCCCCCAAGACATATATTGTCCGTGCCATCTAAGCAAGAAACTAGCGGATTTAATTTCTCGGTCAGCACATCGCTGCACCGCTCTTTAGGGAAGTATTTCGGCTACTGTAGCAATCCGATAGTTCTACTGTGCCGCACTAGCACAGATTTCGACAAGCCAGAAGTAAGCTAGACGGTTAGAAGGATGATTGCAATCGGTAACATATCGATGCTCTATTTGCTCTATCGAACGGGAGAACTTAGCGCGGGCGGCAATCGTTCGGCTCTTAGCGCCAACGATTAGCTCTAGATTTGAGAGGACGATTGTCAACAAAGATTTAACTACTGACGCGGGAAGTACGTGGTCTCTTAGCATTCAAGAGTCAAAAAACGAGCATAGAGTATATTATATATACTCTACTAGTCGAAGTTAATGATACTTAGGGTGCAGGCTAGGTCCACTGGTTCGCTACAACTACCGTGGATCAATCTCCCGGAGTCGTGCTTCAAGCGCTATACATTGCATGGGATTCATATAAGGGACAGATCAGGAGGTCCCTAGAAAAGAAGGTATCCAGGCCTGCTTAGAAAAAGGCACAATCCTGCCGGGATTGCATGGGAGTAAACGATATCCGCAAATTGGTAGTTTAAATTAGTTACTATTTTATCCGCGGCCAGAGCCCATAATGCGGCTATTCGAAGCGGCTGTTGCAAATTTCAGTAATCACCATCGAAAACAAGAGTTCACTATACATTCATGCTTTGGCGCCGGAGTTGGGTCGGATTGCCGAGAAGCCAGGACCAGTTAACCTGTGTCTCACCTATCATAGCCAGTAGCGAAGGTAGATCCTTCAGATATATGGGGGGAGATATAGACTCTCTTGCGATCTGCTTTTAGGGGAAATATACTAATAGCTTAGTAATCCATGAAAAGGTTTACTAGAGCTGTGCTAACTCCCTTCTTTTGTGAACGGAAAGGTGCTGGATTTAGTCGTACAATTGAACATTTGACCGATTGGATCTTGAATTCCTTGTCAGGGGCTGTGAGAATAGTCCGCAAGAATCACAGAATGCCTCTAGGTACCATTGTTTCCTCCCTTATCAGCATAGCTGGATAGTGCGTGTGGTAAGGCCTCTCAATGTCAAACTGTCTGGCCGTCTGAGCACCTAGGATGCAACTCGACCACCACTCGAGATGCATATGGCTAAGAGGACAGGGTTGAAGGATCCCACTAACCCAGATGGCCTTAACTTTCGCCAATTGTTTTATCATGGCCACCGCTGAGAGACGCAGTGGCTGTCTTAAATTTTCTTAGAACAGCTTCCCGAGCTAGAACCAACTGTGCTGCAGATTGACAGCAAACTTTCCTGCTTCCAGTTCCTTTTGATAGGAGTGATATACTTGAGATTAGCGAGAGATAATTGATAGAGAATGGATAGAAACACACCACATCAGCACCGTGTCCGGAATACCACTCGGTGAGAGAATACTCAAAGATGAAAATCCCACAGATCCAGACTTAGAGAGTGGAGTACAGAGGGACCGCGATGAACGACCAGAATTGTTAAAGTCTGTCGGTAGACTAAGACGAGCGAGTGGTTATCGCAGATAAAATAGAAGACATGCCAGCAATACATACCAAGCAGCAGCAGAGTAGCATGATAGGCTAGATAAGAAAGAAGAGAAACGGCTTCCTATTCTCGCTCCTCTTCCATGTGCCTAGTTGTGATCACACGAGGTCGTTGCCTACGCATCAGCAGGAGAGAAGCTCCAAAACCCGGTCTCGCAGCCGACTACCTTCCTTCTTTCTGTTACAACCTAGAGAGCCAGTGGTCTCCCACTTCTGTTAGTTTTCCCTCTCTCGTTGTGTATTAACGTAGCCGCCATAACCCAAGGTTGGATGCGTAAATGATATACCTATCTATCCATCCATCTGTCTGTGTATTACCGGATGGCTGGAGTGCGAGTGATGATTTATGAAGACTAATCTTTTTAGTTAAAATACGGCGTGCCGTATTTGAAAAGCTATCAAAGTTACACGTATATACGTACTATATCTACAATACAATACAATGCATAATATAGAAATCTTTGTTGAACAATTGCAATCCAACCAACTACATCATATACGTATTTCCTATTGGTGCACAATTACAGTTGATTCTTCGAGCACATATATATTCGCTTTCACTACAGCACTGGCGGTTGGGAATTCAGATTTTATATGCGAAGGGGGGGGGGAGGGGGAAGCAATACCATGGGGGTCTCAGGTCCAGGGCATGGAACCAGGACCTTGTACCAAACTACTCACCGGGAGGAAGGCCCGGGGGGGCAGTGTTTGAGCTAGCTTTAAAACCGCCAATCAAAATTCCAGACTGGGGTCAGGGAGTCTCGATCCACGTAGCGTATTAAGAAACTGGGACTTGCTATTATCGATATGATTATTTTGAGTATTGATACGTATGCACTGGTCCTAACTGCATAGTCTCTGCAGAACTCTTCTGACGGTTAGCTGGAATTTACGAGGCCACAGTAAAACGCTATGACATCCCATTACTGCTCGTGGGCGACACGGGAGCGGAAGGATTCAAGTCAAGGAGTATATGTTGAAAACCCCAGCCAAGCCAAGCCAAGAAAGCGAATCCTGCTCCACGATCCTATCTATCTTCAGCTTGGCTACCTACGCATGAGTGAAGCATAAGCGCACAAGCAATTTCAAGACCTATCCCTTTTTTCGTCCCGGTTTTCAAGACCTTTTGGCGTGGAGACGGCGTGGAGACGGCGCAAGATCAACCACAGACTAGCTGAGATCAACTACACACACCTGAACTTAGCTTTGCCTAGTTTTGTACTATCATGATCGCTTTGTTGAGGCTCAGAATACATATTTTATTCTTTAATTAAAAAGCTAAGACAGAACTATATGATTGCATCTGTAAAGGAGATAAATTCATTGACAGTCGAGTGACTTTGAAGTTCTCTAGGTCATGATGTCGGTTGGCGGCCCATGTCATTAATGTCATCCGCCTGTATTCTCACCAGCACTCATTTTAGTTTAGTTGTGTACCTCCACTTTTCTCATTTACCCAGCTGGTTTAGATCGCTTTTTAGTTCCCGGTCCTGAAAACGAACGAAGGGATCTACGCAATCCAACATTCGTCGCCCGCCCTCTCAACATCAACCCCCCTCCCCCTCCCCCTCCCCCGCTATCCTGGTAGGTACATAGTCATGTATCTAGCTACCCATCTACGTGAAACAAAACCGAGCACCTCCCGCCCCGCTACATACAGAGCTATATGCCGTACAAGGATCCATAGCTCTACGGAACATGTATATACATGTATGTAGACAACTGGCGTTTTTACTTTAGCAAAATACCTGGAATGCATGGAGGGGGTGCTTCCGATTATGGCAGCGAGAGTACCTTTTCGGCTCATTTCTGGGCCTGAATATGGGTTCCTCTCATCTTTCGCTTGATATCTCCAAGACGTCAGAATTGTAGCAAAGTCTGTTATGGCCAACGACTTATGCGCTGAAGCTAACAGCCACCCGCCTAGTTTCAACTGGCGCTGGCGCAGCGGTAAAGCATGTGCCTCGGCTATTGTTTCCGTGGAAGTGACAACACCCAACCAATGTTTGTGTCCTGTTTCTTGTGCCTTAATTCGTGTTTCCTGTTGTGTTCCGGTTCTGGAGATGCTATTCTTAATGGTACCTTGTACAGTCGCTCCTGGTTACTCGACGAAACTGGCCAGTTAAGAGTGAGCGTTTAAAATACTCGTAGTCTCATAGTGTTACCGGAATACGGCCGAGGGACCGCCACTGTCTCACAGACTTGGGGTTCAAAGAGTGTTTATTAACTAAATGACAGCATGTCAGAAAAAATAGTGCAGAAGGAGAGAGACAGCATAGCATAGATCCAATGCTATTAATGCTGTTGGTTTTAGTATCGCTGTAGAAGATTTTCTGAGTCTTTCGGCTGCCACAACCTACGTCAAAGGCTGTCCCAGTACCCGATTCCGGTTACACGATGAGACTACGAGTACAATGCCCGACAGGGGTCAGTTTAACATGCTATGTGGTACCATGTCAACGAAACTTGGGCCGCCTACCAGCCACAACTAAGGAATACATAGGGGACTCGCTTCTGGGCCCGCTAGATGCTAAATTATTGGTTTGGTGATCAGGGTCAGGGTTTATTTATCAGGGTTTAGGTGAATTTGAGTTGGGGGTTTGGGGTTAAAAGAATTTGGATTAGGTAGATTAGGGTTAGGAGTGTTAGGATTAGGAGGTTTAGGGGTTTCCCCCTCTTTGGAATATTTTAATTAATCGGAATAGTACAGCGTACGGCAAAAAAGATCGAGAAACCAGGACCTACTGACAGGGCTCTGTGGCCAATCCAACTGCTAAAATCTTCCTCGAAAACTCTGGGGGACCAATAGCAGCCCCGAATCTTAAGTTTCATGTTTCTCGATCTTTTTTGCCACATGCTGTAGAGACTTTGCGCTTTTGAGCCAGCCCTGGTTTTTGACCAACCAGAAGATGATCTGCACCAATCAAATTGCTAGAAATCGGGGCTGGATCTATTTGCGCAAAGTCTCTAGTACTATCTTTGACCAGCCAACGGCTCAGACCGTCCAGCGGCCCAAAAAATCTTACCCCATATTTGATTGGGTGGCGCTTGACATGATGTTTGGATGACGGAGAAACAAGAGATCAAGTAGACTCAGGCCACCCAATCAAATATGGGGTAAGATTTTTTGAGCCGTTGGCTAGTCAGAGATAGTATACTTTTCCTCAGTACGTGTAGATAAAGCGAACTAAAGTTACTATTGTTGGTAGACGGCCCAAGTTTCGTTGGCGGTGGAGGCGGGTGACAAATCGAATATTTCGCCACAAAAGGGAGATCAGTTTGTTAGCCAAGAATGCCAAGCCTCGCTATACCCTCATTGAACCACCATTCTACTACATGGTATTTTGAACGTTCGCTCACCGGTTGTGTAAAGGCGAAAGTTGGGTGCTTAGCCGCTGGCAAACACACCGGTTCCTTGGTAATCCACATCCTATTCGCTAATTGGCCAATTTCTTCGAGTGGCCGGGAGCGACTGTGCCTTGTTTCTGGTTATCCACTCCGTTTTTAGTAATTCGCCGGATCGAACGGCATCAGCTGTTACCTGCGCCATGGTGTGCCTTGTTTTTTGTTGTGGTTGGGGATGCGATTCAAAGTGGCGGGGCTCGAAAACCTCCGATCCAAGGCCCAGCCATACCTGCGCTTCATGGTGTGTTACCTGCGCCTTATTTTTGTTACTTGTATGACCCTGCTTGTTATCAGCATGATTTGACGCGGCGCAAGTACATGCAGTTGGGTGGCAACAAACCAACCTCCGCAGTTTTACAGGTTTTGTTACACAGCGCATAAGCTCATCTCCGAGAACCTAAGGGATCGTACATGTATATATATGGGGAGGCAACAACCGTTTCCATCAACCATCAACCATCAACCATCAACCATCAACCATCAACCATCAACCATCAACCACCAACCACCAACGATTTCCATCAACGATTTCCATCAACAGCCATCATTTCTTCCTCCATTGAGTACGTTCATGAACTATGAGTTCGAATGCTGTGGGAAAAAACGTAAGCTCTCTTCCCTTTCCCCTTTCCCCTCTCCCCTTCCCCATGCTGGCTTTAATTAATCGTCGATTCAATATTTCTAGGATACGGCTTCCTTGGGTGCCGCTTATTTCAAAACGGATTACTTAGCTTGGGATGTGATATCGTATCTCAAATACACTCTTCTGCATGACGAATCCAATTTGGCAAGATCACCCTCATTCATCGGAAAGGTGGACTTAGCGATAGACGGGTACCTCAAAAAATTGGAGGGAGTTTCAAACGATGAGGGCACGGAGCCAGATAAGCGCGAGAAGGCTTCGGGCCTAATAGACTCTTATAGGAGCGTATGTATACCTACCTCGCCCGAGAGACATAAACCTAAAGAAAGGCGTGATGAGGATTTAGTATCCGATCATTCAAGGTGCTCACCAGGCCGTGCCGGGCCGTAAAATTCGGTTTTGGGCGGGATGACTTTTTAGGTCTTTGTCGCTGCCCAAAGGTGATCACCGAGCCGTGATATCAGTGTTGGGGCATCAGGTGACTTTCTAGGTCTACTGGTGTTAAGGCTTTTAGCTCACCCACACTGGTCCCATCAGAGCACAAGTGACTTTTTAGGTTGCCGATGTTCTGATGGGGACTGGACTAATTATCTTTCTCTTGTGGTGCTAAACTAGGGCCGCGACGCGTCTCGTATGAAACAATGGCGTAACGGGACTAGAGATTCACCTACTATAGTAGTCAATAATTCGAGTAGTATTGCGATCGTCACCGCGAAAAATGGGCACTGCGTCATTAATGCGAACTCAAGTAAAAAGTCGAAGAAAAGGCCATGCGATAAGGTTTGCCGCGCCTATCCTCACGAAATTATTAGCTTACTAACAGAGTTAGCCCAGTTCATCTTTGCCCTCGTGGAGAGCGGATGTTTTCGCGAAGAGGTACAAGGAGATGGACAAGAACCAGATGTGGAAACTACCTAGCGGAGCTCTCGTTGAGGATGTTCTTTATACCACATTCAAAAATACGAAGGATGAGTGCCTAGAGCATTCATTTATCATTAATATTGGCGAAGATCGGATCCAGAAATTATTTAACCCGGTTGATTGGGAAGCGATATGTGAGAAGGAACCAAAATGGCCGGAGAAGGATCAGTCGCTCGGGGAAGTGATGAAGAAATTTATAAAGGTAAACCAATACATAGCGTACTTCTGACATAGTCTCTGACGCTGGCCGAATAGTTGAAAACTCCTGAGCAATTAAGACGGGTTCTAGACGAAACCACTTACGTACCGGATGGCGAATCTTACGACCGTGATAAGCACTATGATGGGTATTGGGTCCATTTGGTTTGGTCTATGCTGTGAGTTTCTGCCCTCGCGTTTTAATTGCTTTTAGGCTTACATTCAATTCTAGCCTCCCACTATACGAGGATTCTAGTGGAATAATGTTGAAGGAGCATCATGAAGCTTGGTACGATATTAACATCTGGTCTGTCGTGGTTGATCGCTGCCTGCAGGAACTTAAAGGAATGGATGTTCTTCGGTATGTTCTATCTAGCCCTTTGTTGTTCAAAATCTGAACTCGGTAGTAAGGAGACGACCTGCTTCGCCGGCTCCCTTAGGAAGAATCGAGACAGAACGGATACAAACAAAAGACAGAAGATCGGCTCACGTTTTGACGGGGTTGTCCAAGACAACGGTGGTCATTACGAATACGCTGTGATGGAGGCGTCTAGCACTTTTAGCAGTGAAACGGGAACCAAATGGCTTCATGATTATCAAAAGGTGGCGAAAGCTCTCCATGACATACTATTTCGGCTACAGTCGCTTGTCAATCATGACCCTTCTCTTCTGGAAAAAATGCAGGTAGCTGGGCTAGTGAGCGCAGGTAAGTCTTACTTTTCCATACTCATGTTGCCTTTTAAAACATTTCATGCAAGGTCCCATAAATCCCCATCCAAAATACGCAAAATCTTTTTTGAAATTGAGAACACCGTTATGCTAAGAATGTAACTCAGGATTGAATTGCCAAGTTCTACGAATGAGTCACGCGGGCGGTCATGTGTGCATCCTGAGCCGAGATAAGCGGTATAGAGTTCCTACGAAAATAACAGACTCGCTAGAACTTTTACAACTACTGTTTAGTATTTGGCAGATGAAAGTAAGTATTATACGTTTTTAAAATGGAAGAAGATCATTGCTTATAGATTTCTTAGGTGATAACAAGAAACTGCAAATCCATTATCGATCGTTGCCATAATGACGACACGGAGGAATATTCTTTTGCGAAGTTAATGGAATCACCTAAATCGTCAGCGCACTACCCCAAAATTCCGATGTCTTTTGATACAGAGGGTGATGAGAGCGTATGAAATTGTTTATCGTATTAAACGATAATATGTATGAGTGTCGTCCAACGAAAATACACCATTATTATATTGGCAACTATGGGATATTTTCGTTGAAAGATTCTCACGGTTGTAATTGGGGCTTTATCGTTTTACAAACCAAATGTACTCATGCCGTTTATCTTTATATCAAGAATTACTACTCGATCAGTGACAATAGTATTCTGTTATCACCTAGTTTACCTCAGTTTTAGCTACTTTTTTTAGGCTGTCTTTCATGTTTAGCCCGAGATTTTATGTTTGTATCTTAGGTCTATTCACAGCCTCCTCTGTCATTCCGCAATTGCCATGATTTTTAAGCCGTTATATATATTCTTGGAGGCCCAAATTCTTAAAAGCCGTACCGTTAGAGACTCCCGTAATAGAGACCGCTGCCAAGGAGGGTATGGCTTATTGCCAAGTTGCTGAATTGCGAGAATATTATATCGATTAAAGAGAGCACTACCGACTGGGGTGTGTTTTTATGTTAATTTGAGGGCTAAAATACTCTCCACCCCCAGACGTGTTATTTTTGTGTTGAAAATCGACCTCCGGAAAGGTATATAGTCTAGCAAGCCACGCTCTCGGCAGCGGTCTGGATTACACGAATCTCTATGGTATTACAATTTTAGTCGTATTACTGTCATGTCACGATCATGCAATTAGGATTGATATTAATAGCGGTCGGTAAACTAGGATCCCATTTGTACTGGCGCAACCCATTATCCCCCATGGGTTCCAATCCCCTGCGGGCTCCCATCCCCTGCGGGCTCCCATCCCCTGCGGGCTCCCATCCCCTGCGGGCTCCCATCCCCTGCGGGCTCCCATCCCTTGAGGGCTCCCATCTCCTGCGGGCTCCCATCCCTTACGGTACTACTATTACTATTACTACTACCACTAGAGTATAATTGAAAGCACAAACCACAAACACGATAACCTCCCCTAGAAGAATCTAATAACCGTCGTGGGAGGAATACCCTATTATTTTATTTAAAAAAATAACCTAGAAATGGGGAGGATGCGTACCTTTACATGCCACTCTATCAGCACATAGGCCATTTCCCTCGTTGCCTAGTAGCAAAATGGGCTGATTTCATTGCTAGCGAATACCACGTGCACCATCTCGACAATTAATGTACGAAGGGATGAATATCTTTGGTGTGGTACGTATACCACCACTGGTGAGTGAATTTAACTGCTAGTCGCCTCGCAGCAATGATGTGGGCGGTAATTTCCAGGAAATTGGTGTGTCCATGACGTTGCTTTCACACAAAAAAATTGGTGTGCTAACATTACTAGGAGTCACTGGAGTGGACTAAACGAACAAAATATAGGTTTATGGTATATCCCAGCTTCGAACAACATTTATTGGGATGGATCTTCACTCAAGCAAAGGTCTCTTTGTGAATACATGCGCTCTTGCATGAGATATTGTGTCATAGGGTGTGAGCTTGCAGACGATTTTACCTAAGTGAATACTGGCACCCGCTTTGTGAGTATAGGCGCCCTTCTAAGTTCAAAAAGAGTTGCATCTTAGTGTAACTGGAACTATATAATGTGAACGTAGGTATCTGCTAGTTGTATGATAATTAGAAATGTGGGAAAATCTTGAAATAGCCTATCTCGTCTTTTATTTATCTCACGGTGTTTCTTACAACCTTATTGCGAAGCTACTAGTTCGAGAACCTTACCAAGTAAGAATTAAAGCCAGAGCTCTTTGTCGAGATTACGACCTCAGCAGTGAAGCTGGTGAGATCAGCGTCGAGAAAATCAAAGCACAGTTTTCTGCGTTCATATGGGGGCACGGGCTCTCTTGGAGACTTCTCTCCAACAGCGAACTAGCTATAATCAACATGGTATGTAGCATACATCACATATTCTGCTTTACCATCTAATAATTATCTTGCATACAGTTGCCACCAATCCTCGAGGTTGAGGAGCCATGACCGAGGACCTATACACATGTATACATATACGTATTTACATTCAATCCCAGAAGCTCTAGTCTATTCTAAAGGCCCATCAGATCCACAAAGCTCTACGTTCGGATCCGGAAATCGCCCCTGTTGTGTTCTATCTTTTGTTCTTTGTCGGTTTGCTCATGATCACTATGTGTTCAATACTTTCAATTCCGCTGTGGTGCTCACATAGCCTATAGTTCGCTGCAAATTATAGTGATTGTTTTATCTTTATTTAGAGAAAAAAATACAATCTCTACTAGAAGCCAAAATTTGACCAAACAAGCTTAGATCATCGTGGTGGATTGAATTGTTTTGAGCTGACTTGGGAGGGTGCCCAAGGGATCTTGTCTCATAGTTGCGTAAAAATAGAGGGGTTTTCTCATAACACCAAGAAGCGGAAAGATTCCACTATTTAGGATCAAACTTAAATCTATCGAGCGTGAGATATATTTGAATAGAATATATATAAGTATAATAATAGCTCCGCTTGAGCAAGAAAGAGACCAATATATATACGGATGCTCCAGATACAAATTCATTTTAAGCACATGAAACTAGCCTAATCAAACGAAGAAATACCCTCTGTAGACTTTCCTGGGCAGAAAGCCAGTTCTTCAAATTTAACATTCTCTCTAAGCATCTTTCCTGTAATTCCACGGATTTTGTCCCTAGTACAGGGGTCTGTGCAAACTTTAGAATTCGAACCCGCTATCAGCAAAGTCTCACAACTAATTACGCCATCAAGCTATTACCTGCTACAACAATACGTCCTTTTTGTTCCTTGAGCTCACGCCGTACGAGCATTTCGATGTCGGGCGTTTCGAATATTTTTTTAACACGCTTATGAATTCCATACTCTATCTGATCTCCAGGTTGTATTTCTTGACTGTGATATTGCCCCATCACGTAGAGCGTTATATCGAGGATCTAAGTAGTCGAAATTTGTATTAGTTATTACATGTTTCACAAAGTTCTTTGATTTATGCTTACATAGTGTTTATCTAGTCTCAGGAGTTCCTTCATCCACTTGTTAACCCAGCATTCGTCGCATTCTTTGTTCATCTGCCAAAAGAGAGAAATTCGCCCCGTTTTAACTTCGCGGTTATTATGTCCTTCAAGGAGCTGCCGTATATAGGGTAACTGTCCAGCAATGCCGATACCAGTAGCGAATAAAATAACATTACCATATGATCCGAGATTTTTTTCAGATCCATAGGGGCCCTCGATAAAAGCTCTTAGCGAGGAGCCTGAATATCTCTTGATATTTCTTGTGAATCCCTTGCGAGGTTGAATTAGAAGCACAACTTTCGTATCATCGTTTTCATCTTTATACCACCAGCTAACGACGAACGGATGGTATTGGAACCAAGCACAAAAGCTGACTCCAGGTATGCAAAGATATATATATTGACCAGCTTTTAGTTTCCAAGGTCTCTGAAGTTTTAAGCTCACCTGAACTGCGTCGTCCGAAAGCTGTTGAATTTCTGCTCTCCCTGTAAACGATCCATAACCAGAGTTCCGGTACAACAAAAAACCAAGATGCAGAGCCACGGCCGCGCCCAGCGTAGATACTCCTAAAATAACGTAAATCCTCACTGTGGCTGTCTTAGGTACAACATGATACCATAATGCGACCATAGTTGCTATTGCAAACAACATATGCATCTTATAGAAAATCTCGTAAAACGTGCGACGGATAAATTGTAAAGAGAAGAGGAGAAGGGAGAACATTCCTCCGACTGCCTACAAAGCATGTAAGTTAAAGACTAGGGAGCACGGGGATGTTTAGCATACCAATAAGCCAGGAAGCCCGGGTCTTGATTTCATTGCTATGAGTGAAATCACTGAATGTAGGAGAGCTTGGGCAACAGCCATCCTTCCCACCCATCGATGGGTACGACTATAGTTTTCATACGACATGCCACAAAAATTTGCCACATAATTCATGCGCCCACCTACACAGAGAGGTATCAGATTTGCCAATGACATTAGCCCCGACCGGGTTCCTAGCTGAGCCATGTTTGCCACATCAAATGCTAAACAGATTCCGTTCCCCAGAATATATAAAAATATAAAAAAAGAATGGGCTCGAGTGATTGTACCCTCGCCCCTCAAAATCTTGGGAATTTGGGGATAGGTAAAGTGCTTTAAGACAAAGTATGCTCCGAAAACATGCAGAACTGAGAGGACTGCACAAGTTAATCGATAGATAAAGCAGAGAGCTACCAGCGCTCCGAGAGAAATCGTATACCATTGTGTGATTTCCATGGCTACCTTTTCTCGTGAAATTATGATACATAGCGTGGCTTTATACGATATTTCCTTGAGGTTCCATTTTTGGCTGAAGCCGTAAATGGACCAAATATACCCCATCACCCATGGCCAGGGGCCGGTTTCTAACGACCAAATAGAATAAATTTGCAAGGTGTTTGTGGTATAAAATTAGTGCAAACCACTGTCTAGATATTGACTGAAAGCTAGTCATTAATATAACCCAGTTTTAATTCTTTCTGTCGGGGTCAGAAACTCTAGTACTGCTCCAGTACTTTAAATCAGGTCAAACTTTTTGATAACTGGATTACATCCAGCTAGCTCACACAATACCCTGCTTATGGTAGGTCTGGGATCACTCTCATACTACCTGTAAATGCGACTCAACGTCTCTCTGGTGCAGATCCCGGTGGAGGACGTATGATCATATGTGATACCCATGAGTGAATGAGCATAAAAAAAGGTTATAGAATTATGTCTTAGGGAACATGGTTTGAAATATTTCTTTTAAAGACTGAACATAATCATATTACTTTCTTCGAGAAATAAATAAGTTTAATTGATTAAGGCTATATTATCATGCTTAAAACCCAAGAGAAACTCTCCACCATCGCATATCCTAATCAAAACATTACATTAAAACTATAATAAACAACGTCAGAGCAAGGTATTCCCAAGTTGACACCAGCCCTTTACTAATCGTCACTACAGTAGAGCCTTCGCTATCAGGGTTTTCGGTAGCAAGTGGTGGTACAGGAGTGATTGTGGGTCGGAAATCGCTGGAGTTGTTTCCGATCCCAGAGCAATACGGGACACTTAGGGAAACTCCCGTACCAATTATGTTTCCCGTACCTACCCAAGTACTAATACCGGTGCCGATCTCAATCCACTCAGAGTTAGTCGGCCTTGGGCATAAGTGAGTGTTTGTTGGTCCATCTTGATAAGTGGAGTTTTTCCACAGAGTGCTGTGCAAAACCTCCGTTCCGGATAGGTCTCCAGTACTCGTCCAAATATAACCAGAACCAGTCGGCCCCAGAAAAAATTGAGTGCTTGTCGGTTTGCTTTGACTTGTCGAAGTGCTATAATTCAAATCAGCACTAAAATCAGATGTGGTTGTTGGGTGTGGTAGTTACTAAAAGCCTAGATCTACATGTACATGTAGATCAGCGGCAAGACATGTAGAGCTAGAGACAAGAAGAACAATGGTATTAAATTGAAAATGCATAATTCGAGGTTCTCGCTGGCAAAATCGGTTGCTAAATCCTTACTGATATTTTTCCCCCTCTACTTTCTGCGGGAGTAAAAGGTAATTAATATAGTCGGTGCTGGAGCCAGAATCGGCGCTGGAGCCAGAATCGGCGCTGGAGCCACGAAACAATAGCACTCTGTGTGAACACTACATCAACCAATAAATTCAACCCTGGTTGTAGAAAAACAAGGGTAAGCGAACATTCCAATGGTTGCTACCAAATCCTTTGCCACGAGCCAAAAAGAGCAACCAATGCTTCAGATCCCGAGTTGCCAGAATTCTACCCCTAGAACCCAATTTTGAACTTAGATAGATTATGACATAATTAACTTATTCCCTTTCAAGTCCTTTTTGTTAGGCCTGTATATTCTGTTTTTGCCGCCGATAACAAAGTCAATCCCCTTATGGGCTAGTGCTAACACCAATGTATTAGTCGGCAGGTCAACTCCACGCCGCATTTTGCAACCTTCTACACAACAACCCTAGGCCGACCACGAGGAATTAGATCTAGATCGTAGGAATACTGTTTTGAAGAGATGAATATACATATATATTTAAAGTTAAATAATGTCTGGCTTACATGAGTTTATGTCACTAGTATACGCTATAAAGCCAAACAAGCCAAAACCCGGTGGCACGAGCACCACGCAAAATCACGATACAGCATAGTAACCTCGGCCCCATTGCATAGAAATACTGGATTTTAATCAGCAATAGAAAATTGGGCGTTATACTAAAGTCTACTTGACTATTCTCTGTCTGTGGCAAGATATGAACGTTCAAGCATGCCCGCGAATTCTTCCCTTAACTTCTCTTAGTTAGTCTTAGTACTTGGATCACAGGTATTATCAAAAAGGTACTCTGCATTCTATATAAGGTGAACACCGCAGTCCACCATAGAAATAACGTGAAACCTATTACATCTTCATACCCCTCCCTACCCCTACCACTAATACATGCGCAGCTACATAGGTGCTTAAGTAAACAAGAAAAGTGTTTTCATATTCATGGTGAAGAAATGCCCATGAAAAGAACTTGAGTCTCTAGACCTCTCTAAGATCCACATCGCAGCCTACATCCTGAGTACAGTTCTCTTCAGCAATGAGGCAATACGACGAACTTATTCTATGATATCCTTGAGCCTGGACTAAATGTTAGCCTAACTGTTACATCGGCTTCTGTGGGCTTCGAATACTCACAGCGTAAATTTTTGCGAAGAGTTCGAATCTAAATTTTCCGCAGAGGAGTTGGTCATGATAGAGTTTGACAAGACGGAAATATCGCAGAATGAATCCAAGTAATTTGTGGACCTAGAGCAGGTGTTAGCTAAGCTAAGTCGGCAAGCTTCTTAGACGAAATATACTGCCGGCTGCACAGACCTTGTATTTCCCTGGGCTTGCTGGTATTTCTTGAGCTTTGAATCAAGTTCACAAAAAAATTGTCTCTGAAGATTATTGAGCTCCTTCCGAAGGACTTCGTACTCTTTCTGAAGGGCATCGTATTTCTCCTCGAGGACCTGATTTTTTTGCAAAATATCATCCCGATTTGCAAGAAGAATGTTCAAAAGCATGCTATCTTGTGCATGTCCACGGTTAGAAATTTCTGGAGTTGTGTGATCGGGTGGGCGAATAGTCATTGGTATAGAAGGGAAGGGAAGGGAAGGGAAGGTGCAGATGCAACTAATAATGATTTAGACTGGAAAACACCTGTTCTTATAATCCATTGGAACGAGAAATAGTTTCCACAAGTTGTCTCGAGGGTTTGGAGTTTAATGGGACACGTCACGCAGCACAGGATGCATGGCATGGAACAAGTGAAACAGGAAATAGATCACAACCTGGAGTGAATGGATCCAGTCCAGCCTCAATCAATGAAGCGGCACAGAAATTTGGCACGCGTCATTCGTCGCGCGATGCGCGACATAAGTAGCAAATATCCCTGTCGAGAGCACGCCGCATAATGGGTTCGTACGATGCATGGACAAGATTTGGCACACGTCTCATGTCTCACATCGCACGATGCGCGGCATAAGTAGCAAGAATCCCTGTCAAGGGTGCGTCGCATAATGTATGCATGGACAAGAGTTAGCACGCGCGGCACGTGTAGCAGGAATCCGTGTAAGATTGGCGGCAGAATACGAGATCATTGCCGAGCGGAGACCCCCACGTCGCACGCGCGGCACAGTTAGCAGGAATTCATAAAGTAAGATTGGTGGAATGCGAGATCATTGTCGAGCAAACACCCGACATGTGCCGCATGATGCATAGCATCAATAGAGAAAGCAGGGTCTGCTAACAGGGTTCTGTTTCCAATCCAACCCCTCCTCGAAACCTCAGGGGAGCCAATAACAGCCCCGAACCCAATCTCTCATGTTTCTTGATCTTTTTGCCATAACCGCGCCATAACAGAAATTTCTCTCACCTCCAAACCTCTCAAGGATTTCACCTAAAGTACCAACCAAGTAATGCAATACCGATAGTGGGTAAGATCGCTGTCACCGGACACACGCCTCGTGGTGCGTGTCGCTGATATCAAAGAATCTACAAAGTAGAATTTTAGTAATGAAAATAGATCGCGCTCTGGCAAATAAAATAGTAGAGCGTGACAACTCATCTACTCATTGAGTAAACGATACAGGAAATGGAAATTAGTGCGATGGCCAATGCTATTCAGGATGATAGTTGTGTGTATGAATTATCTATCTGTCTATCAGGATAATAATTAAGGTCAAAAGTGATATAAGTACGTACGTGCAACTCTCATAAAAACCATCCTCAGACGAACATAAACACCAGAACACAGAAAATAAAAATATCAAGCACTTCAATGCCAGAATTTCAGTCTTTATCTATGCCATTTCTTGATGGTATCTCATACCCTCCAGTCCAACATGTGCTTAGTATGTATATTAACTGTGGACTATAGACACAGTCACCTCCAACCGTAGGTGGTCAGTACCAAATATTGGACCTAATGGGATTATATATCCCTACGTTGAGCAGTATAGCTTTTTCGGCTTTCGACCTCGCGAAACTGATAACCTCTCAGGTTTATTCGCTAAACTGAGTGTCAGCGACAACCAACGTGTAGGGGAAGGCCATTGTCCTACTGCTTCCATCTCCAATATAGGGAGATTGCATGAAAGTTCTCAAGGTAAGCTATCTACACGCCTTTGTTGCCGCTGCCGCTGTGCTAAATTTTAGCAAAAATTATAGACGCAGATGAATCTGTTACGGACTTGCCGGGCAGTACCATGGGTAAGCTATCTACACGCCTTTGTTGCCGCTGCCGCTGTGCTAAATTTTAGCAACAATCATAGAAGGAGATGAATTTGTTACGGACTTGCCGGGCAGTACCATGGGTAAGCTATCTACACGCCTTTGTTGCCGCTGCCGCTGTGCTAAATTTTAGCAAAAATCATAGATGCAGATGAATCTGTTACGGACTTGCCGGGCAGTACCATGGGTAAGCTATACACACGCCTTTGTTGCCGCTGCCGCTGTGCTAAATTTTAGCAACAATCATAGAAGTAGATGAATCTGTTGTGGGCTTTATGGACAATACCATAGGGAAACTAGAAACCCTGATAGAGATATCGCGGAAAACAGGGATGGGGGGTCAAGTTATTGAAAGTTGCATAGGTCGTCTAAACGATATGATAACAGCTTGTTCTCAAGAGCGTGCTGAAGAGCATGTAGCTCTTACTGCACAGTGTGAGGCTCTTACTGCACAGTGTGAGGCTCTTACTGTACTGTGTGCGTTATTAGAAACAGTGCGTCTGCATATTTCCGAAAATTTCTCCTGGTTACGCAAGGTGGGAGATAGGTACCGACCAGAATCTAGCAAAGAAACTTGCGACCCTACCAAAGAGATCTTACCAGGCGGCCAGGGTCCCTCAACCAAACCTGGTCAACGAATTTGCGACTCTACCGAAGAGATCTTACCAGGCGGCCAGGGTCCCTCAACCGAGCCTGGTCAACGAATTTGCGACCCTACCGAAGAGATCTTACCAGACGGCCAGGGTCCCTCAACCGAGCCTGGTCAACGAATTTGCGACTCTACCGAAGAGATCTTACCAGGCGGCCAGGGTCCCTCAACCGAGCCTGGTCAACGAATTTGCGACTCTACCGAAGAGATCTTACCAGGCGGCCAGGGTCCCTCAACCGAGCCTGGTCAACGAATTTGCGACTCTACCGAAGAGATCTTACCAGGCGGCCAGGGTCCCTCAACCGAGCCTGGTCAACGAATTTGCGACCCTACCGAAGAGATCTTACCAAGGCCCACCCAGGGTTCAGTTTCGCAATCTTCTAGAGAGAGTGAGATCGATCAGAATAAGGGCAAGAGTTCGGATTTTGAGGTGGAGGAATCTAGTATTTGTAAGCGCCTGAACTCACTAGAAGCAATGGGGAAAGAACACGGGAGGAGGATCGGATCCCTGGAAAGCAACCTATGCACTGGGACTTTTTTCACTGCTGCTTTTCTTTGTACTCTTTTGTGTCAGTGGCTGCCGTGGGGAGCGCTGAGGACTTATCTTGGTCAAATTTATAAATTTCTTTCTGAACGAGGAGGAGAGGCTTTTTCTTAAGTATGTTTGAGAGTTTTTTGTTTGAGAGTTTTTCTTAAGCCGAATTTGTTTTTTCTTAAGTCGTATCTGTTTTTTCTTGAATCATGTCAGTTTTTTTCTTAAGTATATGTAAGGGTTTTTGGGTTAGGGTATACAATTTGTTAGCAATGGACAATTCAATGCAAGCGAACGTTTACAGTCGCTCCTGGCCTGATGGCGGAACTGGTCAGTTGGCGGACATGGGTAAACTTGGTAGCAACGAGCATAGAACCCTAAACCTCTGTCTGCGGATTGGACCAGCCAGCCCCTAGTCCGCCAACTGACCAGTTCCGCCATCGGCCGGGAGTGACTGTAGTTTAACGCGCCATGTGGTACCTGCCAACAAAACTTGGACCGCCTACCAACGGCAACACTAGAGACTTTGCGCTTTTGAGCCAGCCCTTGTTTTTGACCGATTGGAAGCTGATCTGCATCAATCAAACCCCATACTTGTTTGCCTGCAAACAAGTAAACATTCGCTCATTCGATGCAGGTGAATTTTGAATCAGGCCAGCCTTGCATGATGACATTATTTGACCCAACCATAAAAAAAAGGAATTTATAGGTCATTCGGTATCTCTTGGGCTGATAGATTCTCTGTCTTCTAGAGTTAGGAAGTACCTATTTTCGTAACTTTGTGGGATCCAAATCATTTTTCTAATGGTCACAACCTGACACGGAAAGCGAGAAATCTATAATTTTCACCAGCCCAAGGGGGTACACCAAAAAAAAAATCTTTTTCGGCCGCAAGGCTGCCGTTAGGGATGAAAGTAAGGCTGGCGTCTGACTCAACTAAAAGCAAACATGAAAACGCAAGCACAATGACGTGTGGCACACAGGGTGAGGCACTGGTCGCAGACGACAAGGTGTCGGTTATGGGGACAAGGCGCCGGTTACGGCACATGATGTTTTAAGGTGCATGTTTATTGGCAGGCCGGGTAATAAAGCGAAATGTCAAATATCGCTATAAACCCATTCTCTCCCCGCCCCACTACCAAGTATAGTTTCACACAGTGCCAACAACCACCGCAGCATAATGGATGCCTCAACTCCTAGCAGTTCAAAGTCGGTGGGGGGCCCAGTCACCGACAGCACCCCCGAGGAAGCTATCCCAATACCCTCAGGCGACATCAGCACCATTTCTACGGAGCATCTGTTCACGGAAATACTCCTAGTTACATATAAAAGCAAGGTGTTAATATACGACAGTCAGTAATGATCCATTTGAAGACTTGTCAAGGGGATATTTGTACGTGCTAAGCAGACCTATAGGTGCTAAAGAAGTCTACACAAAATTCGATTTTAGTACTGACTGCACCTTTGACGAACTGCCTGAAGATAAGGTCAAACTTGCTATTGAAGAACTTGGGAAGAGGCTGCGTGCAGCCCACCCATCTTGCCAGCGCTGTGAGCCGTGGCTTGCGCATTTTTTGCTCTGGAGGAGACACGAAAAAATGACAGCTACAGAACCTATCCCAAAGCCTGCGCTTCACAATATGAATGCGGATCATATATTTGCAGACATCTTAGACAGACCAGTATTTGTGGACAGAAATCCTATAAATAAGGGTAAGCTGTTGTCGAAAAGGAGGGGATAGTGATTACTGATGAGTTTATAGTTGTCAGAGATGTTTACAAGAGTCTGGATTTCAACTCAAGACTTAGTTTCAGTCAGCTGCCAAGTGACCAAGCCGACATAGCCGTCAAACAACTTGAAGAGGGACTGTCCCAGTATCCGCCCTGCTCGCGTTGTCAACCATGGCTTGCACAGTTCCTCTTAACTAGGCAACACAAATCGAGAGGTCGGAAGAAGGCGAGATCTCGGTCTCAGTCTTAGGAATTTGAGCTGCTGCTATTTTGGGGGGCTATTTTATTTGTCGGGCTTCACTTGATTGTTAATAAACTTGATAAAAAGCGAAAAGCGAGGGCTTCGTAACAATTTTTTGGGTTTTAATCGGTGTTAACCTCACAAACGCGATTCAATAAGAAATTGGTAAATATAGCGGACGGGAGTGACACATTTGTAATGTATTACTTGCGCAACTATGCGGATATGCCCTACTAGCTAGGGGTAGGAATATGCAGATCGTACAAGTCTCTCACTGTCTCATCACTACACCCTTACCCTAGTAGAGTATTATCTATAATACAAAAATATAGAAAGTTTACGCCGTGTAACGTTGCCGTTTTATTTGAAACGGACCAGTGGAGCGATCCGCTCTTCGCTTTGAGTGGTTAGAAACCCCAAATACCTTATCCAATCCTTGGATGTGAATCAAGGATGCTATCGAAGTTGGAAACCCGCTGATCCTTCGTGGTTTAGTGGGTGTACTGCTAGTACTTCCTAAGCAAATGGATATTTTTTCGCTTAAATCTTTGACACTGAAAGAAATTGTCTCTTGAAATGCCCTATACGCTGACGGTGGTTGTATTAAACCTGTTATAGATCTTTCGCCTAATAGGAAATGGGCCGAATTTTTGGAAAGTCGAGTGAGAAGCGCTGATTGTTGGGTACCAGTAAATCGGCAAACCAGGCGTCCTACGCATTGGTATTGGCCTCCGCAATATTCTGGTAGTGTTTCGAGTTCGAAATAGAACTGTTTTGCAATGAGTGATTCCGCCACATTGATTTTGTTTTCTATTTTAATCTGATTTTTCCCCTTTTCTTCTAGCTCTTGCATTTTGTCAACATCATCTATAGCTGGTTGACCATCAGTGCCGCCGAACTTAATGTTGAACCGGAAATATTTATCTTTTTCTTCCTTTGGCAACCGATTGCAAAGCTGTTGCCACGTATCTTCACCGTCCATAGAAGTTAGGAAGGAGCGAATAAGACGAGATATAAAGCCATCTCTCCATACACCTCTGGGGCCAAGAGATTTTTTGGCTAAATCAGATGCTGAACCGGTGCCCATTGATAAAACCATGTCCAATACAGTCTCTCTGGGCCATATTACCTTAGATTCCCATAAAGCGATATTGACCGGGTTGTTGTGACGAAGTCCTCCGTCTTGGAACGTCCCTAGGCCTTGAAGGTGTTTTGGTTTAAAAAACCATGGAGCAGCAGAGGTGCATCGAGCACTGGTATTACTGTTAGCACTTGATAAAGTATGTAATATTGTGTAGTCTTACGCTTCCCAGACACAGACTCTTTTTAAGCTATCCTTAATCATCGTGTAACCTTGACAAAATCAGCGCCTACAGAAAACAAAACGCGCAAGCACAATTCTTACGTACCGCACTTAGCCGATCGTGTCCCCATGCCACTATAGTTGGAAAATATACATGGTGAAGAGTCTTCGACTGTAGTCGCTGTTACAGCCACTTTCGTCCCGAAATCGCGTGACTCAGACCAGTCGAGCATGGTGCCGGTACCAAAAGCGCCTTTAAGGGCAGTTTCCAAGCCAGTGGCGCTATATCGACTATCCGCAAGGTACGAAATTAAGAATTCCTGGATGTTCCGCAAGAAAGGAATGTTAAAGTCTCGAGGCCTGAAAGCCCTCCTAGCCAGTGTGACGAAATTTTTCAAACATTCTTCTACTGACCATCCGTTGAGGAACAGCCCAAAAACAATTAGACCACCTGCGTGTGCCTGTTAGAAAAAAGCTTGTCTTCGGGGGATAGGAGCTTACCTGAGCTTGTACCATACGCTAAATCGAAATTTTCCTGGATTGGGTAAGATAGGCCAGCTAGCTGATTTATTGTCTGCTCCAACTCGCGTAAGATCGATAGTGGTACAACCCCACGTATTCCTCCTCCATCAATGCTCAATACTCTGATGCCTGCTGTTGGAGGCTTAATCTGTATCTTGAGACCCGAGAAACTAGTACCACAAAGAAGACATTGGTCAATCATAAACGCGTATGGTTCGGCAAGCGCCGAGCGCCCAAACAACTGAATACAGGTTTCACAAATGGTATGGCCGCATGGAAGACCCTTTTCGGGCCCACGAGCAAGACAAAAAAAGCAAGTTGTCTCGCTTTTTTTTAGACTTTTCCAAACTTGCTTGTGGCTCGCAAGCATTTCGCGGTGTGATTGCACAGAAGTCTTGCAGTTTTGCTCGAAGTTGAGGACGAATGCCCTGAATTGGCATTCGAGGAGTACTCCCGGTGTAGTAATGGGTGCATTTCTGTATAGCGGAAGAGCCCGAAGGGCAGCATCGCAATGGTCTTTATAAAATAGCCTAAAATTCTCTATCGGATCGAAAACTGGAAGGTACGCCTTTAGTCATGTGACAATAAGTGGTATTGATGATGACTAACCATGCATATCTGGTGGGTTGCTATCTAGAAATATACTTGAAGCGATCAAGGGAACACCAAACCTAACTATCTCGCTCTCTGTCGGTAACTGCCTCAAAAATTCTGCGAGGTGTCGAGAGAATGCTTGTGGTACAGGGTTATGGAGTCGTGAGAACTTGATGAAGTTAAGGGGCTCGGTGACCGTCCTCGAGAAATGATCACATGCATGTTTAAATAAACCTGCGAAATGTCGGAGGGAGAAAAGATAGTGAGAATCTCTGCGTTTCTTTTGTATTTTCTCCACTGCAGGGATTATATTTTCTAATAGTTCTTGGGGTTTCCTAGGAGAGACGCATAATACCGTTAAATTGGAAAAATGGTCTGGAATTAGTCCACTGAAGTTCATCTGTAGCATTTCTAGTAAGAATTGTTTTGCAATCGAGCTCGTGTATGGGATGGTAGCATCGTCATCTATCACAACGAATATCGCTGGGTGAATCGTCCCAGGCAGGGTTGACGCATATCCTTTACGTATTAAGGCTTCCAGCAGCTTTCCAACACCCACAAGACCCCCAAAATCTGAAGAGAATATACATATTGCATCGGTGAAAGGCACTAAGAGGCGAGCTAGTACGTTTTCTGCCAGATCTCTCAATGTGAGTCCTGGCTGATTGGCCCACGACAAAGATTTCTGAAATATTTCGTGGCAGTCGAGATTATTATTGTTATTGTGGTGCTGATCGTGTTTGATCTCCCCAAGAAACGTGTAGTCGGCCAATAGGATTGGATTTTTGTGACTAATAGTGGGAGAGTAAACGTGAATATGGGTATCAGCATGGTTTTGGTTCTTGAGAGATTTTGCCGACAAAGTCAGTCCCCTCACTGCACGTGTTTTACACCTTCCGCCGACTAAAGTGATAAGAGATGGGGTTTGGGTTGAAGGATCGGGAAATATTTTCAGGGCCAATAGAGTTTGGAGTCGGTTGTATTCCAGCAAGGTAGCCCCATGCGAGCCAGTCGCAGAGTCAGTAGCAAGACTAAACCATTCCGTATGTTTGCACATTTTCATAATTGTTGATATCCCAAACGTTATCTAGCTAATTCATGAGGTTTTATAGGGTCGAAGGCAACACCAGTGGAGCCGGGAAAAGAGCTAACCGAACCAAAATTGGAGACCACAAAAGGAGCCAAAAGTGGATATTAATCCAAATAGAGCAACATTTATTTTTATCCCCTTGCTATATAAGAGCAACTGGTAATCGGTGATTGGGAAAAACTAATAGCAAACTCTCTACCATGAATTCACAAGATTGTCTTGATTACGGCGTTATCCAATTTCTTCTATCACAAGCACAGCAGCGGGTGAAAGATCTTGAGCAGGAGAATGGGAAACTTCAGCAGAAAATCGAAAACCTTCAGGATACCTTCTCCTGGCGCAAAATCCGGAAGCTTTCAGATGAAGTTAAAGCTGGTCACCAACGTTTCAAAGAAGCCAGGGTAGCTGCTATCTCAGTCCTTTCAGAGATCTTATCGGACTTTGATCCACCTCAAACTGCAGATACGGTAACCTTTAAGAGAGTATTTGCGATCGCTTTTGACGGAGGTGAAGATCAACAGAGGAAGAAACCTCGGCTCGAAGTATGTAATGCTTGATCCCCTAGCTATTACGGGATCATCTTTCTGACCATCGCTTAAGGATTTTTAGAATGGCACTCATTTTGTGGTATAGGGGATGAAAAGGGTAATTGGGATAGATGTCGTTATTTATTATTGCCATATTTTCTGGTGCTATCTTTCGTTAGTCATAGAGTTACTATAGAGCTTGAGGCTTAGCGCAATTTTTCTATTATCAATGTTACAGAAATTCTACCAAGCAAAATATAGGGGCGAATATGGTGAGACAGTATTATATTAACGGTCTAAAAGCCTCTATTAAAGGATTGATCAACGTATCGCACTTGTTCGAGGTATGAACCAGGAAACCGGGGTGTGTGTGTACGTGTGGCCTTGTATGCGGTATTGGGCACAGACTCCGTAGCATAGAACACCATACCCCACTGTTTTCCAATTCTTATATTAGACAGCAAGTAGAGTACATACAGGTTAGGCGCCTTGCTACTTCCTATTTTAACCCTTTAGTATCATTCTGGTTCTTTCTAGCTTCTATGGTATAAAGATTAGTTAAATTTTTTTTTTGAAACGCCATATTATTGTCTAAAAACATGTATTCCCATCTACGCCTCTCCACTCTCTTTGAACCGTTGATATGGTAAATCGGATATGGGGAATCAAACTCTTGCAATTGGGAGAGCTTCTTAAAAAAACATGCTGCAGCTCTTGGTTAATAATTCTAAACAAAGGTTTCAGTTTAGGGTGGCTTACATTGGCTAAATCATCTAGGGAAGCCCAAAGCGGCCTATCGACAAAATTATTTGCTGCCTTCGACCAGTGCTCCGGATTTTGCAAAACAGGTGGTTTTCCAGCTAGATTTGCAACTAGGAAGACATTTCTATCCATCATTTCCATGGCTAGACGGCTTAGCGATTGACACATACTAACGCCAGGCTGCTGTTTTCCGCAATGTGAAAAATTTCCAATTTTGACGGCGCCATTTATAGAAAGTAGCACGTTTTGAGGCGTGATTTCTTTATGCGTGAGGTTTAAGGATCCGAGAAATTTCAATCCGCTTAGGACCTGCAGATAGAGGTCAATATCTATCAACGGGGTGAGAACACAGCCAAGTGACTTACTTCTGTGCACACTGTTGCTATCTGTTCCTCCTCAAGGTCCCAGGAACATGCAATAATTTCTAGTAAGGAGACGTCCATGCATTCCTCAACTAGGAAGAAGCTGTCGGGTAAGGCATAGGTATCATAGCACTGAACAATGTTTTTGTGGGAATCTTCCAATAATCCCCGAATAGCGTTGTATGTGCCTCTGAGTTGCTTGATAGCGAAAACCTGGCGGTCAGGTTTGTTACGATACGCAAGCGTTGCTGGGCCTCCAAGTTCAATCTGCAAGAAGCCATGATAAAATTTCCAGGGTTTCCCCATCCTGGGCACAAGTGCGTGTTCCTCAGGGATAGGATTGAGAGGCTTAAGAGCTACTGGCATATGCGGTTTTGGAAGTTTTGGGATAGAGATTATTTGACCTGTATTGAACTCCCCCGGCCAGGCGGTCACCCGATTTCCATTACGTTGTTCCATAGTTTATTTTTTGCTGTTGGACTGTAGCTGGTACAACTGATATTCGGGACGGTGGTTTATAAATGGCTTATAAATGGTTTATGGACACTCCTAGTGGGCACGTGCATTAATTATAGAGGAGAGTGTGTGAGAGCCAATTTGGCTACATGCGCCCACTCGCGGGACCCGCGGATGGGACTTCCTATTTGGTTTAGCAAATCTGTAAATAGTCTTTTAAGCACTCTGAAAAAGCAGTGCCAAAAACAAAACACAAAAATCCTGTATTTGCATGTATATATTTATATGTACATGTGCACATGTGTTTGAAGAATTTGTTTCTTGAACCGTGTAATCAAATTTGTCTAACTATTTGCCTGTAGAAAAGTTCGTTTTCAAAATCCACCATAAATAACAGTAACTCTCTATGACCAACAGCTTTCCGAAGGTTATTCGCTGAGTAAGATTGGTGAAATCTCATTTCAAGCATCCTTAAAGGTAATAGGGAATATTCTCTGGGTGTGATGCTATTTTGATAGTCTGGATGTGGTTTATATTCTTATATAATTATAGAACTTCTATTAGCACTACTCTACACTCATACGGATTTAGTGTTCAGGTGTGTATAGACCCCACGTGCAGAGTTTACGACTCCCAATGCACAGCCCCACCCATCACCTCTTCACCCTCCTTGGTGCTGATTCGATAGCTACCTATGTATGTGTGAGTTGCACCCAGAGCTGTTTGTGCGGATGATGGTAGGTTCCTACTGTGCGTGCAGCTAGCTTCTCACTCCATAGTCGGGATCTTGGAGACTCTGCGGGACAGGGCTTGATCGTCCGTGTCGATGTCGTCTCTTGGCCTTGGCCTTGAGCTGGACTCGGATCGAGGGCTGTGACTGGTCGGTCGGTCGGTCGGGAAGAAAAAGGCTGCTCGCGAGACGATGTTTTTAGACCATGGTTATGCGTAACTGCATGTACTCTACATGTATCTATCTATTCTAATCGCTGCCGAAGCCTCATTTCGAGGTAGAAAAATGCATATTCGGGATATTAGTCTATCAATCAACACACAATGCCTCAGCACTCTAGAGTACAGCCCGCTCCAGCTGAATCCTAATCGGGGGTGGTTCCAAGTGCTGCTATACATACAACACAGCCAACCAAGTCGCTTGCTTTAAAGTAAGCCTTAGTTAGTTAGCCCTCTTGCTCTCATCTCGACTTCCACGCCCACATAACCTTAAGCTGAGAACGCGAGGAACGAGTGGTGGAGGGGGTTGTCTTCGAATCTCCCACAGCTCCAAACCCTAGCCCTCGCGATCTGCGACACGCGAGGGTTTGCCGGACAACCGACGGATGCTGTGGCTGTCCGTCTGCCGAATTGGAGCTCGGAGACCGCAACCGTAACTCCGTAACTTACCAATCCGGCTGATTGGTGATTCCCCCACTACAGCCCTGGGGCAAGCTCTGTGGAGGACAAGACGTGTTATTCTGGGAGGAGTAGACAGGAGGAATAGATAGGTAGGTACATGTAAAGCAGCTCCACGCATTCACGCGATTACTGTGCTGTGCTGTGCTGTGCTGTGCT
The DNA here is from genome assembly GCA_038503075.1 of Gyromitra esculenta. NCBI lineage: Eukaryota > Fungi > Ascomycota > Pezizomycetes > Pezizales > Discinaceae > Gyromitra > Gyromitra esculenta. The sequence continues at coordinate 1,267,291 of JBCAML010000016.1, read as the reverse complement.
GTGCTGTGCCTGTAGTAGCTAACGCCGGCTGTGGCTGACACTGCGGCGCCTGCGCTGCTTACGCTGTCACGTAGGTAGCAACAACCCGGGTAGGTATCGCAGGGTCGCTCAGCTAGAGCAACTGTACCTACTATAGACTGCCCCGTTCACCACCCCCCACCTATCGACACCCGCCCGCCCTCATCTCATCTCAACCTCGCCAGCTTTCCACCTCCAGCTCACATCCAGCTCACACCCTGCGTATCTCCCAGCATGCCGGAAAACCTTCGCCATTCAGGCGCCCTGTACTCCCCGGCGGACGAACACCCTCCACTCCCGCCTCCACGGTGGTCCGTCCAGGATCGAAGGCGATCGACAGACCGACGGCCGGGCTCGTCGCTGACGTCGAATTCAAGGGGAGGGGTGATAGGAGGGGGGAACAAGTCGGCGTTTACACAAGCAAAGAAGCGTGTGATGCGGCTGCAACGATGGGCCAAGAAGCGGTTCAAGAAGCTGACCTTGAAGCAGAAGATCCTGGGGGGACTGTTGGTGGTATTGGCAAGCGTGTCTACGATCTTGATGCTGGTGTTTCATTCCCAGATCCTGCATGCTATGCTGCCGGTTGCGAGTAAGCTCAGGTTCGTCTATTTCTCATCCCATCTTCGATCTCACTCGTAACAAAGGAAGGTCTAACTCCATTATCCCCCGCGATAGAGATTGGCCCGCCGGCTGGCTTATAATATTCTCGCTATGCTACATCTCAGCCTTCCCTCCCATGATCGGCTACTCCACTTCCGTCACCCTCGCCGGTTTCATCTACGGCTTCCCAAACGGATGGTTCATTGTTGCCGCAGCCACGATCCTCGGCGCTACCTCCGCATTCATAGTCTGCCGCCAATTTTTCCGCAACTTTGCCCGGCGGATGGTCGCCACCGATAAACGCTTCGCCGCCTTATCGCTGACGCTGAAACACGATGGGATCAAATTATTGTGCATGATACGTCTATGCCCGCTGCCGTACTCTATCGGCAATGGTGCAATGAGCACATTTCCCACCGTTACTCCATGGGCGTTTATGGCCGCAACGGCAGCAGCAACGCCCAAGTTGATGATCCATGTTTTTATCGGAGAGAGACTAGCCCGTCTAGCAGAAGCAGACCAAAAAATGGATACAAAGACAAAGGTGCTGAATTACTCAAGCATCATCGGAGGTACCATCATCATCTCTTCCTGTGCGCTTGAAGTAATGCTGACGTAATATGTGACAGGTATCCTCCTTGGGGTCCTGACCGGCTGGCTGATCTATAAGCGTACCATCAAGCGTGCTAAACAGCTCGAAGTCGAGGAACGTGCGCGTCTTCGCTCATCGACTTCTTCTCCAATCCCGCCGGGGACGCTTAATGCGCCCTCTTATTTCGATGTTGAGGATAACGATCCGCATGCGGCTGCTGCTGCTGGACTTATTGCTGGAGTTGTGGAGGGTGACGAGTTGGAGCGTGCGGGCGTATGGTCCGATGAGGATGAGAGTGGGAGTGATGATGGTGAGAGTGACGATTTGTTAGGGAGTGAAGAAGAGGGTCCAGATACTGGGTATGGTATGGAAGGGAGCGTGGAGCTGGAGAGGAATGACAGTAGGGGGAGGATTACGTTACCTTAAGGTAAAGAGGGTGAAGATACTGTTAAAGAGGTAAAGGTACGATTGGGAAAAAAGGGACAGAAAATGGACTTGCGTGGCAATGGTATTTATCTACTATCCATATGTAACTGGACTAACTTACTAGAGCTGTATTATACATTCCTTAGGCGTGTAGAAGAGGTAGGAAGGGAGAGACTTTTTCGTTCAAAATTGCTGTGAAGAGGGAGTTTGAATGTGTCTTTTTTTGTGCTTTCGGTCTTGGTTTTTTTTTTTTTATGCATGAGGGATCATCTGGTGGTGCTGGCTTTTCTTTTCTCTCCTGGGGTTGGGTTTCGTGGGCTCTTTTCTTTTATACCTGTCATTTCCGAGCTGTTTTTGGAGGAATCTCCCCGACTTTCTAAAGGTAAAATATAGGACTCTATGGTTTTGTGATCCTGCGGATTAGAGGTAGCTTAGCATAAGAGTAAAAGGAGGATTATCCCTTTTTTTTGTTGTTGGTTGACTGTGTTTCTATGTTGAGGAGGGTTGGGTGTCAGACGTAACAATACTAGGGTGTGAAAATGGGTTTCTCGTACTTTCAAGTTTTGTTCTACCGGCTTTCAATTTCAGTGGGTTTGCGGGAGTGGTGGATATGTTGCGAGTGATATTGTGTGACGCCAAATGCTTAGCACATAGAGTACGCAATATCATGCAGGAGCATGATTACTTTGCCTGGAGCTAAAGTATTGAAATATGTTACCACCGAGATAGCCTAAGCTAATAACCACTTGATCTGTAATCAAGTCCTCGGATTCTATCATCGGAATAATTCAAGTCAATGGTTTCTCCGAGGTTGGCTGTGGTTGCGGCCGTCGCTGCAGGTCGTCGTTGCGAAAAAAAGCCTTCCCAGAAGTATTATTTCCGGCCAAGAGGTGCTAGCGTAGCAGCGTACAAGATTTTCGCAGTTCGCTACCCAGGAGGGCGGAGTTTAAGCTCGAACCTCACCCGAAACCGAGAGGAGGGGAGTAGCCACTAGGTCTACTGATGAACTTCCGTCGCGGAGATGTAGAATTAGTTTTGATGACTGTTCTTGGGATTGCGCTACTCGGGGTTAATGGTTGAGCTTGGGTTTGACGGTGTGGTAAAGATGGAAGAAGTGCGCTGGTTGTTTGCTTGCCGTTGCTGGGCTCGTTGGCGGGGTTGGCGGGGTTGAAGCCCGTAATGTGGTTCTGATGTTTTGGTTATAATCCAAGTATGGCCGTTGGCTTAAAGAGTAGGAACGTTCCCGAGAAACTATACAGGTTCCTGTATCCAACAACTGGAATTCCTAGAGCTAGAGCAGCTTTTTCTGCTGCCTCTTGCGAGCACTGAGTCGGATTAGTGAGCTCATACTGCAACCCTGATGCCCACGGCATTCTCCCTATGTCGAGAATGCGAGTTGCTACCTGCGAGTGTGTAGCGGTGTCTGATATCAATTAAAGCAAGTTTAGACCGTCCTGATGGGGTGTTGTAGAGGTGATGGAGGGCGCCTGCCATCTTTGATGGAAAACTGACTTGGTGCTGTAAGGTTCAATCCCCGCTATCATTACTGTCCACGATGCAAGGTGGGTCAGAGCGCCATATACATGTCGTCCCAACCTGCGAATATTCAACCCTTGCCCCACCCCATCCAGCCTACACTGTAGAATGATCGCTCCTCTTCCTCCTCCAACCAGCCACCCACAATCGAGCGGCGAAATATCAATCCCTAATCCCACAGCTTCCTTGGCACCGATTCCTGTTATAAGCGGTCCTTTCCTCCTCTTCTCTCTCTCTCTCTTTCTCCATCGATACACAGGCATATGATGATATCCCCATCTAAATCCTAGCTACTGGCCCTTCTTGCCAAACCACTTCGCGCCGGTCGCTCTCCGCTGTTCTCCTTCTCCGGGGTGCCTATCAGTCGGTTGGGTGATTGGGACGTTTGTAGTAGGGGAGGTGGTCGGCACTTTGCGAAGATCTTGTGATTAAAACTTTCTGATGCCATTGCTTTCTGATAACCTTTTTCGCGGACGGTGGGTTTATCAACAGCCATTCCCTTCATTTCTCTCCATCTCCTCCACTATCCTCTCCCTCCACTTCTCTCCCCCTCCCCCTCCCCCCCCCTCCCTCTCCATCCTCTTCTCCTCCTGCTCCCACTACCGCTCCCTTCTCTCCTTCTCTCCTTCCTCCCTCCATCGGCGAACAAGCATATGATGATACCCCGTCTAAATCCTAGCTACTGGCCCTTCTTGCCAAACCACTTCACGCCTGCCGCTCTCCGCTGTTCTCTTTCGAGGTGCCTATCAGTCGGTTGGGTTGGCTGGGACGTTTGTAGTAGGGGAGGTGGTCGGCGCTCTGCGAAAGATCCTGTGATAATTAAACTGATGCAACTGTTTGTGGATGGTGGGTTGGTAAACATCTCTTTCTCCCTCTTTCCCCCTTATCCTTCTCCATTGGTAAACAGGCATATGATGATACCCTGTCTAAATCCTAGCTACTGGCCCTTCTTGCCAAACCACTTCGCGCCTGCCGTTCTCCGCTGTTCTCCTCCAGGGTGCCTATCAGTTGGTTGGGCTGGCTGGGACGTTTGTAGTAGGGGAGGTGGTCGGTGCTTTGCGAAAGATTCTGTGATAATTAAACTGATGCAATTGGTCAATACCGTGTTTGAGGGTGGTGGTGGGTTCGATGGGAGTTTAAGATATATTTTTTTGTACCTCAGCATTGCATGCATGTAGTCTAGGCCGGCTATACGCAAATGGAAGTGATCCTAATCGGGCACCCTGCTGCACCAGACCCCGCTAGTATGGGCCGGGCATGAAATCACGATCTGCCTAAGGCCGAAAACAGGCACCTAGTGGCCATATTGGCTCTCTTAACGAATACTAGTCGTTTGCTAGTGCCAACACACGTAGCGTAGTTTTGTAGACTGCTGGTTGCTATCGCCATTCGATTTCTTCTACAATAGACAAGTACAAGACCATGTAGACCCAATTAGCAGCCCTCGAGACAAGCTACAAGCCCTTAAGATTATTATTACTCGTGAGCTATCTAAAAAAGCCGAACCCAAAGGATAAAGGAATCAGACAACTGAATACAACTCATTCCATGTAGTACAAGACATTAAAAATAGAAAGATATAACACTACATGTATTTATATCCTGCTCCTCCCACCCTCACCAAAAAAGCGGTGGTAAGAACGATTTGGAAAGAAGAACGGAAAAATGGAAGAAAATCCAACCAAATAACTGCTAGGTATCTAAATTCAAGCATTATTCGTGTACTGTAGCCCCTCATCCCCCCCACTATTATCACTACGATACAACAAAAAAAGTAAGCCTGGTATCCAACACTAAACAAACAAGATTAAAATTTCCCATCCCGGAGAAAACCGGGCGAAAGACAAGGCTAAAAATAAAGGAGAAATTGCCAGCCATATATAGTAGGAAACGAATATATGTGTGTGCCGTTCCCTATCACGCCCCATCACTCGCCCCAGGCCAAAAAATTACCAGTATCAGTCAATGGCGAAAGTAACCTTTGGTTAAACAGCTCTTCAAAAGTCGAAGAGGCCGCGATCCCCACTAGAATCCCAGGGTTCGGGGAGCGAGCCCTTAAGCAACTCCGTCATGCGGGAAGAGATGGGAAGAGGGGTGTACATTTCCGGAGTAAATTCAGCAGGTAGAGCCCACACTTTGGATCTTGAATGTTCTGAAGAGGCGGTAGAGATAGAGATATCCGGTGTGGTCAACCAGGTTTGGTTGTTCTTATCTATGGTATAAATGTCTCCGGGTTGCTCCCCAGTTATATGTCTTAGCTTGGCAAGAGTAGCAGCTCTCATGAACGTTGGAAAGCCGCTGTGAAGAACACGGTTGGTTTCTGAGAAGATTTCGGTGATGCGTTCCTTGTAGTCATAGTTCGCCGGGAGATATTCATGAAGCTTACAGCAAGCGAGGAAGAATTGTTGCTCGGCCTATAGCAAAAATATATAAGTACTACCGTCCAACGGAGGGGGGAGGGGTTAGATTAAACCTACCACGGCAGGTTCCATTGAACAGGTCATCATCATTCCAATAACGCGGGTTCTAACCCACGGATACCAGATTGAGTCTCTCAGCTCAGCCTCTTTGATGTGAATCCACTCAGCATATCGAACAAATTCAAACCACTTTGTCCATACATCACCGCTGATGCTGCTACTCGCAAGACCATCAAGCTCCACGACCAGTTCAAAAGCTTCACCGAAAGTGAATTTCTTTCCCATCCAACCGATACCGTCTTGACTCAAATCTGACAATGGGTCTGTGGGGCAAATATCTCCTCTCTCCTCTTCAGCATCAAGGTCCGCGTAGATGAGCAGCGGAACGAACACGGTGGAAATATCAGCTGCAGTAAAATCCCAGAGGGATCCATTATCGGCATAGGCGAGAAGTATATCCAAAAAGATACCGAGAAGATAGTGGTTGGTGAACGTAGGGTCATACGTGATAGGGTAGCCCAAGAAGCAAGCAACCTAGAGAATATAGGAAATGTAAGTTACATGTAGCCAATGTTAAAGAATCTGAGGAGTGCAGTGCAGGGGAAATGTTCGAAAAAGGGACAAAACCAATGAGAGAAGGCAAGGATACGATCTATGAAAGACAATGTCCTGCTTAGATGGAGATGAGATGATATCGATGCAAAGGGCATGTGGGTTGGAGTAAAAATCAAAGGTTATCAACGAGGGGTGATTAAGAGATAAAAAAATAAAAAATAAAAAATAAAAAAGATGAAGAGATAAAAGGAAACTGATTGTATACCCCACGGCAGAAGACCATAGCCTTAAGCTTGGTTTCGAAGATAGAGCGGTCGAAAACACTCGTCGGCATTGCAGCGAAGTTGCGAGAAACTATTCGATTAACGAGTGGATGGAAAGGACCCTACAAAGAAAAGAAAAGGAAGCAAGGAAGCCAGATTCGTCGCAGAAGGAAGTAGATGATGGATTGACGATAGAGAAGGAAAGAGGAGAGACAAGTGGATGTTTCTAGAATATGAGCCGAGCGTCTGGGCCCTGGTGAGCCAGAAATTAGAATGGCTACGGACGCCTTGTGGACGGGCAGAAAGAGAAGCCCTCCTGGTCGGCTCCCTTTTCGAAGGTACGGCCCCAGTGGTCCCGTGGTAATTGCCTAGCAGCAACGGTTGTCTATGTCGAAGAATGGCATGGCGAGAATCCATTGTTCAGCATCACACCCCGTCACGTCCTCTCACTCGTCTTTCTTGCCGGTTCGGGATCAGACCACGAAGCCAAAAGCCGAAGCGAGGCGAGGAAACCACCCGAGAGGCCGGGCAGATCCGAGCAATTGGATCGGATAAAGAGACTGTGTACATATATCCCCAACTAATACATTCGTTTTCTCTTCACATCCTCTCCAAGCGAGCTCGTCCCGGACACATCAGCAGCCTTTTGCAATGCTGCAGACTCACAAGGATCACACAAATCATCGTAGAGCAAGGAGGTCATTTTTCCGAAATCCCACACTACCATCCTCTGGGAACGAATCGGGACACAGAAAATCAGACGAAAGCGCATCACGCAGGAGCGAATTGGGATCCTGAGAAGCACTTAATTTCAACTTGGCCCGCAGGGCATAAGAACACTCCTGCCACACACACCTCGTGTCCGCCATATGTTTGGTCGCCGCACCGTCTGACCAATCCCAGAGCTGCAGCGGGGCTAAAAGCGGGCGACCAAAACACCCGAGCGGTCGATGATAAATCGCGTCCCTCTCGATAAGAGGCTCGGCATCCCACCTCGTGTCTTCGCGTCTCGATTTATTTTCCCCAAGTTCGATCTCGCCTGCCGAATTTGCACGGATTTGCAAGAAAGCTCCAGGCAACACAGGAACAAGAGAGGAAAAAAGGGCTTCGTCAGCCAACGCCCTTCTGCCACCTTTCCCCCCATCTCGTAGCTTCCGTGTTTGCTTTTCTATACTCTAAAGTAGAGACTGTCTCCCCCGCACTGCCTCAGCCTTTCAATATCCCAGGCTACTTAAGCTCTTCCCCCGCTCACGATCACTCATCCCTTCCTGCGTTCATAGCCCATACACTTTACCCGCCACATCATTGAGCTTCAACCGTCCATCGCTTCTTCCTCCTGTTGCCATGGCTCAAGGACAGCTTATCGGCTCCTATGTGCATATGCTTGAGAAACCACGGGAACAGCATGCTCTCTTCATGCTGCGGAAAATAGCCAGCCTTGTCAAACCCATTATGACGCAACGAGGCTTCAGAGTCGGCTGTCTAGCTGAGTTTTGGCCCGATGAGAAAAATCTGCTCGGTATGTTCGTGATCAAACTAGCTTTACCAGTGCAAAATAATAAAAAATGTCTAATAATCTCATCCATAGGGTTAAACATAAATGGTGGAAAGCAAATTTGCATTCGTTTACGTCAACCTTACGACCATAACGTGTTTCTGGAGCTCGAGGATTGCGTATATACTATGCTGCATGAGTAGGTAGCTCTTAACCCTGCTGCACCAACTGTTCGCTAGAATACTAAGTGTTCTTCTACCAGACTCACTCACAACATCCATGGACCGCATGACGAAAAGTTTCACGGCCTTCTCAAACAGCTTGAAGATGAATACGCAACCGTTCGTCGCTCTGGTTATAGCGGTGAAGGGTTCTACTCCGAGGGGACTCGTCTAGGGGTTGGAAGGTCCCATAATCCTTCCATGAATGATGTTCGTCGTAAAGCGTTGGCCGCTGCCGAAAAGAGGCGAGCACTGTCTGGTGGATCTGGCCAGAAGCTTGGTGGTGGTGCAAAAAACAGCACAGCTCCAGACTATCAGGAAATGAGGGAAAGGGTGGCGGCGGCGGCACTAAGGCGAGCCTGCATCTCAAAAACCTGTGGAGCTGAGAGCGAAGCTAGAGATAGAGGGAGGATGGAGGCTGATGCAGAGAGGGCCATCAAAAGCGGCTTCCGAACACAAGCAGAAGAGGACGACGCCAACGAGCAAGCTATTCTCCAAGCAGCGATTGATCTGATTATGGAAGGCGAAAGGGAAGAGGCAATGCAGAGGAGAGCTTGGGAAGAACGAGGCGGTTACGTTTGGATAGAGGACGATGATGAGCCAACCCAAGCTCCTATTTCAGTTGCCGCTTCTACATCAGGGTCCAAACACTCCCGGTCCGCCTCGTCAGAGTCCTCGCCAGCCTCCGATAACAAGCGCCCCGTGCCTTCCGGTTCCCCATTTCCAGATGAGCCACCGACTTATGAAGAGGCGGTGGGCATAAACAAAACTACATGGGCATGCGATCTCTGTACCCTCATCAACCCCGTCTCAAATATCAACTGTGACGCTTGTGGTGTTCAAAGGCCAGAAGAGGATATAGAAACCGTAGAAGTTTCAAGACGACAGCCAGCAACAACTGCTCAGCCTGCCAGACCAGGGGGGCTAAGGAGAGGTACCTCCGTTAGGACAAAGCAGAGAGTTCGGTTTGGGCCCGATGTGGTAGCACCAGTCAAACGGGTGTGGGATTGTCATAACTGTACGGCTATCAACGACGCTGCATGGTGGACTTGTACGACATGTGGGATTATGAAGCTGAGTTCTTGATGGCGTTGATCGTTTTCTCGAGTCGACTCTGGCTGTGATATCATTATTATTATTATTTGGGGTATACTACTGAATTTTATGATTGGGCGTTTGGGCAGATGTGCTTTTTAGTTTCTTTATTTGCTTTGCTGTCGCTGGACTCGGCTTTTTGGTTTTTTTTCTTCTTCCTTTCAGTTGAGCTGAGGGAGGACCCTTTCTCTTTTCCTCTACCTAAAAAATACCCACAGTAGCGTTGTTTGGTATTCTACTTTTGTATCAGGGCCTGGTTTGAGGTGGCGAGGCTTAATATATGTATGAATTCACGCGGTGTTTATTTTTCTTATGATTTTTTGTGCGTAGGTGGCTGTAATATTCTTTTCCCTTATTTTTTTTTAACGGTTTAGGTCGACAAGAACAGTGGCAGCGAGATAAGTAGGTGAGCACGCGTACGTGCTAAAATAAAAAGCTCCGAAATTACTCCCGAACAACCCCATCTCATTTCGGTTTGAAATGAACACACCGAGAACATGCAGCACAGCCGTGTAAGAGATCTAGAAGTCTCGACACCCTACCTCACCAGCGAGCCAGCCATTGGTGTGTCGAGAGTTTTCTCTCATGGCTGTACCATCAAGCACAGTTTCTGCGCAGAGCCAGAGTAAAAGGGTATCTCTTAGTCTATCCAGCTTTGGAAGTTAACTGATGCAACATGATAAGCTACGCGTAGTGGTACTGCATAGTGCTTTTGAGTTGGGAAGGCTGTGTTTCTAGTCTGCGCACGTACGCGCGTTGCCAGTTTTTCGTATTCCTGGAACGTATACCGTAGCGAATAAGAAAAATCACTTGGGCCTTACTAAATTCGAATTCGGGCCTTTTCGTGAAAAAATAAAAAAAAATTAGAGGCACTTGGTTGGAGGAAGCCATTCTGATGACGAATACGCACTTACGCACTGCACTCACTGTGCTTTCGATGGCTATGCCTTACGATATATCGATATCAGGGATCTGGGAAGAGGTTGGCGGGAAAAGATCCCGGACTATGAGGCTAAGAAGATCTAGGAGGATTATGGGGGAAGAGGATCATGGATGGATTTGTTTGCTTGTATTATCGTAGCTTGAGTGCTGGTTACAATTAATGAATTAAACGAAAGAAGGAGAGGAAAACCAAAAACTCGAGACGGAGTGAGTTTGAACCTCGAGTGATACCTTATGATCAAAATCAAATTTTTTTCGGTGATGACAAGATGGAGTTAACAGAACTCCAGAAACTTCTCAACACAAGGAAGACTCCTGGAAGAGAGCGGATTAGGATCGTTAAAAGACAGCTTTTGGAGCACCGCCTGCAAAATCATCATCTGCCATCGAATCGAGTACCTTTACTCTTTGCAATCATTGGAATAAAGCTATACGTATTTCTATATGTAGTAAGAGGCCCAATCATACGCACCTTTTGCACTTACCGTGATTTAACGAGAAGAGATAACGCATGGAACAAGTTAGTAGGAATTAAGATATTCTTAGCATGCCACGATCGATACCATGGGCGATGAACGTCATGATACCTGTGTCCAGAGCGGCCAACCCGATGGTGACGATGTTGAAGGAACAGGATTCATCCCTTCGTCGCTAAAGAAATGCCCGCGTGACACCCAAATATCGTGACAGAGAATATGTCACTAGCAGGGCCGTCGGGGCGGTAAAAGTTTCAGGTTTCGGCCATTGCCGTTTATGAAGGACCGAAAAAGTATGTGGAAATTATACAGGGTCATCTCAAGGACGGAACTAAAACTTCTTTTAACTTATAGGAGAGAGGTTTTTAGAGTCCTTTTTTATTTTATTTGAGTTGGCTTGGTGCGGAAACATTCCGTGGGTACTGAAATATTGGGAGGAGAGACGTACGTACACGATACATGCTTATCTGCGAATTAGTAATATATCCGCCGAAGCCGCTATCTTAGTTATACTCCAGTTACCCTTGGAAATTTAAATTTTCCTAATTCGGGTAGAAATCTGAATTATATGCATAGATAGCTACACCCATTTAGCTACGCACCAGGGACGTCAGTGCGTACCAAAAAAAAGCACCCGGAGACCAAATTATCAGAATTCTGTTGCGCAAGCTCGACCGGTAGCTGTTCTGCGGTGCATCAAAATTGTTGATAGTGATCTCTCGCACGGAGCAGATTTAAAAATTCTGACCAGGGACTCGAGAATAAGCTTACCTTGGGGGCGATTAAACCAAAAAAAAAAAAAAGCAACGCAAAAAAAAGACGCCGAGTGATTCCTGATGAAAAGGAGAGCGAGAGAGAAAGAAAAAAAGCACCCCACCAACGCTAAAATTTTAGCCTGATAAACCCATGTCGGATTCGTTTACTGAAACAAACCAAAGTAGATCCACGGAACATTCGTTTTTTTTTCTTTCGCTCCCTCTCCGGTCAAAAAGCCTGTGCGCGTCGTACTACATATGCTATATGACATCACCCTGCCCTAGCTTCACGGAAAACGATAAACTCCACTCAGCTGATCACGAAGCTAGCGGTGTCAATCCGTGATAGCTGTTTTGGTGTGACCCAACACGGGGGACTATAAATAGGATGTATGGTGGGCTGTCGGAGCTGGTTGCTCTACTTACTGTGTTGTTGTGCTTTACCTCTTGAAGCTTAGAGGTCGAGGTAGGTCTGACTATCAATTGTTTTGCTTATCCACGAATTGAGTGGGCTCGGCTGTTAGGATTAATATTATATGTTGCGACCTGGTTATATATAGGTCGAGGCACGTTTGAAATTGATAGGGTAGCAATTTCATTCAATCAGCGAAGCGAGCCGAACCAAACCAAACGAAGTCAATTTTAATCCAGACATCAAAGAAAAAATATATCTGAGCAGTTACATGAGTTATAGACAAAATCTTTGTAAATATACGCACCTTTGTACTCCATTGATCTCTATAAGGTAGTCTTGACGACGCCTGATTGGTCTCCGATCGAATTAGACGTCAATGGTGGATAGTGGATGGTACTACAACCGCAAGAAAAGCACCCTGATATTAGAGTACGGCTCCAGCCAGCCAGCCAAAAAACTACAAAAAAAAAGTGCACCGCCAAGAAACAAATTGATATTTAACATCAGTAGAAAAAGACAAAAGGAATTGTTCAAAATTAGCAGGAGGGTCCAAATCCTTCAACAACAAAAAAATAGTCCAATTCCAATCCAGCGAAGTAACGAATATTAAAAACTGTCCGTATACGTGGCTCAGCCATATTAAAAAGCGAGCCTCCAATTCCATACCACCAAATAGCCGTCGGCTTCCTAGCTCTTTTTTTTCTTTTTCTTTCCCTCTTTTATTTTTCCGATTTCCCCGTCGCAGAATCAAGTAAAAATTCAAACTTTACTGACCTCCACCCCCTGGTCCAGCCCTCCACCCCTCTCCTTCGCATACCCTCCGTCCCTATTTCCGGTGTCCCGCTTTGAGAAACTACCCTTCTTCCCCCATACATTCTCGGTGAGCGAAACACGTCCCCAGATCACTAGCCACGCAAGAACAAAAACCACACAGATCGCAATCGCAATTCCAAAGCAGTACGCCGTGACTTTACCATGCCCCGTAGCAGGATCCAGGAAGTCATAAGTGTAAAAGCCCTGTGTCGCGTGAGTGATATATGCGACAGTAAGATATCCGGCAAGAAAAAAGATCAAGAAGGGAAGGTGGATCCATGGAGGGCGCTCGGTGCGCGTAATGAACAATTCGAAAAGAGCAAATACGGAATTGAGGAGATGGCCAGATATCTATATACACGAGATTAGCGAGGGGGGGTGGGAAGAGTAAACATATATATGTATATGTATATGTATACAGATGCGTGGATAAAAGGGAAAGGCGAATCTAGCTGCGGGATCGGATGCGAGATCGTGTGGGACGTACGTTGCTATAGGCTTTGACCACGGTTGAAAACGGCGAGCTAGTGGCTGCGAGGATGCCCCAGAAAACAATTGTCCTATTGTATTTTTTTTTGTCAGCTGGCTAACTATCACTAATTAAAAAAAAAAAGGACACCAAGCAGGTTCAACATACACTAAGAAGGGAAATGTTACAATGGTTGTATAAAACAACGCGTGTAAAAATTGCAGAACCACAGGCCATCGCTGAAGTGGTGCTTTCCCCCTCAATGCATAAACCACCGTATGGAACCCCGCGAACGCAAAATAGAACCCCAAGCTCCAATAGGTAATGTTCGTAAAATAACTAAAACTTTGTTTCGCGACGAGCCCGTCATCGTTTACCGCGGAGTAGGCGATCTTGTAGAGCATATACTGGAAAATATAGACACTGACGAGGAGGCGAATACCCCCTAGCACCAGCGGGGGCAGCAGCCAAGATGTTTGGAAGCGATGCGAGGGGTCGAAGGGAGAATCGACAGCGAGAAATCGAGACATTTTTGATTATATGGGAGGATAGGGCAGGGGAAGCTACGAGCGCGGGAGATCAACGGTGGGAGTTTGTTCGTTGTGGGGATGGAGCCCGAAGGTCGTGTGCCCTTAAGTCTAGGCGAAGGGAGGGGGAGACGTGTTTATGGTGCGAAGTCAAAGCTGAGACTGCGGTCGAGATTCAAAGGGTATGGACGAGGCACATGCAAAGATCGATCGTGGAAAGCGCCCATTTAGGAAAAGCAATACTGCACATGAATCTCTTGGGATTTCTTCAAGGGATATATATAAATCAGATACCTATCCTATTCACCCGCACCTGTGGGTTATCAAATATTAGATGGCAAGTTACTACATGTGTGTATGTATCCAGCATCCCCTCATCCCTCAATGCTGCGTTTACGGTCCGTCACCAGCATCATGGCGGAGCTGCCTGTGTGCCAGACGGACATTGGGGAGGCTAGTGTGTGGCAGTACCCTCTCGCTTGGTTGGTGGTCGCGTGGCAGGTGGCTGGTGAGAGGCAGAGCCAAGCAATAACCTGCGTTCCCAAGATGCGGAGAGCCGCAGGGTCCTACTTTAAACGGAAGTCTGCCCTCTTGTGCATGCCGTGGTTTCCTCAATAGGTAAAACTGCACTACGGTACGACCTAAAGTAGGTGGCAACCACTGTCAGGCTCTCACCTTCGCTGGCCCTTGCCGCCCATGAAACACTTAAAACGGAGGTTTTGAGGTTTTACCGAACCCTATGGTTTGAGTGTTACCCCTTTTGTGGTTGATCTTGGTGGAAGTCGGTGTTGATTGCGAAGAAGAGATGATTTGCGAGAATTCGTAGGTCAATTTCGCCAACGCGACGACCATGTATCTTTCGGTCTCGCACAGCATATTCAGTTGTTGGGCGAAAGTAAATCGCACAATCAACTACGCCATCCGGCCATCCAATCATATCTATGTTACAAATATTTAGCTTGCATGGCGCTGATGGCCAGCTGACGATGCAGATTGAATCTCTTCGCAAATCCGCGTAGATTTTATTGCACCAGACCTCATCTTATCCTGTCCTGGGGTCAGTCTCCACCCAAGGTACATACGGTAACCTTCAGTGATTATGTATTCTACTACAGGCGAAAAGCCGCAGGAAATATTACCTCGGACGCGCGCTACTGTGCATTGTCATTCGCTGTGCCTTTTCATGCACAATGAGATAACCATCCTCCCTAATTCAGACCCTAATCTTACCGTCATACGAGAACGTCCATCACGAAATACATGTCAACGTCAACCACGGCAGCAGATCAATTGCGATGGGCGACTAGAGGTTTTAGGGAGGGTCATCGTTTCCCCAAGCGAATGGCTGGAACGGGAAAAAGATCAAGAGGACGAAAAAGTTATTCCGCCGTCAAATCATATGCGGTTAGGGTAAATGATTGAAATCCCTGGTCAACGGATTAAGTTGCGTTGGACGCCCAGAAACGGTTAAGATCGTAGATTGGCAGGAGATGAGATCTACTCTATTAGGCCCCTTTTCTCTACCGTCGCTCGCTCTCGCTCTCGCTCTCACGACTTGGGGCTGCTGAAACGCGGGCAACGGTTTGTTTGTTTGTTTGGAATGTTGATTAAATGGAACTGGACTTCCTTTTCGAATTTAAATTATCCAGCGTAAACGTTTGTAGCGTTGGGCAAAAAAAGAAAAAAAGGGGTGTTGTGGATAGATATGGGATGGATATTAGCGTTGGCAGAAGGTATTCGTCGACGATGGCTATCACTCGGAGCACTCATTCCAAAGGGGTGGAGGGCTTGAGACGCGTCCCGAAGCTAGTGACCAGAACTTCTACGAGAACGGCCAAGACCAAGAACTGGCACCTGGGATTTCGGGAGATATTTGTATCGCGGAGGCTCTGGAATTTTGGTTGAGAATAGAGGCCTGCCTCCTGATGACGGAGACCATCTCCTGTTTGTATTGACTTTGCAAGAGAGTTCAATCTACCTAGCACAATGTCGATGCATCTTCAATACTGAGGGCATGGCAAGTCGGGACCAAATAAACCCTCGTAACGGGGGCCGACCCTGTAGATTGCTGCCTCCTCAGATGACGAGGACCTGGCGGCCTTCCCCTGGTCTCACCTGTGTCGGCTGGACCATGGATGACCGACCCCCTCGACGATTTCAATGGGCCACCCTTCTTCCATCCCCTCCCCCCCTGCCAGAGCAGCTTGGGGTCCGTCTTCTTCTCTTAGTCTTCTGACCCTTCACCGCTACTCCTCCACCACCCCCCTCCGGTGCCCCCCTCACCACCACCTTCATCACCCTCACCAGTGTCTTCAGTATCGTGTCGTTCGTCTCCTCATCCCCCCTCCTTCGATTCTATCAAAGGCGGCGCAGGCACCGTTTCATTCCAGGTTTCGATCAGCCAACATCTGTGCTGATGCTGCTTCCGCTGCTATTGCTGCTACGTTCTGCCATTCCTTCTCAACAACTCCAGCAGATTCAGACTCAGATCCAACCCTCGTTCTTTACTGCTACTACTTCCGTCACCGTGCAATGAACTGCAACCACTGAGCTGCTTCTTCTACTAATTCTTCTTCTTTGAGAAGAGTTTTATTTATTTATTAAATTTTTGACGTTCCAACCAGAGGAACGATAACCCACGCTCGTTTAACCCACCTTCTTCAACTCGTATCCCTACAACTTATTACATACCCATTCGCTCTCTTTTTTACTTTTTGATAACTCTCGTTTCTTCGTCTCGACCTTCTCTCGTCGCTTCATTCGTCATTTACAAGTCAAAGTAAACCTTTAAAGTTCTCTTCACTCGTTTGCAGCCCATTACAGCTAGCCCCTCTTTTTTATTTTTATTTTTTTACACTACCTTCACAAGCTCCATAAAAAAAACAAAATAAATATGCAGAGCTCTCTTCACGACCACCATAACATGTCTGATCCGACCACATCCCGTAATCCTTCACCGCCATCCTTTCGACACCTTCATGCAGCTGGTGAATTTACTCCCGAGATCTCACCTCTTGATGAATTCATCAACCGGGGTCGGTTGCTATCCAAGCAGCTCGGTACCGACTCCCGTACAGGCTCACCAACGTTAACGCCACTTACAGTCCACGCCTCCTTGCGTAGAACTGGACGCTCACCGTCACCACTGTCACGTTCTCGCACTGTTGGCCGCGATTCTACGAGCTCTCCTAGCTTGTGGTTAACTGTGACCCCTGGAGACTCTCAAATTGCGACACCTCTGGAGGATAGACCGACAAGCTCTTACCCGAGATTCAGCACCGTAAGTTCCGCAAGTGCAGAAGATGAAGAAAGTAGGACAAGTGAGCGAGATAGTGTTGTTTCTGGTGCAACGAGCACAAGGGATAGCAATTTCACACTCATGGGAGGCTTCCTGAATCCGGATAGGAACCCACCGAATTTACAACAACTTGGGGGAAAGAGAGTGGAGCATGAAGGTTATGAAGTGGGGCGGGTGAGCATGAGGCCGGTCATTGTTGGGAGTGCGGCAAGCTCTGAGGTAGGGGATATTGTAAGTGAGCGGGGGTCGCTAGAGGTTAGTCCACGCCCAAGGGCTGTAAATGGGGGAACGCAGGCATATGGGCCTCATCATGGGCCTAAGGGACCTCATCATGAACCTATGGACAGGAATAGAGGTCGCGATAGACGGCGAGATATTCCACAAGGAGGGGAGCCGCGAAATGATCCAACCGCATATTCTAGGTCAAGATCACAACCCCCTAGGAGCAACAGACGCCCGCCTCCTAGGCAGCACCCTGAAACTGGTGATCATGGGAAACAACAATATCCCGTACGGCAGGATTCAGGCCGCCAGGCTCCGGCGGTGGTGCAGCAGCTTTCAGATCGCCAGCTTCCTCTAAGGCAGGATTCAAATCAGTATCGCCCATATAGACAGGACTCCTCCTCCTCTGGTACGACTAGTGTTGGTCCATTATCTCGCCAAGGTTCCGCAGAGAACGAAGTTTTCCCGGCGCCACAGAGACAAGGGAGTGGGCGAGAGAGGCTTATCGCGCCGCTGTCGAGGCAGGGTAGTGCAGAAGCTGAGATGCTCCCGCATCTGCATAGACAAGGGAGCGGAAACTCGGATCGACTTCATCCACACCGTCAGGACTCGAGAGGATCCGATCATAGAGTGTATCCAAGGAGTCCGATTAGACAGAATTCTGGAGAAGCGGGGAAGTATATGCCATACCGAGCGGGCCCGCCAACTCCGTTGGGCTCCAATGGGGAGGAACAATATCGACGCCCGTCGCAGGGTAGCCCTGGTGATTTGTATGAACGCCGGAGACCATCACGGCAAGATTCGAACGAGAGCGAACGGGGGAGGCATATAGGCAGGTCTCAAGAACCGCAGTTCCATCCTGGTCCGCAGAGAAGTCCTACGCATTCACCTGCCCCGATGATTCTGCCTATGGTGGCTGGAATGAGAGCTGTAAGCCCAGAGTCGATGAGTGCATCTCCAGTAAATGGAGATGCAAGTTTCGGTGTTGGACCGCCGACACCTTCATATGGAACACATGAGCATATCGTACGACCAGACTCGGCAGCTTCCCAGACGCCGTCAATATCCCCGTCGATTTACTCAATCGGTGGGACGTCGAAGCCAATGTTTAATTTCTCGAGACCACTAAGTAATAGGCCTTCTATGGATACTATGAAGCCGGGTTTGGAAATTCCACAGCGCCTATCACCTGAACAATCACCGATGTTTCCAGATGAATATTCTATTCCAACGCCCGTTAGTATGTCTGAAGAGTTTATAGAGAACTCCGAAGTTCCTGCCCCAACAATTGTCTACTCACGCTTTGCTCTCCCTCGAGGTCGTATGTTGGACCGAAATTCTGTTCTCTTTCTTGAATCCGATCAGGGCCAACTGCTGCCACCCGGTCATACGGGAACACATCAGCAGCGACCCGGTGCGACTCGTGCCCACACAGATTTCTCCAAATCACCTTTTAGACCACCATCACCCGCTTCGCCACCACCAACTTTCCTCCAACCCGCTCCAACAGCTCGCGACAGAGCGGCAACTTACTCTCGCTCTCCCTCTCGCCCACAACTTCTTGCTCCTGGACCTCGCCCTCATACCTCCGCTTCTTCCTCCCCACGCTCCCCGCGTTCTCCGGCACATATTGTACTCCCACCTACTACTCCTACATCTGCTGTCATGACAGCAGATGACCACGTCCAGAAGGGTATAGACCTTCACGAGTCTGGTTCACTGCAGGAATCAACCTACCACTTGCGTCTCGCTGCCAACGGAGGGCACCCAACGGGCATGCTCTTGTATGCACTTGCGTGCAGACATGGTTGGGGAATGAAAGCGAATCAGAAGGAAGGAGTTACGTGGTTGAAGAAAGTCACGGAATTGGCGAGCAGCGAAGTCGCAGATGATGAAATGAAAGGAGGAGCAGTGAATTTGTTTGAGAAGAAGGGCAGACGGGCGCAGTTTGCATTGAGTATTTATGAGCTGGGTGTAAGCCACATGAATGGTTGGGGAACTGAGATGGACAAGGGATTGGCGGTTAGGTGTTTTGAGATCGCAGGACGTAAGTTATCGCAGTCCTTGTGGTTCTTGTATGAGAGGATTTTGCTAAATTTTGACAACGTATAGGATGGGGAGACCCAGACGCCCTCGCGGAAACTGCCTTCTGCTACGCTAACGGTGTGGGGTGTAAGAAGAATATGATGAAATCCGCAAAGTTCTATCGTATGGCCGAGGCAAAGGGAATGAGTATGCCAGGAAATTCTTGGATCTGGAAGGATAAATACCTCGATGACGAAGATAGGGCCGCGAAAAGGACCAAAGCCGATAGCGAAAAAGCAGCGAAGAAGAAGAAGTAAGGCGGGGAATACGAGGATCGGGTTTGAGTCGGACGAATTTTTTTTGTTCATTGGTTTTTCATTTGTCGGGGGTTATCGCTGTTCCTTTTGTGATTCCTTTTCTACCTCCTCTTGGCTAGTTACTTGATCGTTTCGTTTTTCATATTCCTTTCCCGACGTCGATTTTGCCTCCTTTTGGCTAGTTGCTTGGTCATTTCGTTTTTCTTGTTCTTTTCCCGACGTCGATTTTATCTTCTTGCTTTAGAAAACCATGCTGTGGTTAATCTTCCCATTAACTCACCTTCCTGCGCCTTTTAGGCTTGGTGGTGTTCTTCTTTATTACTTTTACTTTCTTCCTTTTATCTTCTTTTTTATCTTTGATTACATATTTGCCCTTGCACTTCCTTGTTTTCTATTCTTTTCACTCTGATACTCTTTTTTCTCTTCATTTCTTTTCAGGCCTTCTCTGGGCGGAGTAACGGCATTAAATTCGAAGCGCGCATGGCTTGCGCCTTTTCTTTTGGCTAGGGGGTTTCTTTTTGTTTTTACATTACATTCTAAACTTCTAACTTCTGGTTCTATTCATTAAAAACGAATTTTTTTTTTCTCTCAGGCGACCGTTCTATTTTTGAATCAAATTATTACTTTTCCGCGTCCGTTTTGGTTGGTATATACTTGTTTGACGCTGGTGATATTTGCGAGGATTACAAGGTTGGGAATGGATGGGCAACTTTCAAATGGGAATTTTATAGGGAACTTGATTTTTTTTTTCTTTCCTTTGTTGCTGCGATATACATTGTTTGTCTTTTCTTTTGCACTGACTTTGAATTTTTCTGCTTTGTTTAGAGGGCGTAATCTATAATAGAAGGAGACCGGGAAAGGTTTATGATTCCAAAATTTGATCTAGTGGATGAGCGAGTGAGTGATAGGTTGTGAACAAACGACCCCTGGAATACTAGGCTCAGTTGGAATAAAGCAGCGATGGATAGTTATGCGGTACATATAGGCTTTGGTAAAGCTAGACTCTGCAGGAAGAGGGGTGTCGTAGTTGATCGGGCGTCTTGATTCGTCGTTACGAAACATCCCAGATCACTCGTGGTGGTGCAATGCAGGTTATAAGCATCAGATTTATTTATATACACGTTTTTTTGGAGCGTGAAACGCTCCCGAGATAATAATACCTAAAACTCACGATCTCCTTCAAAAATCAATAGCTCGAATCGAATAATACCTACATCTGGGTATGAATTAGCCAACTAATCATCACGCGCACGTGACTTCCTGCAGCTTGGCGTTATCAACGTCACCCCAGTCTCGCCACACGCTCCCCCCCACGGAAACAACTTATCTACACCCCCGCACCCAGGCCCCTTCCAATCGACCAAACACCATCATCAAACACCTCAAGCTGATCGAGAAGGGAATATATATAATACATCAAAAATGTCGGATGAGCTACACGAACGAGTTTCGCATATTGTCTGGTCGCTAAAATCGAATATGTTCTCCGTTGCGGATGCAATCGATAAGCAAGCCGACGCTGCGGCTACAGCTATCCGGGAGTCGCTATCAAACTCTACATGGGTTCCGGAATCTGTTCGGCCTGTGCCCTCCCCGCCGCCGATGCCACAGAGGATCGTTGAGAGGGTGGCGGGAAGCGGCGGCGTGATTGGATGGGCGAGGGATAATAAATGGGCCGTTGGGGTGATTGTGGGGACGGCGGTGGGGATCGGGGGATATGTTTATTCAAAGAGGAGGAAGGGTGGGAGGAAGAGGAGGGCGAAGAAGGCGTCGGATGGAGGGAGGAAAGAAGTTGTTGGTTAGTTGTTCATTCCCCGCGATTGGACGGAAAGAGGAGGAGGATGCTGATTATGTTGTGGTTGATTGGGGGAGAGGAGTAGTGCTTGCCGGATCGCCCCATGATCCGTTATCGAAAAGTCTGGCTTTGGATATGGAGCGGAGAGGGTTTATTGTGTTTGTAGTTGTGAATAGTATCGAGGATGAGCAGTCTGTTATGAATGAAGGCAGAGGCGATATTAGACCGTTGAATATCGATATTCTCGATGTGAGGAATGATCTCGTCCTTCGTACTCGTGATGTTCATGCTGATTTTCCCTCTTCTTCCTCGACTAGACGGAAAATGCCCAGACTGCAATCGAGAAATTCAACACCTACATCTCTACTCCCACCCTCTCCTTCCCCGGCGCGCACCCTCACCGTCTCCACCTGGCCGGTGTAATAATCCTCCCAGACACGACTTATCCATCTGGCCCTGTTGAAACCATTCCAATTGACTACTGGTCCGATACCCTGAATCTCAAAGTCCTTTCTACAGTCGTCACCGTCAAATCCTTTCTCCGTACACTCTGTGAATTCAACTCCCGCCTTCTCGTTCTGACACCCAATATCATCGCCTCTGTCGTTCCCCCCTTCCACGCAGCCGAGTCTGCTGCAGTCGCTGCGCTCGAGTCTCTAACAACGAGTTTAAGACGTGAGCTTGCACCTGTAGGCGTAGATGTGTGCCATCTTAAACTTGGCACTTTCGACACCAGCAACATCATCGGTGGCAAAAATGCCCAACCTGTTCAGCTCCTCAATGCTGCTCGCGCAGATATCCTCTCCTGGCCCCCTGCAGCAAGGGCTGCATATGCGAAAAATTATGCTGCGCAGCAGTCAGGGAGGAGCATCGGTAGTCATGGAAATAACGTATTTTTCAGGGGCAGTAATTTGCGGGAGCTACATCTGGCTGTTTTTGATGCACTGACAGATTTGAAGCTGAGGGCGATGAGGAGGGTTGGGAGCGGGAGTTTAGTGTATGAGATACTCGGGAAATGTGTCCCAGACGGGCTAGTAGGATGGATGTTGAATGCTGGCAGAGGCGAAGAGATTGGTACAGGATTTATGGCTGGGTGGGGAAGCACGAGCACTAGTGAGGGAAGCGCGGATTGGGAGAAAGTGTAAGTAATTTGTATTTGATGGGTGGTGGGTTTGTATGCTATGTGGGATTAGTGGTTTTTTTTTTCCTCTTTCGATAACCTTGCTTATTATTGATGCTTGTTCTCCTCTCTGTTCATGATTGACTTGACTAGCTAGCTACATTTGTAGTGGTTTGTATTAGTATTTAACGAGAAAAAAAATACTTTTTTGCGCTTATGCGTGAACATGCAGACTATGAGATATCCATACCGCTTCTTTCTTGAGTTCCGGAGCATCGCGGGTTTGCAACTCCACGGGTGGTCATTGGTCGATATTTTTTTCATAGGGCGTCACTCGATGAACGACACAGCACAGCCCGTGATAAATACAGATTCCTTATCGTGTATCTTCTCAATTGATAACATTGTCTGTGAAATCTCCGCAAGTAGCCATTGGCTTTGCCACACACGAACACAATAGCTCTGGAGGCTACATGTATATTTAACCCCAGTATACTACATAATCTCATAACGATAAGGCTATACTTGAATTCTGATGAAAAATGGGGGGGTTAGTTATGGTGGGGTTTCCAGATGCGTATCGCGCCCAATCAAACCATTGCGTCGTTAAGTATCCAAGGCGGCGGATACCACACTTCCGTGAGATCTCCTGCACGGCTCGGGAGGCATCGGCGGCCGCGGCCGCGTGGGCATCGCGTCTGCAGGGGGGCGGACCTGCATTTTGTGGCTTGCAAGGATTCGAGTTCTCATGACCTTCGCTACGCTTGTAGCAGCGTTGACTTCTGTACTACACACATGTACCAAGCTGTTACCACATATATACTGCGAGGCTATAAGCTTAAACATGAGGGATTGTAAATATATAGCAGAGGTATAGGTGATAAGGGGTGCAGTGTTTGTTACTTATCACTCCTTAAAGACAGGCTCATGAGTCCTTTCCCCGTGAATATAGTCTTAATTAAGGGCTCTACAAATCTTCGTTATATATTCAGATAATTCACTATGGGAAAGGCCACTCTACCAATTTTCTCCTTGACCGGTATGACCTACCCAACTAAGATTGAAGAGGCTACGCTGGGTTAGATAATTTTCCGTCTTCCGATGTGTAACCAACCTTTCCTAAAAGCCAAGAACTCCAAGAATACGCACCGTGAGGTTTGGAATACTAATCACAGAAAGGAACCTAACAACCATCGCCCAAAACAGCAAACGGAATGTTT
Organism: Gyromitra esculenta; assembly: GCA_038503075.1. NCBI lineage: Eukaryota > Fungi > Ascomycota > Pezizomycetes > Pezizales > Discinaceae > Gyromitra > Gyromitra esculenta. Next base: position 1,243,676 of record JBCAML010000016.1, on the reverse strand, counting down.
AAATTAAACTCGCCTCTTAGCGTATTTGTGGATTGGCCTTGCAGCTGAGATGTTTCACGATAAGCCGTCTTTTTTTTTTTTTCGGGATATGTCGGTGCTTATGAATTATCCGGCTCGGTCGGATGCGAAAGCCCCTGCTTATATATGTATATACTCTGAATGAAATCTCGATTGAGGAATTACATGTACTTATTATAACATGATATAAAAAAAATATCAAGAAAAGCAAAAGTGAAAAGTAAGGTATGGCGTGCACGAGTTTGAACAAAAAAAAAAGAAAAAGGATTGTCCGCCAAGTCCCTTGCTTGAATTATGCTGGGAAATTGGAGTAGATTTCGAGGCTGGCAAAGTGAGGAAGAACTTGGGACTGAACCTGAGCTATAGTAGTTCCGGTGTAGGAGCTTGCTCTGAATACTGGGTTCATAGGGTCGGAGAACATATCACCCTGTGCGGGCTGGTTCTTGGTGTCGTTGACGTCGAAGGCGGCCATCATATCCTGATCTTCGTGAACGGTGTTGTGGCAATGGACTAAGTCATTAATAAGTCGGTTAGTAGGTGGTCCTCTCATAGCATATGGTATGGGTGAAACGTACACATGTATTGGCCAGTCCAAGGGTGATATCTGGCGATAACAGTTACAGTCTCATTCTCGTCGAGGAAGACAACATCCTATATTATTTAGTTAGAATGCTCGGTGGGAAAACAATTACAAATAAAGATTTACCTTAAAACCGCTAGACTCGTATGGCTCAACACCTCTTCCATTTCTGGTAAGGACTTTGAAGTCGACTAAATGGATATGGATCGGGTGGGCCCATCCACCAGAGTTATTGATCAACTTCCAGACCTCGACAGCCCCAGCATTAGGTTTCGCAAGAATTCGATTTGCAACATCCGCGAAGCCGAGTCCGTTGATTCTCCACTCGCTACCTGAACGTTCAAATCTGAATTCTCTATCGATTGTGCCTGTATTGGTAGGGAAATCGAGGTCTACAAGAGTTGACGGGACGGCGCCGTTTCCTACGGGGTAGAGTTAACACCAGGAACTAAAGAGGGGTGAGTTCAGGGGCTTAATAACTTACCAGCCTGGGAAGAGACTGTCGTGCCAACACGGAACTGCATAACCTTATTTGTATTTGCGTAGTCTTCATTGCGACCGAAGTCTCTCGCATTCTTCATAGTAAGTGTTTGTCCAGCATAGGCAGAAAAGTCCACAACAATTTCATATCTCTCAGCGATTGCGATAATAAGACTGTTGGTGTTAGTAGGAGTTTCTACATAGCCAGCATCTAGTACGCGTTAACGTTAGTACCAGCAGCAAATGTGAGTGAGTGAATCAACATACCTGTACCAACAACCTTCATGGGGATTGTAGTGCCAGAAGATGTTTCGATTGATAGTTTGTAATATCTGCTAGTGCTGCCATCGAGAAGACGGAATCTGTACTTGCGAGGCTCAACATTCAAATATGGCCATGGAACACCGTTGACGTGAATGGTATCGCCATAGTAACCTAGGTTATTTTTAGTTAGTGGGTACTTTTTGCGGAGCTTCGATGCTGGATAAACTAACTAGTATCCTCAGTTGCGGGAGACAGAGTTTTCCCAGTCGACTTGTAGATCTTGTCCACAATCAATAGTGGTATGTCGTAGGCGCCTTGAGGTAGTGCAAGGGCGGCTTCCTGAAGAGGATCCGAAACGATGTAGAATCCTGGAAGATTTTGTTAGCTAAACCCTAAAGATTTACTACGTGTAATCTCGGATCATTAGGTAGCCGTACCTGCTTGGCCATGGAACACGTTCTCGGCAGTGATGTCTGCGCACATGAGAATTTAGAGTTAGTAAACGTGTATAAGGCTTGTTTAAGGTGCGGTAGAGACCTACGAACTGCGTGATCGTGATACCACAAAGTTCGGGGTGAGTGGTTAGGATAAACATAGTCTTTATACTGTTCAGTCGCAATAGTATCCTCAGCCCAACCTACAAGTCCCCATTAGCAACACCCCTTAGCATCGAAGGGTAGCAACCATACCGTCAAATACTGGTCTGCTGGGTGATCCATGAAGATGGATACTAGCCGGATTCGCAACATTGTTGATAAAGCGAACAACTGAGCGTCTTCCGACGGTTGTCTTAATAAGGGGACCAGGCACTTGACCATTGTACCCTTGCAAGTCTGTCACCTGGAGATTGGAATAAACCTGCTGGCTAAAGTTATCAATGGTGATCTGGTAGAAATCGAAGATCTCTCCAGTAGTTGTATTTGTGTAGGTAGTCAAAGGCGACAGTTGGCTTGGGATGACCAGAGGCTTCTCTACATCGGGCTGTTAGCCATAGGTTAAATGGTATGTGCTCGAGTGATTTATGGTGATTCTTACGAAATATCGGGCTGTAAGCGGGACTAATCCAATCGTCGTCGACATTGCGTTTAGATATCTCAGCGACTGGGTGTCCAAAGACAGTGGAGGCAACTCCCAAAGAAGACAGAATAAGGGCGATATTCCTCATCGTTGTTAAAGACTAGGTTTTGGGGTGAAAGATGATGCCAAAACTAACAGATGACCCTGAATGAAAGATTGATCTGATGAGCTGTAGTGAAAGGTCCACTGAAATTAGGGACTTTATATACTGGTGAAAGACTAAGTAAAAGTAGAATTCTGATACTCTCCCCACGCGACTTGATAACTTTACTATTCCAGGAAACAAACCCCCATAACGCCATAGATACAATCGTGCAACACGAGAGTTCTACCTCGAAACGCCTGTTATGCATAGGTCTATGGCCTAGAACCATAAAGTTGGTCCAGAGTCATAAAGTCAGTAGCTATCAGAGTCACGATGCCTAGGGCGCCTCCTAGGCCTGTAGCACAAGCTAGTCATAATACCTCCCATAATACCTCTTGATTTAGTACAAGCGGCTAGGTATACGGGCATGACCGCACCCCCAACCCATGATGATGCCAAGTTTTCCGCATTACTTCTCGGTGGTGGAGTTAAATGTGGATGATGAGTTTAGTGGTAGAGGCCAAGACGGCAAATACGATTATTTCGCTTCTTAATTCTTCATTTGAAGCCTTGTGATATATAGCCAAGCATCTCTTTTGCTCCTGTGGATGAGCTTTGAGCTACCATCGCGAGAATTTCGAATGTAGGCAGCTGAAGTAGGTGTTTACGACCAATAAGATATAGTAGAGTCACAATTCTTGAGACAGAAGGTAGTAAGGTTGAGTTGTTGATTAGACAGAATGCGAGAGATACATCTATAGGTTTTGCGGGAAATTTCTTAGTAGCCTATCTAGGACGTGATAAACTAGGACGCTTCGCTCTCAAGCACTAAGATTAGGTATATCTAGAAGTTGATCTTTACTGATCAAGGGTCGAGAATCCTGAAGCAGATGCCGAATCTGCGCCAAGGCTTTTTTAACGTTAAGATCTTTGGCCCATAGTAAGGATCTAGGATATCAATTATATACACTAGTATCCAAGGGCAAGGAATGCTAATGTTGTGACCTATTTTGTGAGGCACACCACACTCATACGACCGAGCTCAAGCCGCTGCCAAGATCAAAAAAATATTGGTGTAAAGCGCGACTTCAATCTACATAAGTATGTTACCGGTAGTTGAAAAGGAACTACTTCTTGAGTGATTAGCCAAAAGCTGAGGCAGAACCTTGCAACAAGTAACCGAGATCTTGGCACAACTGGTAACTGGGCCTATCTTTGCTGGAAACCCTGATAGATTTAATTAATGGGGCTTCAGTAGGCAGGCCGGGCTCCGAATGCCCTATAACTTGTGGATTTCGTGGTTTAGTTTTGGGCGCTTCGACTATCAGAATGGTTAATGTTGCGATTGGAGAATTAGTCTTAAGCCCCCTCCTCGTAGGATGGCCTAGCCAACTGAAATTTTTAAAACCTTCTAGTATCAGACTTATCTCACCTAACGAATCTCGTATAGATTTTACTGTGGGGCTTACTTTTACTGAATAGAGATGTTAACGGTGTGTCGTACATAGCTTAAGCTAATATTTGCTTACTAATAGACGATCCCTTCGGTCTCCAAAATTTGGCAGTGGTATTCTCGCTAATCGAGAGTCCTTGCACCAGGGTATAAATGCTATAGGTTCCACAACTGATACAATGGCCATGGTTCAGAGAGCGGGAGGTTGTTATCCTTCCAGACCCGAGCACGGGTGCCCCCGTACATCCGAAAGAACCGAGAACCCCCATCAATAGGTTGACTCCACTCTTACCATTTTATATGCCACATCTTGCGAAAACAACCACATCCATCGTGATCTTTAAGCTCTAATATATTTTACTGGTCCCACAAAATGCTAAGCCTGTGTTACTCTGCTAGCAGCTCCCTTCGTACGTTGATTGCAAGTACTAGCAACATCTCGAGCCTCGTGGTACATATCTAACCTCAGGACCTACTCGATTTTCGGAGGGCTTTAATTGTAAATTTGGCCCCATGAACCAGCACTGTGATCTCGTGCCCGCTGGAAACGAACTAGTAGTACGCATTACAGGTTGAATGTGGCCATCAGATGCTAGTATTATCCTTATTCATCTCAAATGGACTGTCGCTGAAAATTCCCAGATTCTTGGGCTTGATTTAGTGTGGGTATTTTTGTGCCAGCACTGGCTTGTGGTAGCTTCGGGGTAATAGTGTGGGGGTTTGGTTCGAGTGATATTGCCCCAGGAAATATCAGCAGTGATTGCGGACACAGATATGTCACGGGTTCTAGGAGTCTTTGCGATAGCACTAAGTCGCTCACCTTGCCCAAAAAGGTTCCAGACAAACTGAAATCCTATCAGGGCCATTTCCACTTCCCTAAACGCTCATTCATCCGACAGTTCGGTTGTACAAGTGCTGACCCTGGCACGCCGCCGTATTAAGGAGGAATCACATATACGGCGAGACCATATATTTACTTTTTTGCAAAATTAGAACTAAGTATAGTAAGAGCACTCGGAGTGTGATGGTGTAGGGCGGTAGATAGGTTTATGCGCCCTATATAACCTATTCAGGTCTATAAGACCCCAAATCTCATATCCCTGATCCAGGTATTGCTAATTTGATCGACGGATTTTTCATCCACCCGGGCTCACCGAAGATGTGCCTTTGTTTCGGGAGTAGTGGCGTTTCAATCCTAGACTTCGGTTTATTATCACAGGAAGGATGAGCACATGCTCAATTGCATGAATCGTACAGTGGCCAGGACAGAAACTACGAGGCTCTGAGTTCCAATTTCAGCGTAATACTGACTGACCAAGATTTTAATGCTGTCCTACCTTCCTAAAAACTGCTTCCAGCTTTCGCCAAGCCATTTTCAATTGTTAGATCGGTGACATGGTTTCTAACCCACGGTCTGATTGGACTACCAGGAGGTTTTATTATCGAGATGCCGAACTTTCATACCGTGATACTTTCCCAAAATTCATGTCAACGAAATTTGCGTGTAAGATACTTGCAGAACGGCATATGAGAGTGTCGTTATTATTTTTGTTTTCGTTTTGTTTGGTTACACTTGCTAATTCACTCAACGCCTCCAACAGATACAGGTCGCGTCGGTGAGACCCCGTATCTTGGAAATTGTAGAAATTGGACGAGAGACTAGTTTTCGTTGGTTTCGAAGCCTCTCGTATATACGCGCCTTCTGGTAGAGCTTCCTAAAAGGTTCGAAAGCGAGGTGTGGATCTTGTGATATCAGTATATATGTCAGGATGTTAAACCAGTCTATCATCGAGATAAAGAAGTATCCCTTGAACCGTATTTTAGAAATCCATGCGTATCTTAGAAGATACAGGTGTACGCGCTACCCAAGGAATATTAGATTAGACGGTAAATATGTATATATGTTCTAGCTCGTTTACCAAAAACGTCCGTTTAAAAGTTGTTCTGGATGGAGATTTATAGCTCAAGCTTCCGGTGGCCCAGCTGTAGGCTCACAAACCTTGGCGGTTTTAAATACTATATATCCTCGAAAATTACAGAATGGCTTGGGCTGAGGCAGCAGGGAAGTACTGTATGGCTACTGGCCGAGGGAACGGAACGGGTCTGTCTGCCAGTTGAACTTGCGACTCAGCGCCTGTCTAGCTAGCGATATCCCCCTACTGTCTCAGCGCGGGCCATTTCTCTATTTTCGAGAATATACGGTACGGGCTATCCACAAATTTTACTTTGTTGGTGGGCCAGTTCATCTACAAAATTTGTTTGTAGTTGTTAACGGGCTGGCCCATTTGCTAAACGGCCGGCCACTTTGTAACGGATGTTTAATGACATACGGGTCGGAACATAGAAGAGTTTCTTCTCCCTGACAAACTTAGCCCTGAAGTGTCGGGTATTATGAGATGCTATTGTACTTTAGTAATAAGCAAGTTTTGAGAATATGTGCTTAGCGTTCTCCTGGAGGGATTGTCGATTCCGAGCTGCGAATGGAACTGAGCATGTTAGAAAACAGCGAGCCCTAACCCTTCAAACACCAATATTCGAAGCTAAGGGTTAGGTTGCTTATCGGCAGCACCATAAGTGATCAGCCAAGAGAAAGCTTTCCTGAACGATCGCGAAGGACGACACCATAACATCAATCTCATGATGTCTTGTGCCCCACCCCTTCCGGCCCACGAAACGAAAAACGAGCCCGTCCTCCACTATCCGGTTCTTCCGACTTCTTTGGTTCTAAAACTGAAGCAATCTGACACCACCCAGAATACAACTGGTTCCACACTATGGCTAGGTGCTCAGATTCTGACGCTATATCTCTTTGATTTGTATGGATCTAAGTCGCGACCGAGTGGCCCCATGAAAGGAAACAATAGACCAAAAGCGATTGATCTTGGTGCTGGTGTGGGGCTTACAGCGCATGCCATGGCTATGCTGGGATTTGACGTTGTTGCGACAGACTTGAAGGTCGTTATAGATGCGGTGTTGGGACAAAATATAAAAGATAATTTGGACCACGTCAAAGCATGGAAAGACGGAGCTGAGGCTGGAGGTGTAGCACAGGAGTATGGAAACATTAAAGTCAAGGAGTTGGATTGGCTTATCGAACCAGAAGAGTGGGATTGGAAGGGCGAAAAATCTATTGCGCCAAAGCAAGAATCGTTGTTGAGGGCACCGCGAGAACTTCAATCAGATGATAACACTAGCCCTCTTTTCGATCTTATTGTGACGGCAGACACACTCTACCATCAAGATTTAGTTGCTCCATTACTAAGGACAATCAAAGCAATATCAATACAATCAAAGAAAGGGAGGAAGTATCCATCAATATTGGTCGCGTTAGAACGAAGAGATCCAGAGATTATCGAGCACGCTTTGGATCTAGCGAAAAAAGAGAGATTCGATTGCAAAAAGATTCCGAGTGGAAAAATTAAAAGGTGCCTGGATGTTGGAGAATTTGGATGGAAGACAGAAGACTGGGAAGGTGTTGAGATTTGGAGGTGGACATTTAGAGGGGATTGACAAACATCACTGTCCGTTTATATTCAAATCCTACGGGTGGTGCCTGGCTGTATTCCGATGAAGTGTAACCATAGCTTCTGAGGAGCCGTATTTCCGTCCACTTTGATTTACCCCTCGGCGTTTACGGCCCTGACCTCCGAACAACCCTTAAGCTCAACCTTATACGAATCATATGATTGAGAGATTTTATCCGAAGTGGTCAAAGCAATCAACAGAGTAATCTCTAAATGGTTGAATTATATGAATCATCTATCTTGCATCAGCCGGCGTGAAACTTGTTTTGACAACGCGCTCACCTGAGCATGCAAGTAGCCTATACAGCATTCACCCATATGCATCTATTATAATCAATGTGCCAAAAGCGTAAAAAATACTAATCTAAGAAGCAAATAAACTCAAATTGCAATAGGCGGCCGACCAAGTCCTATGTATGCTGTTTTTTTGAAACTTCAGTTGTTGATTTCGTACACCAGGCAACCCTCACTGACGGAAATATCTTCTCGTTGATTCAATTTCAGATAAGTGTGCCAAATGTGCTCAGTAATTCAAAGAGCACGTGAAACTGAGGACGTACTAACTACTATTTTATGAATGACATAGGACTACTTGAGAACTCATGGATACCTCCTAGAAAACCAAGGACTATCCCAAGACATACTTATTATAAATTATGCGACATTAGTTCTTTGTGCTATTTAAATTCCATAGCTGCGGAACAAAACAGTTCATAGATAGTTCACATCTATGCGGTACGGCAAAAAGGATTAAGTCAGGGAACTTCTCAAATTTGCTTGCTTTCGCAATCTTCAGGTCTAAGATTCAGACATTACGCAAAAAAGCTAGATTCCTTCTAGGCTTCTAGCCAGTTTCACATGGCCAATAGTGCCCCCACGGAATGAACAAACTTGAGCCTTGAAGCCTTATATCGAGGTAACACAACACAAATGGTCGACGGACACAGGCGAGACAGCTTGGAGCATGTTTGGCTGCTTGCGTCGGGCCGGTACTGGTGCTCCAAGACTCACATTGTAGTGTAGTTATCCTGGTGTATATTTAGATTCTTAGTCATATATTCACCTAGCTATCTCGGAAGACTCTCGCTATAAGAATACAGTCGAGACTAAGATATATATTCTTCTAGGTCATTGACTCTGTTGGAAAAGGGCTTTCTAATCAGGTACCGGAGGCAGGCCTTAGTAGGGAGCCCTAGAGACAAGAAGGAGAGTCCGGGTTGAAGAGTTTTCCTGTACTTATCTGCATGTGTTCTTTATATTCAAGTCTGTAGAGCTTTAGCGAACAAATCAATCAAATTTTAATCTCTACTTTTCTACATATTCTTAACGCAAATACTGAGTCGGACACCGAAAATCGAGTGACAATTCATGAATCAGGGCGAGAGTTTCCGCCCCGCAGAGCCTAGTAAGATCTCAAATGTTCAATAACCCCAACAATATGAGTTCGAACCCTGTGCTCTGCACCCTTAGTATATCAACCTCCTATCTCAAGCTAGTCCCAAGAGAATTTCCGACTGTAGTGCCTAGATGGAACCTGATGGCTACTAGTCCATCGGCATAACCTCAGGGTCGCATGCTATTGCAAGAGATTGCTGCCGCTATTAGTTCCGAAATCAAACTGTCTCGAAACAGATTAATCGTGGTCCTTAGACCCGCGTATTTTAGGATAGGATAGGGATATCTAATTGCATTGAAGACCAAATCACCAATCTATCATACGGATGCATTTAAGCATTACTGTTAGAATATTAGGCACCAACGAGAACGATTGCTTGTCTGCTAGGGGAAGGTTCTGCATCCCCCCGTATATACTACATATTCGTGTCCATAATGTATCCGTGCTTTTCCTTCCTGAGTTTCCACCGAGCCCGTACATATTAAGAAACCATTTCCGGTAACTACATGTATTCTATAAGCCCAGGCCTATAGTAAGGTTTACATATAGTAGACTCCCAGCTCGATGCTGATACATGACACAGCTCACTGCAGTTCCACGTTCAACATAAGTTGGCAGCAGTTAAATTACTAGAGTTGAGCTACTTTATAAAAATATAATTTTGACGCTCTCGTACTTTCAACAGAACTATTATTGGAGCAGAATAGGGTGCACGCGGCTGCCTATCTAAATCCACGGGGGTTCGTTTCTACCCCCCTACCGGTCATACTACATCCGTTACCCTCACCTAACAAGCTTTATTACTGACAATGCGAAGATGGATCATGGGATGGGGATATATGACATCCTAGAAGGTAAAAAAAACTATGTGCTCGTACCTGAAACCCCCATGTGGTCACCTTCCGCCGCGTTTACTAGGCGATACGATGCTTGAGTAGTCGTGTTTAGGGGCCAATCGCCCCCTTGTAATGATCATAGCGTGCTTGTTTTCTAGCTCTCTTTCTCCGGAAATAATTCCTACCTACACCAAAACCATTACAAACGTTTCTATACAATCATCCCACCAACTACGGATATCGATGATTATTAATAAAATTTTCCAATGATCCCAGAACTATTTAGGAGGCAAGATCCTAAGCCCTTGACTATAGTACCTATTTCTAGGCTAGCGGAGAGAGTCCCCGCGATACCTAGTATTCACATATATATGATCAGGTGAGATGGGATAGTGGGTAGTGACATCAAGGTAATAATCGGGTAACTAAGTATTATTGCTCCGGATTAGAGCCTATCGTGGGGATTAGGGTTCTAACTAGAGAACCGCGAATCGTGATTCAATCAATAGACTTCAAGAGATCAATCTACAGTGACTGCCCTAGTGACTACCTTAACCAGAAGCAGGTGGATGAATCAATCAATCAACTAAATTGATCGAGCTAGGGGTGTGCTGCAATATTTTACATACAATCAACCAACTATTATCGACAGCAGCAAAATTGCATGACTAAATACTTGTTTGTATAACAAAATATTTAGAACATTTAAGCATCTTGTGAGCCTATCAATATACCTTGTCCAATTCTTGAGGCTTAAATAAGAGCTTGAATGTTTACTGGGCGGGGAGCCTTAAGCTAGTCTTCTCTATTAGAGTAATCTAGTACATACATGTACCTACTTTAGTAGGAGCACATATATATGTGCATGCGTAAAGTTGAACTTGTGGAGAAACCCTTTTTACGCTCTTCATGTGGCACTCTAAGACATCCTCGACCTCAAAGTTTGAACTGTCTAGACTGTCCCACCCCAAATGGTGTCAAGCGCTGTGCATTGAATCTCTTGTTTTGGTATTGCATCTAGATCTACCATCTCGGGCATATAACTGTCTTGGTTAACACGTCCCAATAGTTACGCTGTATTTGGTTTTTATATCTCCTACCACTACTGTTTTCATTACTCTTTACAGTATAGCGTTAATTAATAAACAAACCCTAACCCGAATTCGCGAACTGCCGCACGTGTCGAGTGAAGATAGTGCTAGTACAATGAAGATCGCAATTGGCTTACCAATCCAAATCCTAGAACAGAGTGTTTTCTCCTGAAAGGCCTCAGGCCACCCTTGTAAGGGGTGGGGGTTTGATAGCCGCACAGCGACATGATGCTTCGACCTTTTCGCAATCACAAAACATTCGGCCAGCGTACCGTTCCGGCATCCTTCTTGATTGGGTATATTAATGCCAAGGGACCTGTATACGGATATTGTATTACACAAGAATATTTCAGGGGATGTGCTTTTGTTATGTGGGTTTTGCGCTTTTAGTTTTGATATCGCAGCCACATATCGCTATGCCGGTAAAGATTGCACCAATATAATACTTCCCCCCCAATCAAATTTCAAGAAACTCGGGAACGCACTACGAGTGTAGGGGTAAGTCTAATGACAGATGGCGATGTAGCTATTTTCTCGGGTGACTTAAACTTAATTGAATTTCATAACCTTACAAACAAACTTGGTTCGTGATTCAGTGTGTAGTTTGTTGATGTTCATCAGGCCCAGTTGTGAAGAGGTGAGAGAAATTGGTATATATTACTCGCACCGCTACCGGTACCTATCATCAGATCTGCCTCTACACCCGTAGTATATGCTAGAGACTTTGCGCAGATAGATCTAGCCTCGATTTCTAGCAATTTGATTGGTGTAGATAAGCTTCCGATTGGTCAAAAACAAGGGCTGGCTCAAAAGCGCAAAGTCTCTACTGACTCGGGTGGACGATGATTAAATAATTTTAGTAAGAAGATCAGTTTGAGCAGCAGGAAACCAGTTGAGGATTCTCGTTGATTGCCTGAGCCTGTGTCCCCCGTCTATTCCAATTGTATAAACTTAGAAATAGCGAGCAGGGTTAAGATCATGATCATCCAGCAAGTTCAAAAAAACTCAAGCTCGGAGAGAACAGGCTGAATAGACATGATAGCTTTTTACTTTGCTAGCCAAGGAGGCAGTCGGGGCTGGAGATTACAGCAAAAGATCAAAAAACTACTATAGGCACTGTAAGCAGGTTTTGTCGCCAGCTTGCTGCTAGAATCTTCCCCGATAACTCTAAATTGGTAGCAGTCTCAATCCCTGAGCTTCATATGGTCTTGTTCACATTTCTTAATCTTTTTTTTTCCCGTACATTTTAGTATATATATAGAGGAGCTGTCGTCATCATCTCGGTCCCAGTTCCTTCGACTTACAGCAATCTCTTGCCATATATAACACCCAAGTGGGATAGGTATACGCAATAAAATATACGGTGCTACTAGCGACTGGCTTGCTGGGTGTTCATGGATGTAATTGAGCCGCGACCAACCAGGATATTACCGTAAGTAGACGGCAATCCTCTATTTTAAGCAAGGTTGCCGGGTGTCTGTGTGGCTTGTACTCGCCATCGATTTGTGAGGTGTCTCAAATTCCAACTCTTCTCCCCCGGATTCTAGGGTCGGTACGCGTGGAACGAACGTAATCTGCGATAACCGTGATCGAAACTCAAGTTCTGCCTCTTCCCCCCCATTACAGCTGCCTAGGCCCCACGAAATGGACGCACCTTCTGCTTCCTTCAGAGTCTGCTCCAGCCTCATAGGCACCATGGTTCAGTCGGCCTCCACCGCTCGCCAAATGATAGAGAAAGTGGGCGATTCAGCTGAGGAATTCGAAGATGCGCTGCAGCAATTCTCCTTCATCGGCGAGACGCTGGAGGATCTTGAGAGGCTCTTTCGAAATTCCTCACTTCCACCGGCTTTAGTAGGGGACTACGAGCGCCGGCTCCATATATTCAAGACCAGACTAGACCAGATAGAAGCAGCCCTCAACCAGATCTTCCAGCAAATGTACAGCAAGTCCTTCTTCAAACGATTGCATCGAAAACAAAATGTCGTAAACGGCGACCTGCGACGACTTACGAACAAGCTGCTGGCCTTCAACCAAAGCCTCCAGGGCTTGATGACGACCTTCATTTGCCAACTTAGCTGCGCCCTCATTGGCTTTGTTCACGACGATGCTAGCAGGACGGAACTCAGTAGCTCAAGCATAGCAGAAATGAGCTCTAGAACGATTATGAGGTCACAGTCTGTTAGAGGGGCGATCATGTCACGGGGTAATAGCTGGGATTGGGACCAGTTGCATGAGCTCGAGTCCGAAATTTCGGGAGCTTCAGGAGCTTCACAAGAGTTAAGCTATGAGCTTGAGGGGGACAGCGCTTTACCGCCAAGTCTGGGGCAGCATGAGCTTGGGGCCGACAACATTTGGAAGCCAAGCGCGGCAGCTCCTCCAAGATACGAAGAGACACAAGTAGCAAGCTCCAGCGCCGATGCGGAAGGATATACCTTGGGTCAAGGCCTAACACCATTGAACGAAGAAATTCAACTCGGAGAAAACAAAAGCGCTAGAACGAATATCAACAGGAGGAAGCATTCGTATAATTATAATCGGACATCATGGATGGAGCCGTCCAGCGTCCTGGCTATTGATATGAGTCGGGACGAACCCCGGCCGACGGATGGGCATGTCTCGCTGCAGGAGAAGTATGCCATGGATGCAAAAAGATTTCAAGATGAGGAATGGATGGAGTGGACGCAGGCGCGTAAGAATGTCTCTTGAAACTTACTAAATGTGTATGTGTTATTATTGTTTTTGGGCTTGTAATTGGTAACTTTCGGACTTTGGTTAGAGGAGTCTTCTTGAGGGCTGTTTCGCTTGTTCTTTTCCTTTTATTTCGGAGTACATAAATACCTGCTTGGGCTATTACTGGGAGATTACACCTACGTGTAGCATCAAATGCGGCATACTCATTTCGTAGTAACCAAGGCATGATAGGACTAATTCATACAATAAAGAAGTTTGTTCTTAGTCTCACTGCTTCTAAAGCACACGTGTAGCCGTATATATACTGCCCGAACCTAAATTAAATATCACGGATTTAACTAAACCCACTCGCTTTGCTCCCCCAATAGATGAGATACTATTAATACAAAAAAACTTTGATCTTCGATAAGATTGTTCCTTGTCTTGACTCTCGTTCACCCTTAAATTTTTGTAGTCCAGGAAATACAGTTCCCCGAACCATTTCAGGTTCAGAAGCTCCCGCCCTCGGCACCCTATGTACGCTTTCCATCGTCTGAGGATCAAAAACTGCCGTATTTGAGGATCCCCCTGCACTGTAAGGCGGCCAAACAAGCTCAAATCTCGTTGGCTGTCTTTTCATGGTAAGGGCGAAGTCGCCTGCGCATTTTACTACAGCTTCCAAACTACGGAACCGTGCATCAGTTTTCGATTTTCCGACTGCGAACGGCTTGGTCTCTTCATGTGCGGCTTGGGTGATACTGAGTTTTATATTTTCTGGGAATTCGTAGTCGTGAGAACCAGAACCAGTTTGGGCGCCGTTCCTGGGGGCTGATGGCAGTCAAATACACATGCATTAGTTCATCTCCGCGAGACAAATAGTCCAAGATAAACCCTACCTCTGTTCGCCGAGGTTGGCACCTGAATCTCTTCAACAACAGCTTTCATGATTCTATCGGCAAGGATAGCACAGAGGACAAACGCCCTCGATTCATGTCGCGAAAGCAAGAACCCCACATTTGACACCCGTTTTTCAAGTTCTTGCTGGAGCTCTTTCGGCAGCGGATCGCTATCATACGTCTCGTCGTCGGCAACAACATAAAAGTTGAGGACGTGATCTGTAAGGCGCCCATCAACCTCTCTAAAAAGCCGAATCATTGCATCGTCGTCTTTCGGCTGTTCGTACCACGGGGTGGGTATTTCGTCCGTATAAGCATCTCGACTGCCAGCAACTGGTGCCTTCAATGCGCTTCCGCTTAATCCTCCCGCGCCCAGCTGCTGCGAATTTCTGGCGTTCTGGCTATCTAGACGCGTAGCAGCGCCATGGGCGTTTCGTCGAGATTTTCTCCGACGCAAAAAGATGAAAAGTAAGAGAAAGCAGATGGCGACGAAAATAACAATGCCGATAGCGATACCGGCCTTCGCTCCGGGCTTTAGACCGGACTTTGGCTTGGGCTTGGGTTTGGGTGTCGCGGTAGGTGTTACTGCACTCCCGCTGGGGATACTACTACTTCCTGAGGTTAAAGTAGACTGGAAAGTGTTCGTAGCAGGAGGAGCGCTCGTGATAGAGCTTAGAATAGCAGTTATGCGTGAGGTCGCCATTTTTAAAAACTCAAGAGGGCAGAAATAAAGCCAGAGCCAACATGAAATTCACCACGGGGAAATAATGCGAAGCATCGGTCCTTATGAGGGTGGGGAGACCCCAGCTTCGAGTAAAGCACAGGAAATGATGCATGTAGGCTGGCTCGCACCCACACAATACCCCCTAGTCTGAGGAGTTTCGGTAAAGCGGAAATAGTAAATAGATGCTTCGCCTTCGTGGGGGGGAGGCTTTACCCTGTTATACCGTATAATCTCGAAATTAACGAAATGGCCCGGGCTGAGTCAACATGGAAGTGTTGTATAACTACTGGCCGAGGGGATAGAATGGGTCTCTCTGCTGTATGAACTTGCGGCTCAGGGCCCGTCTGGCCAGTGAGGACATAACATCCTCCTGCTGTTTCAGCTTGGGCCATTTCGCTATTTTCGAGATTATACAGTATGCAAGAATCTGGTAAGTGGGAGGCTAAAACATAGTATCGCCAAACCTGTATAGGACCGTTGCCCAGAGACTTGCTAAGCTATACCTTTCAAACTCCGAAGGCTGATTTACTCGCGTCAAGCACGAAGTTTGAAAAGGCAAGGGAGATCCCTGAGGGGTACCGATTGGCCAGAAGACTTCAAAATGACAAATTCTAGGTTTCCTATTCGCCGCAAGGATTCCCTTTAAGCTTTGCTTTTCCAAACTTCTTGCCCGGCATGATCACACCAAAAACATGTCAGGCATGCCTACTCCCGCGACCTTACAGTCTTGGCAACAGCCTGTACCATGTAATTATTTAGAAGTCCTAGAAACGAAACAACGGATAGGGTTAAACTGAAGATGTGTTTGTTCTCGGGGAAGAGAGTTTTGTAGCATCGCCGTTCACTCCCTGCCCATGACCTTTACACTATGACCAAGGCTGTAGCCAAAGCCTTCGCGGCTGGGGATGGTGATATCCTTTTTCTTGTGGAACGCGTCGTAATTGGAAATAGGTGCATGGATTGGAATTGGCTAATATTCCCTACCGTATACCCGAAAATTGGTTTGATCTTATCCCGATTTGTACTATGTGTGTGAATCGATGGAGGCCATGCACCTCAAGGAGTACAGATTAAATGTCCCAGCCCTGCTTCGTCCAGGGCTACGGTTGTTCGCTCCTCAGCCTTTCCTATTGTCTTCCTTGAAGTTCTCGAAGTTCTCGAGAATCTGGCTATGTCGGAACCACTAGCTATCGCAATAGACTTTGGCACGACATATTCAGGTTTGTGCAAGCGTGCATCCATCCCCGTAAGAGACAATTGTTGACATCCTGCCTACTAACTTTAGGAATCGCGTATGCGCGGGTCCACGGTATACAAAAGCTCTTCACACAACTTGGGAATTGGCCGGGGCAACCTCCGACGAGAAATAGCTATAAGGTTCCGACAATAGTTGCATATCCAGACGATGGTGGACCTGCATTATGGGGGTTTGAAGCAGAGCGCTCGGTTCGCAGCCTAAGGATGAGAGTTTTTAAGACCTTCCTGGACCCTAAGAGTTCAGATAAATATCCAAGCCCGCCTGGAAAACACTTGAACGATGTGGTGTGTGATTATTTGGAAGGCCTATACAGCCATTTAACCAAGACCCTCATTACTGAGGGCCTGTCTAGCAACGATGTGGACTACAAATTCCTCTTGACTGTTCCGGCCACTTTTGGCAACGGTGCTGTCGAGAACTTCCGGCGAATTGTTAAAACCACTGGGATCGGTAATCACGATTTTGAAGTGAGCTTGACGGAGCCGGAGGCGGCAGCTTTGTATACAATGGAAGCCCAGCCAATGCGAACGAATAAGAGCTATAAGGTACGATCCCATACGCCCTTTTTTTTTTTAATGTTTGAATATTTGACTTATAAACTATGTACTATAGGTTGGCGACTGCTTCATCGTTTGTGATGCTGGTGGTGGAACAGTTGTCAGTAATAACCTCTTCGTAGTATTAGTACCGTGCTAGGGCATGCAACTAATATGGATTAGGATCTTTCATCATACACAATCCTTGCGATACATCCAAAGCTCCAGGTAGAGCAGACTGGAATAACCTCTGGTATAGCCATCTACCCACCCTCCGCTAGCCCACGCGAAGGACTGCAATACTAAATCGCACTCCAGGCGCCTATTGCGGCTCAACATCCATTGACTCTAATTTCAAATCCTTCATGGGCTCTCTACTTGGACCTGAAACGATGAGAGACTTGACCACTAGGGAAAGAGATTCCATGCTCGAAGGATTTATCGAGCAAAAAGAGCGTTTCGACATCAACATACCAGAAGAGAATTTCAATGTTCGCTTGCCACGTGATAGTATACCATGTCCTGGGAAGAAGGGTGGATATTTCCCTATATCTCGGTATGGATATACAGACCAACTGTAAATGCTGTTGGGGGAAAAAAACACCCACTGACATGTTTGGGTAGAGAAAAAATGCAGGAGCTCTTCGCCGACCCAGTGCTCCAAACGCAAGAACTAATCGGAAAGCATATCGAAGAATGCAAAGACAAAGGCAAACACGTGAGCGTATGATACACCTATTCACCCTATTCTAGGCTATGGTTCTGACCACAGTGGTCTCAAGTTTCTTTTCCTCGTTGGCGGATTCGGCACTTCGCCATATCTAAAAAGCCAAATTGAAATATATGTCAATGCCATCGACCCAACCATCCACATAGTTAAACCCATTGAAGCGTGAGTCTTACACCGAGCCTTCCCCCCCCGAAACCCCATTTCAAGTGTCATGAGCTAAATTTTTTGTGAAATAGCCAGCAAGCAGTAGTTCTCGGCGGCATCCTAAACCAAATACAGCGTCTCAAAAACGAAGAAGATCCCGTCAGGGCCCGACTTTGCCGCTCACACTACGGACTACTAACGATGCAAGTTTTCGACCCGAATAAACATTTCGATTACGAGAAATACGTACATCCTGATACCAAGGAGGTTTTTGCCAGGAACCAGATTGCATGGTTCATAAAAAAGGTATGGATTTACTGGCACGAAGCAAGAACTTAGGGGACATGATAGCTTATCAGGTTTTTTTAAAAATCTCAATCTAGGGCGATCGGTTCACTGAAGGGGCAGCAGCACAAATCGAGAAACAGCTAATTCGCAAATTCAAAAAGTGCGATGAGGCCTGGAGTGAAGTGTTAGTGCAATTTCCGGGCGACACCCCGCCACAGCGCATGGGGGCTGGTAAGAACGAGGCTTATATCTATAGTAAATATATACCAATATGCTAACGCCCAAACCACAGGCGTCGTAGAGGTCTGTAGACTGACCGCGGACCTAAGAAATTGCCCGAAACGCGAATTCGAATTGATAAAGATGAAAAGACGAGGCTGGTTTAGATTTGGGTCAAAGAGATATTACCAAGCTACGTATCTCGTCAAGATGTATATCGGGACGGCGGACGTGAAGTTCGAAATGGTATACAGAGATGTGCCGCGGTCAGATCTGCTAACGCTTTCATGGGATCAGCTGGATAACGAGATTGTAATATAGCATTTCCATTAATATCTGTCTCTTTAACTATTTATCTATAAGATACCCATCATTAATGTTTAAATTATGCAACGCCCCTACATACATATGTAGTTGCCGTAGCCATTTCTTGTCTATCCTGTACCAGCCGATTTGCTTAGAAAAGACATGGCGCACGAGTTTTGACGCTAATTCCAAGAGCTGGTGTGAGAGAGGCCTGTTCTACTATTTACTCTATTGCCATGAGACCTAAGTGAGCGGTCTGAGCATAATCAATGAAATTTTCAATATCGAGTGACATTTCATGATGGTAATGATGGTCCTCGCGTTCCCACTGGAAGATGTGCTCTAGCTCCGATCAGAGTCCATCCAGTCGCGGATTTCTAATAGACTCCATCGAATCTTAGATCTACTATTCCTTATAGCAAGGAAATCATCCCCGAGGAGCGTAACATCAATCACCAGGTTTCTTGCCTGAGTTATTCGTAAAGCGCCAATCCTAACATACTAGCCCAGTTGCGAGAACATCGAATTCTAAACAATAGGCCAGAGCAGAGTCTTCGGTCAAAGTTACGTGTAAGCTATCTTATCCGGGTTTCTCTGCAACCTAGGTTCAGGACGAGGCCACTGGGGGGTGGGGGGTGTCAATAGAATACGAGTACTCACTTAGCTTACCCAACAAGAACACCAACCACTCTACCAAGGCCTGCCCTCAACGAGTGAGAGTTTATGACTAAAGCGATACATACCCCACCCTCAACTGAAGGGACTGTCCCAAACAAGATTACACTCACAAGACTCAACATGGGCTTAGAGCTAGCTTTGATAACTACATGTATGTACTTAGGAGAACTAAATCAAAACCCATCCCGCCCCACCACCATCCACCGCCTGCAGCACCTAGCTCAGCCTATGCTATCCATTCATCCATACAAACCAGACACCCCAACCCTCAGACACCCCCTCCCAAAAGACTCCAGGCACAAACTTCCCTTAGAGCTATAACCATGCCATCAAGTCAACATTGAAAAACGAGAGCGAAATCTCTCGCAGAATCACAGCCAGCCATCCGTCCATTCCAGCTACACAACCTCACCTCACCTCACCTTCACCCCACCCCACCCCACCCCATACCCGCATCAACAATTAGAACAACTTTTCCTCATCATAATTTCCATAAATTTCCCGCGAATTATGTATATACAAACGTGATGAAGAAGTCCAAACTTAACTCCACCTCCTCCACCCCCACCCCCCGGAGATTGACAAGAGCTCCAAATCGCGTGGCTTGGTAGAGAAGAGGAAGTAGTATATTTCAGGAACATACCAGCTTTTTTTTTCAGAGTAGAGGGAAGGAAGGGAGAAAGAAAGAAAGAAGTAAAGTAATATACCGCAAAGTACACACGGAAAAAAAAACTTTCTCACCCTTCTAAAGGAAAAGGAAAAGGGGGAAAAAATAAAATTTGCAACCGTTTATTGTGATCCATTCCTTTAAACAGAAGAAGACAGAAGTTTTAGAAAAAAAAGACTAAAAGGTAAAAAGAAAAAAAAAGTAGATATAGAAAAAAGAAAAGAGGAAAAAAATAGTAGGAAACAATAGTTGAATCAGGAGCTCTGCCAACAACCCCCCACAGACCAGATCAAATGAGAAGCAGAAAATAAGTAAGACAGGGTATGGAGGTATGGTATGGCCGACCCAGGGGCTTTCTTTTCAAATCATTTCAAGAGCTCCCGTCCCCTTCCCCCCAACATCTCGAATTTCAGCAAACAACTGACTGCAACAACAAACTACGCCATCACCTAACCCCAACCAGAGACAGATAGATAGATAAGACAGACCAGAACCATTGCATCATAAAATTCCCCATTTTCTCTAACGAAGAAGCAAAAAAGAAATTGGAAAAAAAAAGAAATAAAGCGTTCATTGTACATTTTCCTCCTACTGCGACGCGCACTGGACTCTCTCACTACCTGGATGGCCATCTTCTTCCTCGTCTATACCCTGGGCAGATGCGTTCACACGTGCCTGCTGGCTCTGATCAACCTCTTCCAGAGCTACATCGTCCACCATCGCATCGGCTGGGATCTCTGGAACCTTCCTGGGCGGGAGAATGTCCTCAAGGAGGGCAATTTGCTCGGGGGTGTTGAAGTGATCTTCAGGGAACTTGACGTCGAATTGGATATAGAGGTTTCCATGATCGTGGTGACGGTATGAGGGCATACCCTGGCCGCGTACTACCTTGACGGAGCCTGTAAAAACGGGTAAGCAGTTGCAGCACAGTAAGAGAAGGAGATATTGAATTTACCAGGACTAATAACTTCACCAGGAGCAATAGAAACAGTCAACCAACGCTCATCAAGATGCTCAACAGCGACAGAACCGCCTGCCAAAGCTGTGAGTAGGTCGATCTCGGCGTGGAAGTACAGATCATCTCCTTTTCGCTGGAATCTGGGGTGGGGCTTTTGTTCGATAACGAAGATGACGTCTCCGGGAATGATATCTGGGCCCTGGTCTCCCTCTCCGTTGAATGTAATCTTCTGTCCATCTTGCATACCCTTGTCGACGTGTACATGCAAGACCTTTCGCTCGGTAATGGTTTTCTTTCCGTGGCAGCCCTTGCACCTGTCCTTTTCCCTGATGATTTCTCCGTCACCATTGCAGTCCGGGCATACAGTCTGGAACCGTTGGATCATGGGCCCCATCTGACGCATCATTGTCTTCATGCCTTGGCCATTACAACCACTGCACTTCTTGACAGCACCCTCCTTTCCACCACGCCCGTCACACTTGGAACACAATACGCTCTTTTGTAATGCGAGCTTTGAAATCTTGCCCTTGTACAGGTCTTCGAGGGCAACCTTGTGGACATGGACAATATCTCGGCTCTGTTCGACATTAGTCTTGCCAATTACGCAACGTAAGACTCACGGAAGAAAGATACGCACCCTCTTAGGACCCTGAGGTTGCATTCCACCACCGAACATACTGCCCATGCCACCACCCATGCCGCCGAAAAATTGCGAAAACAAGTCCTCGGCAGACATTCCACCGCCCATCCCGCCATCTCCAGAAAGTCCTTCCTCGCCGTACTGATCATAGACAGTTCGCTTCTGGGGATCTGACAGAATTTCATAGCTGATATCAAACTAGCCGTTAATACAAAATACGACCTGAGGGAGCAAAACTAATAGACAAGTCCAAGAACATGACCAAGGCTGAAAGAAAAAGAGGCTAGCTTACGCGTGACCAATCTCCTTGAACTTCTCAGCTGCTTCAGGGTTATGTGCGTTTTTGTCTGCAACGTTGCAACAAGCCAGGTCAGCTATCCCGCCAAAAAAAAGAAATCTCCAGATTTGAAAAAGCAAGGACTCGCTGGGTCCGGCTTTATCTGCAGTCTCTACAAGGGATAGGGAAAATAGAGCAGTGTTATCACATACCAGGATGATATTTCTAAAAACTCGAAACTTTGTTAGCATATGGGTAAACAAGGCCAAAAAAAGATCTACAAGCACAGGGAAAAATGTGTCTGTTGCAGTGGAAATGCTTCGAAAGCAGCAGGAACAACATACCATAGCAAGTTTCCTGTACGCCTTCTTGATATCTGTCTCAGAGGCCTCGGGGACAACCTCGAGGACCTTGTACAGTCGGTTCTTCTCTGCCTTTTGCGACATGGTGTATGTTGTTGGTAGAGAAAATAGAGGAGGGGGATATTGATGGAACCGTTTGGTTAGACAAAGCTATCGCTGGAGCTTCGTGACGGAAGGGGTGGTTCTCTGTGGGAGATTTTCTTTATCTATGGACTCAGAGGACGTGGGAGAGGGGTGAAGTGGGACTGATTGGCACTTCAACTAGTGGGAGTCTGGTGTTTTGCAGCCAGGAAGGGAGCAGCAGGAACGAAGCTTGACAAGAACGAGGCAGAGGGGAGAGGGGAGGCAGAGGGGAAAGAGCCTTCCTATGTATGGATGTGGACGGGGAGAGAACTGGAAGAAGACCGGACGGCGCAGAGAAAAGAAGAAGCGGGCCCTTGACTCTTGACTTGACTTGAGGCTTTGGGGCGGGTGGAAGAAGCGCAGCCGGCAGCACGACGAATGCGGTTAGCCCGCCCCCCAAGACTTTCCATCGCCTTCCAAAGACCTCCTGTCGTTCTTTGCTGTTCCATCAGCCTCATAATCTGTCCGAAGTCCTGCTTTCTCCCTTTTCTTTTTCTTTTAATTTCCAGCCTTCCTTGATCTCCGCTCTTCCAGCACGACATGTATCTAGATAAGGCTTCCCCGCAATTATCTTCAATCTGAGAATTTTCCAGTCTTTTCGTCGATTTCCAGGGCTCATGCTCGTGCATCTGATAAGTCGCGTCCACGACCCAAGATCTGAGACACTATATCGGTGCTGATAACGGATATCTTTAACCGACGATCCTGAATAAATCGTGCCCAAGCGGACTTAGCCCCCAAGGCTACGGCTGCGTCTTCAGGCTCCAGTGTGCGATGGCTAGGTGGATGGGGTTTTTTTTATGCAAAAACTTATTCAGCTATCTTTTTTTCTTCGCCCTCGGCGCGCCAAGACGTAGCCTTCCAAGCCTGAAACCGTGGATCACGGAGGAAAGAAAATTTATATATGATTTGCCACATCAGAAATCCGATTCCTTTATCGGTGCTAAAGTAGCCTGCTTGCGAAAATAAATAAATAGCATTTGTAATCTTGCTAAAAAAAAAAGATGGCTCTCAATCCATGCAACACAAACCACCTATTTCTGAACCCACTCCAGTTCAGAATCTACGCATGCCTTCTATCGAGTGATGGCTAATGATCGACAAGGCCAGCTTAACCAATAGCGGTGGCGCAATTGTTTACTCTGCTCTGCGCCAGCCTGAGGCACCACTGAGTTTATGATAACAACACAAAGGGGGGGGAGCGGCCACAGAGATCGCAAAGAGGGCGTCCAATGGTAGAAGGCACATTATGAAACACTCAGTAGTTGCTGTCAACAGTTCCTGCATATTCTTGCTGATCATCTGACTGCTTACAGCTGATAGATTGCTTTGTACCCTACATGTATATTGATTGTACTTGCGATTGTAAATTAACAATTAATGGTAATCATTTGCTGTTGTCAGCAAGTTATCATGAATCATCACACATCATGACCGAGCTGACCTAAGCGGAATATCTACTTCTCGGCCGGTAAATACTCGTGCTGTCGGAAGGAGTTTATCGAGGCCGATAAATAGATTGCATATTATGTATATATGCATATCTCGGGAGCCTTCTACTCCGGGATATCTTTGTCAATTGCTTGACAGAGACTGCCCCGAGGTGGTAGCGATAATCCATACGTATCTTTCGCCAAATAGTAGAATGTATTCCATCCCAAACAGTAGCTCAACAAAAGCAGCATCTACAGCATATAAAGAACCAGCAACGACGGCCCTTTCATCTGCTCACGTCAGCCAAAACTTAGAAGAAATAGACCACTATCGCATTAGTAGTGCAAACAACGATAAAGAGCAGCTCTTTTCATTACTCTCTGCCTGGCACCACCAACACAAGCAAACAAACTAAAAAAACACCAATAACTTTTCCCCAGAAGGGGGGCACGCTCAGAGTGTAGTCTACTGGTTAAAGGCCCCAATTGAACTGTTCGTAAACGCGTTCTTGGTTTTTTTTGTCGGCCGCTCGACTCTCATCATAGTGTGCCAGGTAAGCACAGTTTTTTTTCACCCAACAGGGAATAAAAGGGGGATTGAAACAAAAGAGATATAGTTACGAATTCTTTGGAAGTCGCAGCGAATCCTCGAGGATGGAAGCGGCGTTGGTGAAGTTGTGAAAAGAATCGAAGGGTGTTGTTAATTGGAAGAGTGGTGGGGTTGGAGGAGGGAGGAAGGAAGGAGGAAATATTCTTGGGATCCTGGAGAGTTGCTTATACCTCGCTGTGATTTTTTTTTTTCCCTTTCGCCGACGAGAGAAATAGTATGGAATCCTGTGGCTCGTAGAATACTTGGCATGGTATGGGGGATGGGGGACGCTATTTCCGGTCCATTCTACGGATCCAACAACAGTGAGATGCCTAACAGTAAATTGTGGAAAGTCTGCGCAATAGATAGAACTTATCCTGTTCTGTAAAATGATTTTTCGTGAATCTTAGGCTTAAATTTGTGGAAATAACCCCGTTTGCATCGACAAATTTTTATCGAGTGATATTTTGTGATCAAAATCGAACTCAGGATGCCCAAGTTAAGCACTCCAAAACCATGATTTATAAAAGCTCCAGGGTCGTAAGCACTAGGCATGTTCCTTCTATTACAAGGTTATATATATCAACTATACGATAGTAAAGAGCTCGCTCAGGGCATAATTATTACCAAAGCTTGTCGATTACCTGATGGGTGGAGACAATCGTAATCATACAATAATGAGCTGCACTTATTTGTGAACTACGACATACGGCTTCAACTACTATACGTAAACTTTGGAAATATTTCGACTTGAATTTGAATACTGCTAATAGCTACATATTGCAGCTAGCCAACTGCATCTTAAACACAGTCTCCGAATGTCATCCTAACACTACGCGTAGCAGCCCAGATGTACAAACCCTTCTCAATAAATCGATCATCGTCTATAGATAGCCCGCACCCAGACCTTTTCCATCGGAATGGTAGACTCCTAAAATACAAAGCGCCCAGTAAGCCCCCCCCCAAAAAAAAAGAACAAATACTTGAGAAATCATCTAAATCACACGCACAGAGGGCAAGACAAACCCAAAACTGAAAATCTGCATGTCCATATGCCTGACACATAATCTTCCAATCTCTGATCCCTTCAATCTCGCACGCCGTCGCCAGCAGCTTATCTTCCATCACCATGCCTGCCACCATGCCATCGTAGCTTGTCCAGGGCCCGAAATCCTTGTCAGCGAACTCACACCCTTTCGTAGCGCGAAGCAAAGCAGAGTCCCAGGTAAATCTCTCCAGGCTTGGGAACGACCCGTTCGAGACCCACCGCCGTATCCCCGCGCGATAGCGACTAGGCAGTATGAGTTCCATCCGGCGGAGGTGTTGGGCGGTCTCCAGTGGCGTGTGTGCGATGCTGGGGTCGGTGGCGCTTTTATTGTATTTGCCTCCGAGGACTATACGGAGGTCTTCGAGCGCTGGACACAGTGTAAAGATTTTTTGGAAGGTGGATTCAAAGGAGTGTAGATATTCGTGGCCGGGTTCGTCCTCGTCAGGAAGGAGGCTTGGTGCGTAGTATTGTGAGTCAAGGTCTAGTTTTTGCAGTGATGAAGCGCCTAGCTGCAGGTACTCGAAGAGAGACTTCATCATGAGGCGCCACGAGGAGATGTTGTGCGGGAGCTCTCCTGCATGCCGAATGGATAGTGATTTGAATCGATCAGGTGGTAGGACCAAATAGATAGCTTCTGTGTACTTCGTGCCAACTATGGCTAGAGAATCGAGTTTTGGGAGGTGGGCGTGGAATAGTGATCGCAATAGAGTCAACTCCTCACGCCAGAAATTGTTATCTGTAGACAAATGTCGAAGATTACTCCAATTCTGATGCATATTCACGAACCCTGGCCAACCCACTGGATATGTGTTGTTAGTGTGTGTAAACCCGTATCATGACAAAACAAAGGCTGGGGGGTACATGGTCTACATGAATGGATGAAATTGTGTTGATTAAAGAATGGCGCCCAATTCCAACGGGTCCAGTGATTGTTTTCTTGCATAAGTTTCAAACCGTAACGCCTAAATGCTGCCGTGGCCGAATTCAAAAAGTCTCTCTTGTTCCTTGATGCATCGCGCCAAAGATTGTCAAAGCCAGTGACCGTTTCCAGCCGAGGACAATATTTGAGAATACAGACAAATCTTTCCAGCAACTCCCAGCACATCCCCAGGTCTTCTTGGGATCTATAGTAATTGAAATAATTAACGATCACGGGAAGCTTCAGATGGCGCACACGTTTTGCCAGATCTGGTCGGGCGACCAGAGTGTTAAATGCACTGTTCAGGGTGATCCAAACAGTATCTGGCCCTTGAGTGTGATTGACTGCAGCTGGACACGATACTATACTCCCAGCACAACCTCTCCCTTTGTATTTTTCATCGCCCGGGAAGCCGCCAAATTTTAATTGAAAATCTATTTCGTCGCCATCAACCTTATCGGAGAGCGAGAGGTCAAGGGTGGTATAAAGAGCACTAATAGCTGGTGCGCTGAGTAGCCGACATGATGATGCGTAAGAAAAGAGAGCTCGATTTCGACAAATGCTACAGCTCGGGAAGATGCCTTCTTGGACGTAGAGAAATATTTCGAGGACGATCTCGGGCGGGAACCTGAAACTTAGGAGAACAGTATTATCGCGGTGAAACGCGCCAGCCCTGCCGCCAAATCTTGAAGGAGAGCTATCATTGTGTCGGTTTTTGCTCGCAAGACCGCCATAATCGTTGACGGGAGAAGGAGGAATCCCCGAGCGCGAGAAATGCAATCGACGGAAAAGTTTACCCCTCATATTGGATATTTCGAGTAGCTTTAAGATGCCCAAAATTACATGTCTCTGAATCATTTAAGTGGGCCCATACAGAGCTGGAGCCTAGGTCGAGACAATGCGATTATGAGGATAAATTAGTCACGTGATATTATTTACATATTATTACGTAATATTGCTGTAGCATTGTTGGCGGTTAGTGGCTACTACAACTCAATCGCCCTATAAGGGTTCACTTTATAAGGATATGCTTGGCAACATCAGCCTTTATCTACTGGTATCAGACGATTAGCTTATAGGGGTATCTACTCTATAAGGGTAGAAATTTTAGTAGCACAGATCACGATATCTAGACGGGTTAATAGATTTGTTCTATACTTTAAGTGATTGAAACTACATGTATACAGCGTATCCAGCTGCAGCATACTGCCACCACTCCCACAGCAGAGTAATGCCTACTAGAAGTAAGCTTATAATCGACCGCGGTTCCAGCCTATCCCGTACTAAAGAACAGCAGTCACGGTAAAATACATGATTCTTCCACCTACGCGGGAACAAGGAAAGCAAAATTATAGAGTCTGATCAGCTAGGAGAGCAGGTAAACGAGTAGACTGCTGCGTGGCGTAGCTGTAGCTGTCTTATCTCATAATCTCTGCCTGGCGCTAGCAGGACTAGAAGCATTTCATACAAGCAAAACAGCTCACTAGAAGCTTTCCTAGTGTAGAGAAGCAGACTTAGAGCACTAGTGTAGTCTACCGATTCAAGATCCTAGATGAAACTGCTTCTTAGAATCCGTTCGTCAGTGTGCTTACTTCTCGTCACCGTATGTCGATAAGTTAAGAAAATCAAAAATCAAAACCAAGAGCGAGGAAATTAGTTGACAAAAAAAGGTACTCAGTTTGTAGGGCTCTCAGTAAATACTTGTAGACGTATGTGTGGTTAGAAACGGGGAGAAAGGTGGTGATGAACGGAATGGCGTGGCGTGAATAATGCTCTATAGTTATTGGTGATATATGCAAAGAAGATTCTCAAGAGTTTGGCTGCATATATGTTACCCATCACGAAAACACCCCTCAAGATTAGACACTCTAGCCCGTCATTGTACGCACTGATCATACAGCTATTGCACCGCCACGAAGATCTTCAGTGGCGGAAGCCAATTGCAATCTATCTAAACCAAAAGTACGTCTGAAATAAACTCAATAGACAAAACAAGATGAAACCGGAAAAAAAATGAAATGATACCCGAGTATACACAGAATCTACAGCTGCCACAACTGGATACAGCTTATTTCAGCTCGCTGGCTTGTGATTCGAGCAGTTTAGTCTCCCTATATAGGGGTTTGCCTCGGATCAAAGTTTATATGGTTGAGTTGTACCCATAGATTTCACATCAAGCTTGTAAAGCCAACCTCGCCCCTCTCACCTCTCCCGTCAAAGCCCCGGTTTCTACAGACCTGCAGACACCCTCCAACTAACAAAGACTAAAACGTCAGGATCCTACCTAGGGTCACTGATACCCACCGCGCCCTGGTGGTCTAGTGGGTAGACTGTCAGGTGGCCTTGGCACAGAGTGCTTGAGGTCGAAGGTTCGAATCCTTCAGGGGACCAACTCATTGGGATATTAATCGTGGATTCCTTACCCGGCATGTGGATGGTTTTAGGCTCCAGGGGAGATTTTCCATACCCGGCGCCCAAATGGGACATGCTTCAAAAGAGGAGGAGAAAAAAGTACACCGCCATAACCTAACGGTTGCATGCGAGTATGAAAAAAACAAACAAACAAACAAACTGATACCCACCGCCAAGACCCCACAAGAGTCCATCGAGTGATAATTCATGATATAACCACCTCACCAACATTCAACATTCGACATTCAACATCCGTAGAAGTTCAGAATCGCGATGCAATAACAATCTAGTACATACAAAAAAATCCACAATTCTGTAAATCATCACAGCTAATAACTATATATATAAAAACGCCATATAAAATGTAAACTACTCTGTCTACCTACCCACACACGCATCCACAGTCCCTTAGCCGAAAAACCCCAAACAACTCATCCCTCCCTAACAGCTAAACATCTCAGCACGCTCTTAACCATCCATAATCCCACATCCCCAACCCACTCGCTAAACCAGAAGAAGAGAGAGAAGAAAGAAAGAAAAATGGACAAGAAAAGCTCCAAACCGCTACCATGCAAAAAAAAAGAACCCTATACAAAAAAAAAGAAAACCACCCACATCACCCGGTCCATTAATCCACTATGCAAACGTCATGGTCATCTCTCCTTCTTCCCCAGCAAACTCATCATCATCATCATCAGCCCAAACATTCCTTCCCGCTACAGCCGGGGTGGTACTACTACTCTTCAACTCCGGTCTATACCCCATACTATTCTGCTCTGTATATCCGGTACTTTTCTCGGTGTATCCATAACTTGTGCTCCTCTGCGGATACATACTACCGTATCCGCTGGAGCTCTTCTGATCACCCCATCCTCCGCCTCCCTCGTCGAATGTCAATGTCGGCATCTCCTCGCCGGGTTTTCGCCGGCGGTTTCCAAACTCGTCCTCGCTGTCCGAATCATATTGGAAGCCTCCACTTCTATAGGAGTATGAATCTAACTTTGTAGTACTAGCAGCCCTATACCCACTAACCGTCCCCGCACCGCCACCCGCCGCCGCAGCATCTCCGAAACTCTTCGCGTGTCGAAGCGTGGAATGTGGAGTTTGGGGCGCTAGATATGATGATGCTTTTAGTGGTGGTAAAGTTGTTTTTAGTTCCTTCACATTCATCTCCTCGTGTTCGGCTTTTGCAAGCTCTGCTCGGATCGCGTCGACGTCGAAGATGACACCACCATCCGGCATCTTCTCTGGATCTGTCTCTGGCGCTCCACCACCGTTGTTGTTGCGGGAGGAAGACGAATGGTCTTCGTACGTTTCCCAATCTTTCTTTTTTGCGACTTCTTTCCCACGCCCAAAGAACGTGAACCGTCGTTTTTTAGTATCGCCTTTTTCGAGCTCCTTCCGCGCTTCATCGAGTTCGCTGATTAGTTCTCGCTGTCGCTCGCGATGCCGATCCGGGTCTGGGTCTTCAATTTCGGTAAATTCGTCGCTGAGGACGACGAAGCCGACACGACGTAATAGACGTGGAATGGCAGCGCGGTACGCCATGTGTCCGTCGACGAGCTCTGTGACATCGACATTCTCAACGCTGGGGATGCCTTCGACTGGGGCGAGGCCGGCGACGCGGCCAATACCGCCGCTGGTCGCCCGGAAAAGGTACCCGAGGATCCAATCGTTGCGCGCGTATCCGTTTACGTACCGGCCTGAAACGACGGATACAGCTTTGGCGTATTCGTCTTTTTTGACGACGACGGGGGAGCCGAAGATGTATACGTTTTGAACAAGGCCGTAGGCGTGGCGACGTTGAAGTTCGCGGAGACAGGAGAAAATCACACGGGCGCCGAGGGAATACCCTACGAGGGTGACAGGACGAACGCCGAGGTTACGGTTGATGAGGGAGTCGGCGAGAATAAGGCCAGCAGAGTTGGCGCGGTCGAGGGAGACTGACCAAGGGTTGTCGAGGAGGTAAGAGAGTTTTGTGAGGACGACTGGGAGCTGGAGGGAAGCCATAAGCGCGACGAGGACGGTGGAGCCCAAGATTTGTTGTAGGGATTGGGTTAGGACCTGTAGGGTGGTGAGATTGAGAGTTAGGAGGGAAACGGGGGAAATATCATTACCTCTGTTGCCAAGATGTTGATTGTCTGTCCCATGGACGTCAACATCTCCGGTTCCCAGTGCACGGAAAACAAATCCCCCATAATCGGATCCACAGTCGAGTACGGCAATCGTACATCATCAATCTTCCCATTCATCCACCTACCGCCCCATCAGCGCCACTTTCAAACCCCTATATCCAGGATCAAAACTCACCCTGAAACAGTAATAATTAAATTAACCCTCTTCGCATTATGCAGCGGACGGTACTCAAAAGTCTCTACACTCTTTGTCCGGTTATAACTCGCCTTCCCACCAATCGTCGCACCACTAACCACCATCCCACTCGCAATCAACGCAGTCCCACCTGCACCCGCCAAAAACGTTCCAGTACCCGCAACCCCAATCGTGGTAAACCCCGCCGCCAAACCGGCTCCAATCACTGGTGCCAATAATCCTCCGCTGAGTCCAATTACTAGCCCCCCTCCAATTGTCGCAAGCCCCATCATCATGAACCGCATGTTCCGCGCCTTCTTCATCCGGTGTTCCATGTGCTCCTTCTCGGACCAGTTCTGCTCCGTGGATTCCTGGATTGAGAGGGCGTCTGTTACGCGCTTTTCGAAGCGGCAGATGTCGAGCCATGCGATACCTAAGGAGGCGCCGACACGCTCTAGGAGCACACGGGAGCGTGCGTCGTAGACGCTGTCGGCAATGAGGACGAGGAAGAGGTCGCAGAGTACTGTCCAGCGGATGTCGATGTCGAGGGTTTGTGAAGAGAGCTGAGTTGGGGACTGGACTGGCGGGGCATCTGCAGGGGCGGTAGGGGAGTATGGCGGTGGAGCAGAGAGGGTTTCTGTTGAGTTTGAGTGACGATGAGTGTAGGGGTTCGGGGCGGCCATAGGGTTATGCACGCGGGAATTATTCATGAGTGTTGGCGTTAGATCGGCGGGTAATACGCCGTGCTCTGAGAGCTGCTCAATCATAATCTGCTCTATCCACCCGTCAGCACATCCACCACCATGGCCTCTTCCTCTCTCCCTTTCTCTACCATCCCTACTTACCAGCCGGAGAAATGTCCATATGCATATACAACCTCACCATCATCTTTTGACTCCACATCTTCATACTCTCCTTTGCCCACCCCAGCTCCCTCTTTACACTTTTTCCTTGACCTCCTCTTCCTCCTACCTCCGCCGCCATCTCCACCATCGCCAATTTACAAACCCCCACATACGCGATCCTCTGCCCCTCCGTCAACAGCTCCTTCGTAGCCTGCATCTGACTCAGCGGGCTGCGACTCGCCTCATCCTCATCCGTCTCCTTAAACAAATAACTCGTATTCTCATCCATACTCGTAGCACTCTGCGCGTCTTCGTCATCATAGACACGGGTGTAACCTTTACTCGCACCACCCTTCGCATCCTCCTCGTCCGACTCGACCGCCGCAAGCGCAATAAGCCTTCCATCGTCATCATAGAGATCATGCGTCGCAAACGCCGGCATATCCTGCCACTCGTCGGGTTCCTCAAGCGTGCTCTGTTTCGGGTCAGGATGATCCGATTCGCGCCGTACGATCTGCTGATGCGACCACTCGGATACGGGGCCACCGGTGCCGACGGTAGAGGACGGATCTGCTGGGTCTTCTGAGAACATCTTTTTCTCGTTCCAAGATTTGTCGGCGGTTGTCATTTCGGGTGGTGGCGGTGGTGGTGGTGCAGGTGTAGGTATGGGAGCTTCCTTCGGAGCTGTTGGGGGCGGTGGTGGCGGTGATGGGTCGGTTTTAGGCACTATGCTCGGTACTGACACTGCCGTGGTAGCTGCGGGTATGGGTTTCTCGCCATCGGTGTCGGAGGTGTCGTCGTCGAGTAGAGGTGCGGGCTTCGGCTTCTTCACAAGAAGCCCAAACTCATCGTATTCTGGCTTCTCCTCCTTCTCGGCGCCCATTGTGGATGTGGTTCTGGGGGGGGGGTTTTCTTTCACTCTCACTTTGCTTCACTTTCTCTTCCCCTCCTCCTCAATCGGGCTATTTTGTAATCTTTTATGGGTTCTTTCTTTTGTTTCTGGATTTCTTCGTGGATCTCGTTTAGTGCTGGCGGTGATTGCGTGGCCTGTGCAATTCAACTCAACAGTAAGCTTTGGTTCTGGCACAGCACAAGCAGAGAGGAACTAACAGGAGAGCTAATGGATAGATAGAGATAGAGATAGAGATAGGTGGACAGCGATAGCTATCGTTCTCGCCGTGGTAGAGCGAGGCCAGGGGTGGGCAGTTCAGCGGAGAACGGTTGGGATGGAGTTGGGGATGTGGTTGGGCATTGAATGTTTGGGCAGTGACGGAGGAATCGGAGACGAGATGGGAAGGGGAGGGGCATTGGGGCTTGGCAAGGGAAGGATGTAGCCAAGGGGTGCTGAAGCATGCATCTTGAACGGTAAGCCGTGGCCGTTTGGGAATGTGCATTTATCTGGGGGGGCAATCTGCACAATACACACAGCTACCTTGGGATGGCCAGCTGTGAGAGAAGCTCTACTCTTCTGCGGTGGGAGTGGGTATATCTCTGACAATAACCTAATAGCCCAATACTCCCTCTTACTCTCCTGCTCCTCCTCCCCTCTGTTTCCAGTCGCAGATAAATAACTATTACCCAACCCTAACCCTCAGCGCTCTGCCTGTTGGGACATTCAAGCCACTATCACCTCACCAAAATATTACTCAACTCCATGTTATGCCATAAGCCTTGCGCTTTCTCACTCCCCATCTCAGGACTTATAGGCTGTAATTGAACCGAATTGTATCACGTTTCTCGATAGCTGCCTTTGCCCAATTCCGAGCCACAGCACAGCCTTTCCCACAATCCCCGAAACGAATACTCTTAGGCTTGTCTTCTCCCATTTCACAGCGCGTACATCCAAGTCTCTGCGCAACCTAGTAGAACTGTCATGGAAACGGAGTTTCAGGACAGGGTTCGTACTGGACTTCCGGGCTCCGGCGGTGAGCATCGAACCTCCGCTCGCCAATCCCTGTTCCCATAATAATTTTGACAGCGGAGAGCGACAATAGCATCGGCTACGACTTGTAGCACCAAAACCGTGCTACCATTCGAAAAAGCAAAAGCATGACCACATACGGCTTGCGTATTCGTGTCAACTGGATACAATCAGCACAGTCAGCTCAGTTACAAGAATGGGACACAACTATTCCCCGAAAGGAGCAAAGGAGTTAATTCTAGACGCTAGACACAGTTTTCAATGTTCAATCCATTAAAAAATTTCTTGCATTCGTGAATCTGTTCCTTCGGCTAGCGCTGTTTAAATATTAGAAGCTGAACTCCTAGGTTCACATTACAGTGTCTATGCTAATTTCCATTTCTTCGTTTCCAATTCCACGCGTTAGGTACCATACTTGCTAATATCTCCTATTCCCTACCGCACCTTAAACGATAATCTGTTAGCATCTCGAAGGAGCAATACCACTCCCATAGTTGCAACCACGTCCGCTTTTCATAGTTGGCGGGCCAGACCTTCAATTGCGAAAGGTATAGAGGCGTAGCTACAATTCTGACTTTTCAATCTGCGTTTTATCTAGGGCCTATGAGCTGTTATTGGTTGGAGCTTATAGTAATTTAATTTCTTCGACATTCGTGAGTGCTTCGAAAAGTCACGTATACTTTGAAATATGTGATTGCTTCGAAAAATCATATAGATACGAAGAGTACCTATCAGCGTTAGCAGATACAACTGAAGGAACTAACATAAAGCAATTTCATCACTCTAAGCCCAGGTAGGAATATGGTCGCCTCAGTAGCATTCATCGAAGACAATATTAGGAGGTACTATTAGTCAAATAATGTCAGCAGTATTGATGCCCAGATCCAACCTACTTCCACTGCTTGAAATAATGTAGTAGTACCTTTTCGCAACACTAAATTGAACTCTGCAAGTAGGTACAATCCTCAATTGCTTGCCAGGGTAGCAGCTATGATGAAAAGCTTGTAGTTTAGTGTGGCTTTGCATCACTATCAACAGTTCCCCCGCAGTGCGTTTTTTTAGTGACGAGCTAATAATAACCGCGCGATATACTCTCTTAGCCTACTTAGCGCCTGTTGAATATGGCATGAATATGGAACTAACTCTGCGCCTATTTGCCCGGGGACTATCCATGTAGTTTACCAGATCTTATTTTGATCCGCTAAACATTAAACGGGAAAAAGTGTAAACGATTGCTTCGAGACGCTTGTTGAATATTTTTTAAACGCAGCAGTAACGTCTACTTGCTTTTTCAGAGACCACGCATTGAATATACGAAATACTCTGTTGATCTGCTAAACGTTAGACAGGAAATTCATGTACGTGCAAGCTTTAGAGCATATTCTGGGTATGCGTTGAATATAATTTGTGATGTTTGTCCAGAGACTGTTCATATAATGCGCTTGATATTCCGTTCGTCTGCAAAAAGTTAGAATAGAAATATCGTTTTGGACTGATGGATGTCTGATAAGTGCTTCCTGAACGCAGCAGTAATACCGTGCTTGCTTGCTCAAGCGAGAATGCAGGCTGTAGCAATATAACTTTGGTCTCTGGTTTTCGATGGTAATGACGATTTCTTCATCCTCAGATACAGTGTTATTATCGTTTGAAATATCAGCGATATCAATGGCTGTTTAAAGTGGACTTCTTCTAGAGTGCTCTGAATTCTCGTAGACCACTGATTTGTGAATAAGATTGATGGGGAAGATGTGGATGTGGGGTTGGAGAGTTGAAGGACGAGGTGTGGCGGTTGGTGTTGTCTTGGGAGCTAGCGTTAGTGGGGCGAGTTGGACGACCACAAAGTATACATGTAGTCATCCGTAGTAGATTGGAGCACCCACATTGATATTGTATGTAATTGCTTGAGTTCGGTATATTATAAATTTAGGTCATGTATATAGTTCGCTATTTAATGGGGCTGGATAGAGGAATTTAGAGGGTTAATATAGAGTAAAGATGGATCGGCGCGATTACCGACGCGAAATTAGAAGAATCTTGCACCCACCCAAAGACTTCTGAGAATCTCAGAAAACTTCCGAACTCCAAGAGCCCACCGTGCTATTGGTCATCACAAACGATCACTCGACGTTACCCGCCACCCTTGTCGGCTTTCACGACAACTCTTCAACCATGAAGATCAGACCAGGGTTATGATTATGCAATGCATAAATAAAGCATGTAATGTTATCCCTGCACGTCAAGCGAGTAGGCAATTGCGACAGTAATATCTTTGGCTGGTCGATCAGGATCCTGGGATCCTCACTCCTATTGGTTGCCATGGATTTAAAGTATAATTTACCTTCCCTGGCATACGAGATTAGAGAAATTGTATGCCCTTATAGACTACAATTTCATATAGCGAGGGTTGGCTGTATAGTATTGTGCGACTACGATTTTTCGAGGGCTATGACGTATGGTGCTTGAATTTTGCTGGATATGTGTGTAGATGCTAGGTGCATTAAGCCCCAAACAAAAGTTAGTGACTTTCAGCCATGGCCATTATACCGTTAAGCCTAACTTAGTAGAGAATCTAAGCTTGTATCCTAGGTTTAACTGATATAAAGATGAGAGGCACGTATATTAATTTCTGAGTTTCTCATCTCCCACGTTAAGGTAATTGAGAGCGATACTATCTGAACTAGAGTAGAATTTATCTTTAGAAGGCTCACCTACTTGCTGAAGATGGCGATGGCGATGGCGATGGCGATGAATTAATGATTGATTGACCATGAAGTATATGCCGTCACGGGTAAAGGCATGATTTCAACCCGAGCGGTATCAGCGCAGTGATTCGAGTTTTGCGCTGGCATTATAGTTAAATTTTTCTAAAGTCTTGATTCATTATCCGGACCCCCAAGAAGCCGGAGAGGGGAATTCATTTATCGCTTGCGTTGATTATGTATATACCAGCACAGGGGTTCTGTATCAGGATAAGGGTGGCCCAGGTTTTAGAATACCAAGCAAGATGCTGAAGAAGACTTTGGCAATTGGAAACTAGCCGTAGTCAATGGATCTCCTTAGGACAAGAAGCCCGTATCCTATCTCATATATCTCGCCTTTGCCCATACACCTCATTTTTACTCATTAAACACCTAGTAAACCAGCGAGCTCGTCACGTTTAAATAAAACAAGCGGTCTTAAAGCGCTATCTCAATCTCCGGGAAGTAAGTCACTAAATCCTTGAATCATTGTGCCTAGTCTGGCGGCACGGTTGGAAAACTTAGGAACGCCCACAGCGAGGTACTCATCATAGATAGTCACTCGCCACTTTACGTCACGACAAACCCATCGCCCCCCCTCCACGGCATACCATCGATATATCTCCGATACTAAACCGGAAAATTTGCTCATTTCTTCGGTAACCACAATCTCACAATCTCAACACCCCAAGGTAGGAATGGAGATAGAGACAGAGAGATAATTCAGTTACTATCAATACTTAAACCCAGCGGCAATCAGCGCTTCACCATCCCCCATCCTGCCACACCACCACCCCACCTAAGAACCCGAACCCGAAATGACCCTCCCCCCCAAATCCAGGTCTAGATCTTCCCTCGCCGTGCCACGCTACCACAGACCCATGTCTCACCCATAACAACGACAGCAATAAAACCCTTCAAACAATTTAAGCTTTCGTACCGACCATCACCGCCTCAGCGCTAACCACCTAACCACCTACCTACCTATCCACCACCACGTATCCCCAGCATGCACCTGTGAAGAAATCCGCGTCATCACTGCTCTACGCATAACCGCCATCTCCATCTAGACCACCTCCAAACCCTCCCCCCTCCATCTAGTCCCCTCCACAAATACACTCCACATCCCTAAGCGCCGCAGAAATACCTGCACTGCGCCCCCAGCCTCCCGGGGCAACCTCCATACCGTAGGGCTGTTTCAGCCTTCTTAAAACCGTCAGGGACGTATCTATTGGCTGGTAGTAACATCGTGTGCAGTTTCACTAAGTGGGGCGAAGGAGGGGGAGGGAGGGGGACGTTGCAATGTAGCAACAGTAGGGGATTCTACTCTACGTGTTCGGTTTCTAGAACATGAGGTATCGTGGGACCAGGGATAGGGATAGGGACAGGTAGGGATAGGAATCGTGGGGCTGTAGGGACTGGCTTGGCGGCGAGGCTGCTCAGGCTATAGTTAGGTAGGCAGGCAGCTAGGGTGGGTGAATGGGTGAGATGCGGTGTTTTTTTCGATCGTGGGTAGAGTAGAGTATGGTGGAGTGGGTAAGCTTTATCAGGACGCATAATCTCTGCGCACATCAGCATCATCAGCAGCAGCAGCGGGGCAGTCAGGGAAGGAGGGTAGATCATGTAGGCAGGTAGGTAGGGAGGTACCTTGAAGAGCATGACGAGGGAAAGGGATCGACGGAGGAGCGATATCTTCATCTTGGATAGAAACAAAACAGGCAAATAGGTATGATCTTGGATTGTGGTCTAGAGTAATGTTTCTGCCTGTTTATCTATCTATTTTGCAGAACCAAGGTATTGTTCCCCACCATCCACTAACCTGGCGCCCATCGTCCAGATATCGCTACCAATGATAAACTTAATATGAGGCGTTTTTACCAATACTAAACACCCGAGGGTACGGTGCCCGCGCGGCGGGCAGGCCAGATCGGATGATCCAGATGGGATGCTCCGGCAAAAAAAAAAAAGCTGACACTGTGTGGGAAGGTTGAGGCGGTCTGGTGGCTCGAATGGGGGGGAGGGAACATGACGACAACGGAGAATTGGGGGAGGGAGGAGGGAGCGGGATAATTTATTAGAGGAGCGGATAAATATCGCCGCCGGAGAAAATAAAGGAAAGCTAGCAATTAGCAATTAGCAGTTATCGAGATCTGGGAATCCTACTGGTAAGGGAGAGGGAATTATTTGAACTGGGGTTTTGTGTTTCTATTTCTGTGGGGTTTGACAAATGTGTCGAGCTGGGGGGGGATGGTGGGTTTTGCCTTTCTTGGGGCTCCTTCTTGTGAGAGCGAAGAAGCAATGCAGCGGGTGTCGTCCCGATATCGTGGAGCCATCGGATGGGTGTTCGTACTCTCGCAATGCAGACCCAATGCAGAGGAGGGCAGAGTAGAGCAATTTACAAGTACAATAGAGTCAAATACGGAAACATGTACATGTAGATAGAATGGAGATAGAGAGAGGGAGGGTCTGAGATACTCTTGCCTCTACAGCAATCCTCAGTCCATGCACCGTTCCATGCACTCTGCTCTACTCTATTCTAACCGGAAACCCCGATCGGAACGCAACACTAAGATATGCCCAATCGCGCCAAGCCCAACAGAGGCTGATCTGCGGCGATCAGTCAGCCACCTCCGCCGTCCATTCATCCTCACTTCTCTCTGTTCCCTCGATGTTTGCTACCTGTATACACATTGTTTAAATATACTGTTTTATTTTCATTTCCATTTCCATTTCTACTGACTCTCTGCCTGTCTCTGTGTACATATGTACATGCACTGTTGATGCACCAGACGGGCACATCCCCGGTACACCCCTTCCTTCTGTGTCCCGTCCTCGCTGTGTGGTTTTTCTTTTTCCTTTCTCTTCGTTCTCCCTCGCCAATCTCCATTAAGCCGCGCATGTCCAATCGCCGAGCCTCCCCCTCACCCACACCATCCGCCAACGTCAATGCTGCACGCGCACGCGAACGCGAATGAGGGAGGGGGAGGCTATTCCAATGGGTCCGTTGCGATCACGTTCGTGCGGTAATGGATGATGGGCGGATGGGAATGGCACTGGCGAGAGCTATTTGGTGCTGTAC
Source organism: Gyromitra esculenta (assembly GCA_038503075.1). Classification (NCBI taxonomy): domain Eukaryota; kingdom Fungi; phylum Ascomycota; class Pezizomycetes; order Pezizales; family Discinaceae; genus Gyromitra; species Gyromitra esculenta. The sequence goes on along the minus strand of JBCAML010000016.1, from coordinate 1,204,102 downwards.
TTGCTTGCTTGGTTGCCTGGCTGCTAACTCTCTGCACTGGCACAGGAGGGTGGGGTGGGCACCGCGCTCAAGCAGTGAATGGGTGAATGGACGGATGGACGGGGGTTCTTGATGTACTTGCGTGCTCTCTTGCATGGCCGTGATCATTATTGAACTGTCGTGGTTCTTTGTTCAATGGGAAGGCGTGGATGGACGACACCACCACCACCACCACCTTTATCACCTCCACCACGAGCTCCACCTCCACCTCCACCACTCCACGCCATCCACTCCCTCTCCTCCACCAGCTGTCATGTTTCCTGCCACCACCCCTCCTCTGCTCCCCCATCCTATTACCGTTGTTCCTGCTGCTGCTGCTATTCCTGCTGCTCCTCTTTTACTCTTTTGATGCTTTTGCTCTGCTCGTCTTGTCTCGGCTTCTGCTTCTTCTGCTCGGCTTCTTCTACTGCTGCTGCTGCTGCTGCTGCTGCTACTTCTCCTCTCTCCCTCTCTCCCTCCTCTCCTCCTCGGATGCTCGTCTAGTCAATGAACTCCCCACCATACTTAATCCTCCCAACTCTCCACGACTCTACAGTCATCCGATCTTTCCGTGGTGCTTTTCCACCCTTTGTTGCACTTTCTACAAGAAGGCCATCTTTCCTTGACACCATCTGATCTTTACGAAAGAAACAAAAGAGAAAAACATAAACAAGCTGCCTTTTGCATCTTCCAGGCTTTCTTACGACCTTGCCCAAGTCCTAGATCCCCCACTTTCCTTAAATTTCATCTCTCACCTCCCAACCCATATAAAAAAGGTCTCGGTAAACCATGGCGTCATGGTCCCCACCACCTGTTGGACCCTCACTCCAGTTCGCCGCCCGCCACCCTAAAATCCATCGTCCGACGCCTCTGTCTTTGAAGAAGTTGCCAGAAACCCCACTCAGCACTCTCGATCTCGAAGTTTATAATATTCTGCCTTCAACAGTATATTCACCCGAGTTCGATGAGCCCGAGAGTGAGGATGATACCGACAAAAAAAGCAAGAGACGGCCCAGCGACGATAAGCGTAGGGAGGGTAGGAGCGCCACACCGACGTATATCTCGGGCTTGTTTGATAACAGCGAGACTGAGACGTCGTCGAGTAGCAGCGCAGCGAGCTCAAGGGCCGAGAGTCCGGCTGACCGTGATGGGAGATTCGCCGTGCGACGGGACAGTAGACGGAATAGCGGGAGGGATGTGCGGGCGAGTGAGATTGAGAGAAGACTGAGGGAGCAAGACGATGGGAGGAACAGCCGGCGGGACAGCGGGCGAGCGAGTGGGCAGAACAGCAGGCGAAACAGTGGGCGGACCAGCAGTGGGCGGACCAGCGGACGGAATAGTGGGCGAACTAGTGGGCGACGAACGCCTAGTACTCCCGTGACGCCAATGGTGCGTTTACGTCATACCCATACCTAACCCTCCCCCAGGTCTTTTGTGTGAAACTGACACTCCCTGCAGTCCCCCAACTACCCACAGTCGCCCAGCCATCTTCCTCCATTGCCTCCCTCCTCCAGCTCCTCCAACCGTCCCTCCATCTCTTCCAGCGCTTCAATCCGCCACTCCATCTCCACTCCACCTTCCTCCTCTCCAAAAACCAGCAATGGACATCGCTCTATTTCCCCCGCTCCTTCTGCCAACTCCCGGGAAGAGTCAGAATGGGCTTCAATGCCCGCCGGCTATAGTACTCGCCCTGTGCCCAACCTCACTCGTAACCCGTCGGGAAAGATGAAGGCGGTATTGGGAATTGGAATGGCATATCCGCCATTACCTGCATCAAGGACAGGCACCCCAGGTGTACAGTCTCCCATGACGGCAAAGCCTCCGCCGGTCACTGCACCTGCCCCAATATCAGCTATGTACGCACCAATTGCAGCCCCACCTTCTTCGGTATCAGTTAAACACCCATCAGCCGCAACAATAAAAGCCAAAGCACTGAAAGAGAGAGAGAAGAAGGAGAAAAAAGAAAAACATTTCGATAGGCCCAAGGAAAGCCCAAAACCCCAACAAACCCCGCCTAAGACCGCGGAGAAGCCGAAGGAGAAAGAGAAACTGAAAGATCATATCCTCGATAACTGGAACATCAGCGACTCCGATTCCTCCGCGCGCCCCAAAATCTTGAAGCCGCAACCGCAGGAGTTAAAACCTTGGCAGCCACTCACGCTAAAGAAGGGACCCACGCCTGGTACTGTGCCGAGTCTCACCCCAAACATCTCTTCCTCCGAAAACCGTGCATCCCGCTCCACTAGATCATCATTGCAACTTGAACAGCCGCAGCCTCGTCCCGCGGCAGCGATGCGGGGGATATACAGATCCGCCACAACGGCATCCGACGGTTATGATAGCCGCAAGAGATCTCGCCACTCGCGGCGCGCCAGCAAAGGCGAGCAGCTTGAAGTGGCATTCAAGTTAGTCACGACAGCAACTGAACTTAGGGACTCGCAGATCTACGCAGCGGGAGGTGTGGGGGGCTCGCAGTCGTCCGCGGATATACGGACATCCCGCGGATCCCGTGGATCCCGCGGGTCTCGGTCTCGTAGTAGGGAGGAATCGGACTCGAGTGACTCGTTCACCTTCGACCCCCCGAAACGCTCCCCTTCTGCGCCTGTTGCCACGAGATCCCTCACGAACTCTTTCAACGCTGATTCGGACCTTGCTGCATTGGGCGAATACGCACTTGACGAGTATCCCGTTCTGCTCTCGACCCTGCCTGGTGACGAGGCGGATATCTTTAATATTGTGATAAGCGACCTCACCATCGGTGACATGTTCACCGTGCCGGCTCGCCCGAGGTCTCAATCACAGGCTCAGGCGCAAGTCGTGCACGCACATCTCCTTGACGCAGATTTCAGGCCAACATACACGATTCACCCATCCTGGAGCTCGTCCGATAACGACAAGATATACGCAGCGGCTGAAAAGCAACGAAAAGAAGAACTAGCGGCGTTAGCGGAGATGTTAGATCCAGCGAGTCCCGCAGCGGTGAGTTTTCGTGCTCGATATAATAGTGGGTTGGAACCGATTATGAGTTCCCCCACTACTACAACGTTCCCTACTCGCCCACCTTTCGCTACAAGTGGATCACCCAACGTGAGCCCTACAACGGCAACGGCAACGGCCATGGGGATCGCCATGGGGACTGCAACAGCATACATGGGACCCATGATTCCGCCAACACCAACAACTCCCGCGGAGCCTTCCCCGGCGTCGGTCCACCATAGCAGCAGATGGAGTGATTATTCCGAGGCTGAGTCGGTGGAGAAGTCATGGCGTGCTTCAGTCTTCAATCATTTCCACCTCCCCAGCGTCACGACTGTCCGGCGAAAACTCGGAGTCGCAGCCGCAAAGGAAGGAATCCGGAAAATGAGCGTTAGCGCTATCCCAAGTAGCCACGCTGAACTACGTCCCAACTCCGCTGAAGAAATCCAACGGAAGAGCACAGAGAGCCATAAAATCACACTCATCCCATTCGCACCCACCCTCAATAACCGCGCATCAACCTCGCTATCAGGATCCGGGCTCGTCTCGCGCGTTGGCAGCAGAATCGCAAGTGGGCGTAGCGACAGCATTGTCACACTCGGAAAAAGCATCCTTGCTCGACCAGAATCCAAATCTGAGCGACCCCCTATGACACTCGGTGGTAATAGGAGCAATAGTATGAACAGCCATCTAAAGCGCCCTGACATCACACCCCCTCCATCCACCGCAGCAACAATGCCTACCATGTCCGCGTTACCTCCTATCCCGACGCCAAGATCACCACCGATGGGATCGTCAGGTAGTGATGGCGATGACGGATTGGCATCGAGTCCAGGTAGTAGAGGGTTTAAGGGTGTGTTTGAGAAGTATATGGTGAAGGATCAACGAAAGAAGGAAGAGAGGCGGAGGATGGAACTGAAGAGGAAGATTACGGTTATTGGTGCTGGACAGGGTGGATATATTTGAGTCTCTGCTTTGGTTCTACTCTAACTCTACTTTGCAAACTTCCTTTTTTTTATTTTGTTTTGTATGGATGACGAATTTCTTTTTTTGTTGGATTATGGGCGTTTTATTTATTTTTGTTAGGATGGTTATGGTTATGGTTATG